>BTPH01000165.1:0-60172 GCA_036245725.1 Mrakia hoshinonis
AGCTTGACAGCGACAGGATCGAAGACCGGAGCAGCGACCTCGTTCTTGTCGTTGGTTCGTCCAGGGACGGCGGTGTTCGTGTACGAGACAGGCATCTTGGTTTTTGAGCGTGCAAGCGGGTGCGTCGTGCGGGCGAAGGGACGGGTTTGAGGTCTCGTCTTGGTTCGTTTGTAGTGGTAGGTGGAGAGAAGAGAAGGGGGCGAAGGCGCGAGAGAAGGTGCGAGGGGCGCGATCTGACTTGCGCGAGGGAAGAGGGGAGTCCAGTCGGGATCGGAATGTGGGCGGAGATGTCGTATGTCGAGGGTAATGATGCGAAACTTGGCGACAAAGTGATAATTCCGAGCCGAAAGCACACCCTGCTTGACCATGGGCGATGTAGTGAGGGCAGAATGGCAGCGATTGAGAGTGCGTCGATGCATGGTCGCTCACGCCGCCTCCGACCTTTGATGATGTCGGCCGTGCACGAAGGGAGGACCTAGATGTCGAGAGGCTCGTCCGGATGGTATCGAGCGAAATGGCGGCGAGCGAGCTGGCCAGCCTATCCGGGGTGAAGATGCTGCCAGGGAGTCACCGCTGGGAGCAGTCCAACGATGCGACGCTGAGGCAGACGGCTGTACCGGAGGCGAAGATTGCGAGTCGAAGTCTTGGTCAAGCTGGAAAGGCTGTAGTAGGGAGACAGATCGATGGGTGTCAGAACCGAGATGACTGCCAACCGTTCAGCCGAGCCGAGACCCTCCGCGATTCCGGGCGGGAGGTGAGCTCAACGGATGGTGTCTCCCTCCTCTGTCCAGAGCTAGCCAGCACCCGCTCTCTCACTGGGGCGTCACCTTCGTGATACAGCGGCGCCGCACGAGACCCTCGCTTGGACAGTACAGGTGACGAAGGCATGACGGATAGAGCTGGGGACATAGAGAAAGACTGCACTCACACCCGGCTTGCGGGAGGAAGGACCTCCGTCACCTCCCGTTCGACCGACGTCTGAGGGCCACATCCTGTGGCAGAGTCGAGGCGGTGCGATCCATCGTGGAATCGAAGACTTGTGAGGCTCAGGCGTGAGCGCGTGAAGGACGGCGGCAGGGTGAGAGCGAGGCGAGATGGTGACGGTCCGTGAGGAGGATGGGAGGAGAGGGTGAGCTCCTTCGGCTTCTCTCGCGTTTGCCTCCGTCCCTTCTTCCTCCTTCCTGCAGACACAGCAGTAAAAAAGCAAGAGCACACATCGTCGTAAAGATAAACAGTATGGAACCGGCGAGACCAGATCGAAGATCAACCTAACCGCACACACCCAAACCCGCGAAAGCTATAACCCACGACCCCTGCAGACTCGAAGTCCAGACCCAAACCCCGAACCCAGGAACCCAAAAGCGAAACAATGCCCCAGCAAATCCAAGAGCCCCAAACCCACGACTCGAAACCGAAACTCGAACCCTCGTCTGCGTCTCTCCTCGTTCTCTTCTCATTCGTCATCATTCTCTCCTCTCGTCTCCTCCGCCGCGAACGCAAGTGTACGCCCGATAGTCCCACTAAAGAACTTGTTCCGAGTCTCGACCAGCGAGCACTCGGACGAGACTAGCTGCAACGTGAGCCCTCGGGTGGTGAGTTGTTGCGTCTCCGTTCCGACCTCGTCCGCGTCCCCGTCTGTCCTCTGTGTGCGTCTGTGGTCGACGTCTTTTGGGTCGACCGTGATCGGAGAATCGACAAGCGCTGTCCCGAATCCGTCGAGCGGATGTTATGTGTTGATGTGCGATCAGGATGGGGGAAGGTGATGGTGGCGGTGCGACTAAAGATTTGGGCTGATGTTGGTGTCGTAGTCGTAGTTGGCGTCTTCTTTGTTCTTCACGGATCCCTCGTCGGCTGTCTCTCTAGTCCCCGTCCCTCGTCCTCGTTCGCGCGTTCGGCTGGCGTCGTCCTCGCCCTAATCCGAGGTGGTGGTCCTCTTCCCGAACACGCGGGCGGCCTTCTTCTTGATGTACGACGTCGTCCTCCGAAAAACGCCCATCTTCTTCTTTTGTGCCGTCGCCTCCTCTTTCTCCTGCTCCTCCAGCTCCTCGACAAGCTCGACTTCCTGCTCGTTCCTCCTCTGCTGCCGCTGCTCGGCGTGGTACCTGAGCGCGAAATAGTTGGGCCACCCCTCGGCGTCCGGGTACTCGACGACCAGGTCCATGACGCTCTCTGCATCTCCTTCCATCGTCGGGAACGCGATCGTGTCCATCTGCGACTTGTCCGTGGACGGTCGGGGCTCTGTATGATGGGACTCGAACGAGCCAGGTCGGACACAGTTTAGCCAGGCGGAAACGTCCGCGATTGGAGTGGGATCGCGAGTGTCCTTGAAGGCGACGGGAGCGACGACGACCTCCTTCCGCGACCCAAAGACGTCCTTGATCCCCTTGGCTACGACGGCGGCCACCTCGACGGCCTCCTCCACCTCCTCCCCTGTCTCGACGGCCTCAGCGGCCACGACCCCGACGATGACGGCCGATCCTTGCTCCTCCGTGATCGGGTAGTCGTCGCTCGAGCTGGCGGTGCTGTCGGTAGTAGTGAGGGCGGCCGAGCTCGATGCAGTGACCACAGTAGGAAGGTGGCGGACGTGTCGGTAGACGATGGGTCCGCTGGTCTGGGCGAAGTCGATCACAGCGTCGAGGCCAGATAGAGGGGTCTGGTGACTGGCCTCCGTCGATCCGACAGCATCCCTGGTCACGACAACGACTCCAAAGTGCTTGATGGTCCCCCAGAAGTTGGCAAAGTCCTGGGCCTGGTCCTCGTCGGCCGAGTGCTCGTGGACGGGCAGGATGGCCCCGCTCACGTCGGCGAGTTCCTGCGGTCCATGGGCGGCGGCGTAGTCGTGGATCGCCTCGATGAACGTGTAGGCCTCCTCCCGATCGCATCCGTACGCGATGAGGGCGAGGAAAGCAAACGTCGAGTTGGTCTCGAGCCCCCGAGCGATGAACTCTGCGACGGCGTGCGACTGAGACGCGAAGGGAGAAAGTCAGAGAATGGAACTGTCAGTATCAGTTTCGTGATCAGCCATCGCTTGCAACGAGACGAGCTCAGGTTGTTGAAGGTCGGATGGAGAAGGGCTCAGACGGACAGTCAGAGCGAGGGAAGCGGCCTTACGTCTTCAGGAGCTTCGACCATGTCAGCGATGAAGTCATTGATGAGAGTCTCTGCAGCAGCCTTGGTAGGGGTAGGGACGGTTTGCTGATAAACACGGAAAGGGAAAGGTCAGCTCATCGCATTCAGGACAGAACGCGAGTCTTTGACTCGATGTTGTTCGTCCTCGCTCGCTCGCACGTCCGCAGCGCGTCCCCTCCCCCTGGACGCGCGTGAGAAGCCGACCTCTCTTCCTCGAGCTCAACAACCCCGAGAGACGGAACACGGACATGAGGATACAGAGGCAAGCTGTGCCTTGCCCATGAGACCACCCTCGAGAGTGCAGCGTGCAGATGGCTCGAGCAGCAGCCCAGGAGGGTCGCGAGCGGGGGCAGACGGCGCCCACCCCCTGCTCGCCCCACACCTCCTCCGCGCTTGCCCAAAGCACGCTGCTGCCGATGGCTGCAGGCAGAGACGCCGAGAGATCTAGCTCGCTAGCTGAACCCGAGCACTGAGCACTGCACCGAAGCCAAGGAGCTTCAGAGCCTGGCAACTCTTGCCAGGCACGAAACGACCACCACTCGCTCGCCCACTCGCCCTCGCCACAACGTTCCCTCCGCCAATTCGAGCACGGACAACACAGCCAATAGAGCGCAAAGACAGAAGGGGGACTGACGTTCTTCCGGTAGGCGTCGATGCGAGCCTGGAGAGTGGTCGACTTGAGCTGTCCGGTGGACCTGACGAACCAGGCCTGTTCGGCTCCTCCAGAGAGGGCGAGAGTGTCGGAGACGGTGGAAGTCATCTTGTTCGTTGGGCTTGTGAGACCGTTGTAGTTTTGAAAAGAGCGGACGAGTCGGTGCGTTTGAGGGTTGCTAGGGAGGTTATTGTTGGAACAAGGGAGGGTCGATAGCCAGGGCGAGTGTGAAGTGGGGCGATGTGAGGCCTGCGCAGAGGGGAACAAGGCACGGCGAATCCAGGTCCGGATGAGGCCGACCCTCGGAGGCCGGTAGGACATTGTAGACGGGTGTTGAAGCGCGGTTGAGGAACCGTCAAAGCATGATGCAGATGAGTGATGGTGGCGAGAAACTTGAGGCGGAAGAGGATCGCAAGGCGTAAGGCCGCGGCAGCCGTCTCAAGCTCACGAGCGCTAGGTGTGCGAGAGAGCGAGATGGTCAACATTGAATGTACGAGTAGGTCTGTCCTCGAGAGACCAGGATCAGAACACGCTCGATCGATGGCCGAGACGAGGTGGGAGTGGACTGACTGGGGTGACCTCCTCATCCGTCGCTCTCATCCTCCTCGAGCGCGTCCATCGGCTCTCTCCTCGTCCCGTCCGGAGCGAGCCACCTCCACCCGCTGGAGGCTGCGACGTCTCGTACGGTGCCCGGTACGATCCCGTCCTTGATGAACTCCTCTACTTCCTCAGCCGATCCAACGAGGACGACGCCCCTAACGACCGGCGTTCCTTGTGTCGCGCGAAGAAGGTTGTGGTACACGATGTCGAGTGGTGTGGGGTCCTGCGCGTAGTCGGACTCGTGGATGTTGAGGTATCCGATCAGCTCGGCGTTGGTCGCTTGTTGGTAGATCGACTCGAGCGGAGCGAACGAGCAGTCCTCCATAAAGGTCCAGTCGACCGGAAGATGAACGGTCGTCAGAGTCTTCATCAGGTCGAGTTGTTTGAATGCGACGCTCTGAGCGATCGCCGCGGTGTCCCGTAGAACGAATTCCTCATCCTTCCACGGCGGCAGAGGATTCCACTCCTTCGTGTGTAGGCGGTCGGCGTACGCCTGCAGTGCGAGCTCGAGTTCCACGTCCGGTTGGAAATCGTACAGAACGCACATGACGAGGCACTCGAGGTCTCGCAGGTCGAGTGAGGCGGGCTCGAGGACACGCGAGCGGGCCAGCCAGGAGGGGAGGGTGTGCAGGATCAGCGGCTCGAGTTCCTCGATGCCTCCGCCCTCGACATTGGCAGAGTGCTCGATCTTGCTGGCGTCGAACGGAAGTCCGATCGGCTGGCCCTCGACGGTGACGCCGAGGAAGAGCTCCCGGACCCATCCCTTGCGGACCGACAGCGGCGGGAGCCGACCTTGGCCTTCAGTTTGGCCGAGGACGCCGTACTCAGTGTTGAAGAGAGTGCACCAGTCTTGAGGCTTCATGATGTTGAAGGAGCGGTAAAAGTCAGGGAGGAGGGCGCGGGTGACGGCCTTGCAGACGAGGAGCACCGTGACGGGATGAGGTCGAGGTGAGGGCAGCGTCTGCGGGTCGTCCGGGGGCGACGCCAGCGCGTACGCGAGGATGCGAGTGATGACCTCGACGGGGAGAGGTCTCTGATGCACCATGTCGTACAAGGAGGGTGGTGTATGGGAGGAAGTCGGTCATGATGCTGGCTGTCGGGGTGTCAGCGTGGTCGAAGGGGGAACTCACCCGAGCTCACCCTCTCTCTCTCCCCCAAGACGCTCTCCGCCGGCCATGTCAAACTCAAAGTACGAGTACGTCAGGTCGTACGAGAAACCAGACGGACTCCTTCCCAACACGTTCCTCCTGCTCCGGATAGACGGCCATGCGTTCCACAAGTCAGTAGGCTCTGGCAAGCGACCGAGCTCGGAACGGTCGAGCTCACCACCCGTCCTCCCTCGGTTCACGTCGCCTGTGCGCACCTTCCCAGGTTCTCTGACCTGCACGAGTTCCAGAAGCCGAATGATATTCGTGCTCTCGAGCTGATGGACAGAGCAGCCAAAAGTGTGATGGACGAGTACCCAGACGTCGTCCTCGGGTTTGGCGAGAGCGACGAGTACAGGTCAGCCCACACATCCCTCCCGTCTGTGCTTGCCGCGAGGAACATCGCGTCACAAACCGAAGCGGACACTAAGTCTGCCTCTCGCCTCTGCTTGCAGCTTCCTAATCCGCCGCTCTGCGACGCTCTACTCCCGGCGGGAGTCCAAGATTGTCTCCCTGCTCACGTCGCTGTTCACCTCGGCCTACGTCTACCACTGGGCGACCTACTTCACCCCGTCCGAAGATGAACCCACCGGCAAGAAGCTCCTCTATCCACCTACGTTTGACGGCCGGATAGTCTGCTACCCGACCGAGAAGGACGTCCGCGACTACTTCTCGTGGAGGCAGGTAGACAGTCAGTCAAATTCACTCGCCTTGTTGTTCGATTGATCAGAGAATATCAACTGACGCGTCCCATTCTCATGTTGACAGCGCACATCAATAACCTGTACAACACGACGTTCTGGTCCCTGGTCCTGCTGTCTGACCCACCAATGTCGACCAAGGACGCCCACAAGGAGCTGCAGGGGTCATTCTCAAAGGACAAGAACGAGATCCTCTTCTCGCGCTTCGGCATCTCGTACGGCAAACTGGAGGAGCGGTTCAAGAAAGGGAGTGTCATGATCAGAGAGGTCAGTACCGATCTCTCATCTTGCGCGACCGCCACGCGTCTCTCCGACCAGCTCTTGGTCCTTGCTTCGACCTGAGCTCATCCTCTCGTTTCTCCTTCACCATCTTTTTAAAAAACAGGAGTACCCTGTGGACCCAGATCCCAAGACGTCGGAGGTCCCCGCACCCGTAGCCATCACGACTCAAGACGAGGTTCGTCGCGTCTGTGCAACCTCCACCCTCTCTTGGTGCTGACTTCTCCCCAACCCATTTCTCATCTCTTCACTTCCAGCTATCTACTTCTGATTTGCTCGTCAAGGTAGTCGAGCCCGTCCCCGCCCTCCTTCCGTCGACACCTCTCGACAGCCCGGCACTGTCTGCCGAGACGACCCCGAGCACATCGACCGATCCTAACCCATCTACCACTCCTGTTCCCGGTCCTCGTCGGACAAATCGGAAGGAGAAGGCGCCGCTGCCGGAGGACGGCACGCGGGGCAAGGTGGTCGTGCTGCACGTGGACATCATCAAGGACGCGTTCTGGGAGCAGCGCAGATGGCTCTTGGCATGATCAGCCAGATGAGATGAATCATGAAACCTTACTTACGCCGGTCGACTGAGCAAGGGAAATCAAGAGTTCACAGCGAAAGCGCCGAGGCGATGGTCCCGTCTGTGAGCTCGCTCGAACGCGCCGGAGACCAGGACCCTCCAAACCGCCAGCCTCGCCTCGCCTCACGCAGCTCTTTCTTGGACGACATATCTGGAGCGATGGCCTCGTACTTCTTGTCTTCGGCAGCAGCTGGCGTAGTGTCCGTGAGTGCATCGTTTGTGAGGCGGTCGGCGTCCGTCGGATGAAAGAAAGGCAAAAGAGCCGAGCTCACCGTTCTTCCCTCCCACCCTTCCTCGCTTGCACCCCTCGGCTGCCTGCAGTGTGCGGCGCTCTACTACTCCTTCTCGACTTCGCTCTCGTCTCGGACAGAAGTCATCACCTCTTCGTAGGTCCTCTCTCTCTATGCGCGACCTCGTCACGTTTCGGAGCTGCATCAGCAGCCAACCCGAGCTCACCGCCCTTTCCTCTCTCGCCCTCTTGTCCCGTCTTCAGCCTCGCCCAATCTACCCACCTCCTCCTGCACCCCTCCAAACCCTTCCCTCCTCCGTCATCAATTTCTACATCGCCAACAAAGCTCATCAACCTCTCCCTGACGACCGACATCACCCCCGAGCACGACCCCCGCCGGCTCCCTCCGCCAGGCGTCGTGACGACCTCGTTCGCGCACGAGCTCAGAGCGCGCTGGAACCAGGACTTGCATAGCGTGTTTCACTCAGTGGGACGGATGGATGTAGGCGAGGAGCTTGGGCGGACGTGGAGAGAGGTCAAGGGCTTGGCCGGGAGTTTGACGGGCGGATCAGGAGGGGGAAGATGAGATGTGTGCGAACAAGGAAGGGACCCAGGATTCTTCTGCGAGAAGAAAGACTGTGAGTATGTTCCGGCTTGGATGCACGCCATCATCTTGCCCGACTGCGAGCCTTTTCTCGCACAGGCATCACCCCCACCCGGTCTCGACCGGAGCGTTTCGTTGCACGGCGCATCCCAGAACCGAATCATCTTCCGCCTCAGGCTCTACTTATGCACTCGAACCGAGCCGCACTGCACTGCATGCCATCATTCCCTACCGCTATGGGACATCGGACGGTCGGTGCGCGTGTTGAGCCGCCTCCCGCCACCGCCAGGACCTTCCTCCATGTTCGTCTGGTTGCAACCTTTGCGACTCAGCCGGTGAGATCTCAAGTGCCGAGCAGGTGTCAGGTGGTGGGCAAATCGAGCAGGGCGCTCGTCCACTGTCGTTGAGCTGATGGGAGTGAAATCAAAAGTGAGCAAACTTCTCTTACGGAGTTTGAGCCAGTCGCTGACCTTCCCGTTTTGATCTGCGATCATCTCTCTCAAGACTCGAACTTCTGCCTCGGTCAAAGCCGCTCCTCGTCTGACGAGGCGGGGAGCATCAGCCTCCTCGCCATCAGCGGTGAAAGCGTCGGAAAGCGTCGGACGCACCTGGTTGCGCGTCTCCAAAGATCCTTCTCGCCCTCTGACACCTTCTCTTCCCTCTCTGTGGCTTGAGCCTCCCTTTTGGTGACCTCGGCTTCGCTCTGTCGGATCGCTCGTTCGGCTTGTTCCGCCATGAGCTCCCGTCGGTCGAGCGCTGTCACCCGCTGGGAGAGCGTCAGGAGCAGCTGGAGGAGAGAAGCCGACGGTCTGACAAGGAGGCATGTCAATCGCGACCTCGCCTTGTTCGTGATGTCCGGGACTCACATCTCATCTGCCAGAGCGGCAGACCTCGCCCCAAGGGCGGCGAGCTCGATGATTGCCCGAAGGCTAGCCAGCTCCGACGCGTCCGAGGTCGTTGATTGGCGTCGTAGGGAGAGCAACGGGGACGATCCGCTTTGCGGAACCGCAACAAGGAGAGAGAGCAGGGAGAACACGATGCTCAGGACGACGAGCACTGAGCCCATCCACAGAACAAGGACGATGAGCGAGGCGGAGCTGGCCGAGAGGGGTTCAAGACGCGATGGGGGTCGACTCGACGGACCTTGATTTGCCGGCGAGAGTTGAGATGGACGCAGACGATACCGTCTTGCATCGATGTCGACCATCTTGGGATGTCGATGGGGTAGCAGGCAAGAGTCAGGAGACCCCGCTCGCATATGCCGACTGGGATGAGCTTTGGCTTCGAGCTCAACTCCGCTTTGCCCACGGACCCCTTCACCCCTCTCTCGCACCGCAACTCGCTCAGAGCTCACACAACGATGGATCATGACCTCGACGCCAACCACCTCAATCCCAACGGACCCTCGGACTCATTCTGCTTTTGAGCGATGCTGCCCAGCTCGTCATCCTCGACCTCTCGACGTCGGTCGCCTCTCCCTCTCTCGCCTACCTTCTCGCGCCGTCGGTTCCCTCGCTCGCCCCAGTTCTTCCTCTTGCTGTTCCTCGTCTGCACCCTCCTCTACCTCTACACACCCCTTCCGTTCTTCTTCCCGCTCGCCGCCCTCGCACCGAACGGCTCGAATGGTCTCGCTGTGAGCTCGAGCTCCTCAGGCGGGGTCGACCGGATCACCCTGGTGGTCATCTGGACCGGCCTCAACGTGCCAAACTACCTAGGCATGTTCCTTCGCTCCGTAGAGGCAAACAAGGACAGGGTAGACTTGGTGTTTGTGGCCAAGAGGGACGAGACGCCAGAGGGAAAGGGCAGGTGTGTCGACCTGGGGGAGACGGGCGCGAACGTGAGGGTCGTGTGTCTGACGAACGAGGAGTGTGAGTCCACGACGCGACCAAGTTGGAGGATCAGAGCTAATTGATCTGGGTGCTCGCAGACTGGACGCTCCATCAGGAGTACTTGTGCGACCGGTGGAAGTGCACGCCCCATCAAAAGGAGGAGCTCATGGGACATCTCCTGCACTCGGGCATCGAGGACTATGTACGTTCAGCCCTCACCTCCCTCACCTGGCCTTGAGAGCCGAGCTGATGCACTTGATTCCTGCGCGCAGATCCACTCGCACTTCCGTGTGCTGAGGGGTCCGGTCATGCAGCGGTACTTCATCGACCAGAGCTCAAAGTGGTGGGGGTGGTGGTAAGTCGGTCGATCTCAGTCGAAGCCCAGTGCAGCAGATGGCGAGCTGACTCGGACGTTGATCTGCATCTCAGCGATACAGATGTCGTGCTGGGCAAGTGAGTGACTGGATCGGGTGTGGAACCGGCCGTGAGCTCTGCTGACCCGTTGATCTGACACGCGTCGTCTTCAGCTTCGAGCGCACTTGTGAGTGCCTATTGGCGACCGTCAGTGTCATCCACGACGCTTCGTTACTGACTCGATGACTCCTCCGTTCCGACTACAGTCCCCTGGGACATTGCGCACAAGTTCGACCTCATCCAGCCAAGTCACGACACCACAGCGGACGAGATCCTGGTCTACTTCCGAGGACACATGACCGTCTTCCAGTCTCGCCCGTCGACGCTCAACAAGCTTCACACGTTTCCGGCGTTTCAGTCGTACGAGGCGTACATGACGGGGAAGAAGCCCGTCTCCGCCATGGGTGCGTCTTCGCTTGTTTTGTGCTCGACTACACTGTTTCTTGTCGGACTAACCTCCTCATCGCTGTTCCGGTGCTCGCAGAGGAGGAAGATTTCTCGACGTTCTTCTTCCACTCGAACCCGCAAGTCACCTTCCTCACCTACGACGCCCTCACCACCGGCCACTTCCAGACCGTCTCGCTCTCGCCTAAACTCGTCTCGCTCATGCACCCTCAGCCACTCGACTTCAATCTCCCACTCCCTCATCCTCCATACGGGTCGGCGCTCGTATCTACGTTCAGCGCGACGGAGCCGCCCCTGGCGCAGGGAGTCGTGCGGCTAGATCTGGGGACGACCAAGGAACCGGTGTGGTTTCCGAGAGAGGGGGCAGTGAGCTACGTGCCGCTGAAGGTGAAGGGAGAGGGAGGAAGGAACCCGAGGAGGTTCCTGATGCGGGAGGTCGGGGGCGGAAGTGTGAGGGAGAGGGTCGAGGACTGGAAGAGATGGGAAGTTCAGGGACCGCAGAAGGGGGTCCATGAAGGGTGAGTCGGCTCGTCTGTCACTTCGTGTTATTCACCACGCCTGTCTAGCGCTTGTAGACGCACGTGTTGAGTTTGACTGGTCGACAAAGGCACGCCAGGCCGGGCTGACGCGATACCATCTCTCCCACAGGCTGTACGCTCACTTCCAGATCACAAAGAAGGAGGGTCAGTCGGCTTCCCGTCTCTAGGGCGTGCTTCAATCTCAGATCGCTGACAGCCTGCTTTTTCTCTCGCCGCCAGACTGGTTCAAGAGCCTGCCTAAGAACCCGCTCGGCAAGGGGCAGGTCCTCACGATCGCCGGCTTTGACGACGCCGAGATTCGAGCTGGTTCAAAGGTCGTCTGGCAGGACGGCAAGAAGGCGACCGCAGAGCGGAAGATGAAGGAGGCCAAGCATGGAGCGGGGGAGAAGCACTGAGCGGAGGCTCTGGGAAGAGGACGAGGGACGCGTCGTGATTTCTATTGCTGCGCCCCAACCGGGAGGGGTCCGAGTGACGCAGAAGAAAGATCTTGAGATGACCTAGATGGGCTATGTATGTAATTGGTCTTGGCTATACTTGTGTCGCATCTGCTGTCTCTTACGAGACAGTCGGCAGAGGAGTCTGATCGGCGAGGGTGACACGAAGCCATCGACCTGGCTCGCTGACGCCGAGGCAAGGGAGAGTGTGCCGCTCGGCCCTCTGGCACCCTCTCAACCGTCAGCAACCCTCCGGCTCGCCTTCCTCTCTTTCCATCCTCGTACGTCTGGACAGTCTACCTTTGAGATTTCATCTCTGGTCTGACTCCGTCATCCCTCCCGCCTCGATATCTTCAGCTCGGGCTGCGACCCCCTCTCCCCTGCCGCTCCTCCCCCTCGTCCCTCCTCCTCCTTCCCGCCGGCCCCTCTCGACCCTCAACCGTCACCACATCAAGTCGTCTGAGACGCATCATAGCCTTCTCCATCTAGGGTATCCCGCTTGGTTTCTGTGTAGATGTCATCCAGCCGTCCTACAGCCGTCGTCGGCCTGGGAGCGCGAGGAGGAGGGCAGGGAGCTGGGACCGTGAAGCGAAACGAGCAGACCGACGATCTCGTAGACCTCGTATCAGTCTCGGATGAGAGTGTAGTCGTACGTACACCTCTCTTTCCTGCTCTAGTAAAGCGTTGATCCCTGAGGACTCTTGCAGCGAGAGGAGCTTGCGATGCGTTGCTTGCCGTCACCGTCGTTGAGCTCACACCCTCTTCCCACCCCTCTGCCCTTCTGCAGGCCTGCCTTCGGGACCGCTACCTGCTCGACTCGCTCTACACCTCTCTGGGACCGTCCTCGTTGGTCGCGATCAACCCTCACAAGTTTGTGCACGCCAACTCGGACTCTACGCTCGCAAACTATGGCCAGGACCACCGAAACACAGAGGACGCAAGGGACGTGCTCCCACCACACGTGTTCGGCCTCGCAGGGAGCGCCTACTTTGACATGCGCAGAACAGGAAGGGACCAGTCAATCCTCATGAGGTCAGTCCTAGTCCGAGAGGTTGCGCCCCGAGGACGGAGGCGGGTTAGGCAACGAGGACGAGGTGGAGGCGTCCGGCAAGGGGTGCCGCGTCGAGTGGAACGAGCTCAGGCTGACTGGTCCGTCTGTGCTTGTCGACTTGCAGCGGAGAGACCGGAAGTGGGAAGTCTGAGTTGAGGAGACTGGCGATCAAGGCGCTGGTGGACCTGTCGCTCAGCAGTCCAGGGAAAAAGGGGTCGAAGCTCGGGCAGCAGATCCCAAATGCAGAGGTCAGTCAGAGACTCCCTTCTATCTCGAATTCAAGATTGCGGAGCTACCACTGCAACATTTTGTGGCACCTGCTGACTGTCGTCTCGGGTCACAGTTCATCCTCGAGTCGTTCGGAAACGCCCGCACGATCCACAACGCCAACGCGTCCCGCTTCGGAAAGTACACCGAGCTGCAGTTCACCGACCGAGGACGACTTGCGGGAGCGAAGACGCTCGACTACTACCTCGAGCGATCTCGGGTGGCCGGACCCTCGCCGGGAGAGCGCAATTTCCACGTCTTCTACTACCTCGTCGCCGGCGCGTCCGCAGAGGAGAAGCATCACCTTCGCCTCACGGGAGACTCGTCGTCGTACAGGCTGCTCGGAGCTCGAGCCGGTCAGGGCGCGAACCCTCGAGGCGGGAGCGTGACGGACGACGGGATCCGGTTCGAGCAGCTCAAGCAAGCGTTCAAGCTCGTCGGCCTGTCCAAGCGGCTCGTCGCCCAGATCTGCCAGCTCGTCGCTGCCATCCTCCACATCGGAAACCTCGAGTTCGTCGTCGATCACGACAAGAACGTCGACGCGGCCGTCGTCCGCAACTGGGACGTGCTCGAGACGATCGGAGAGTTCCTCGGCGTAGACCCGGTCGAGCTCGAGGGGGTGTTCAACTGCAAGACGACCGTCATCTCAAAGGAGGTCTGCACCGTCTTCCTCGACCCAGAGGGAGCGTCCGCCAACCGAGACGACCTCGCAAAGTCGCTGTATGGTCTGCTGTTCGCGTGGCTGAACGAGAACATCAACGAGCGCCTGTGCCGAGATGACTTCGCCAACTTTATCGGCATCCTCGACCTGCCCGGCTTCCAAAATAACTCTGGCTTCGGAGCGCGGACCAACTCGCTCGACCAGTTCTGCGTCAACTTTGCCAACGAGCGACTCCAGAACTGGATCCTCCAGGCGACGTTTGAGCGACAGACGGCCGAGTTTGCCGCCGAGGGCCTCACCTCGGTCGTCCCGCAGGTGCCGTTCTTCGACAACTCCGAGTGCGTCAGGATGCTCTCGACGACGCCCGGCGGACTGATCCACATCATGGACGACCAGACCAAGAAGATGGGCAAGAAGACAGACCACACCATGTCGGAGGCGTTCGGCAAGCGGTGGGGCAACCACGCCAGCTTCAAGGCCGGAGGACTCGACCGAGCAGGCTTCCCGACGTTTGTCGTCTCGCACTACAACGGAGCCGTCACCTACTCGGCCGAATCGCTGCTCGAGAAGAACGCGGACGCTGTCAACCCAGACTTTGTCTCTCTGCTCCGAGGTGGGGCGGGAGCTGGAGCCGCAGGAGCGCCCAACTCTGCGATCGGCTCGTCCGGGTCGAGCAACTCGTTCATCAAGGGCCTCTTCTCCAACAAGGCGATCGCCACCCAGGTCCACCCGCGCGACAACGACACCATCATCGCCGCCCAGCAGCCCGTCAAGCCGATGCGCCAGCCGTCGACCCGCAGAAAGGGACGAGGACCGCGTCTCGCTCCTCTCGGAGAGGCAGCCGACGATGCACCTGACGCTGAGGACGGCGCAGACTACAACGTCGGCGGCGGGAACGGAGGCGCATCCTCTGCCTCGCCCGAGATCCGCTGCGTCGTCGGCGAGTTCAAGTCTGCGCTCGACGTGCTGTTTGAGACGTTCGAGGAGACAAAGGCGTGGTTCATCTTCTGCCTGAACCCGAACGACGTCCAGTTGCCGAACCAGCTCGAGAGCCGAGGGCTCAAGAGTCAGATCCGCAGTCTCGGCATCCCCGAGTTGGCCAAGAAGGCGGCGAGCGCGTCGTTCGAGGTCAGCATGACCCACGGAGAGTTCTTTGACCGCTACAACGTCGAGATCGAGCAGGTCACCGAGGAGGGAGAGGGACCTGACGCGATCAGGGCGCTCAGAGAGGCAAAGGGATGGCCTGAGAAGGAGCTGGCGATCGGAAAGTTTAAGGTCAGTCGCAGGTCGTCCTCGCATCCGGTGTGATACATCGTATTGACTGTCACTTGTCCACTCTGTCCAGGTCTTCGTCGGATACCGTGCCTTCCGGATGCTCGAGGACCGCCTTCGGGTTGACGACATCGAGGAGACGAAGCGGAACCGAGAGATGGACCAGTCCGCTCGCGGCGGAGGCCTCTCGCCTGGAGATGGGATCGAGAACGACCCGTTCTCGCCTTACCGTTCCAGCCGCTACGACCCGAACTCGCCGATGCACTCGCCTGCCATGGGATCCAACCCCAACTTCGGTAGTCTGTCCTCTGCCGCCCTTCCGCTCGTCTCAAACGCGCAGGGGCAAGGTCAGCGACGAGACGACGAAAGCGACTACGACCGCAAGACGATGCGGTCCGACGACGACTACGCCCAGAGCCGCTTCACCTCCCACTACGACGACTCGACCTCCAACTTTGGTACCGAGGCGTACGCTCCCTCGCGGAACATGTTTGGCAACATGGAGAAGTCTGGCCTGCAAGAGAAGGAGGCGCTCGACGCGAAGGCGGCCGCCGAGGCAGAGACGACCGAGGTACTCAAGGTGACGCCCGCGAGGCGAAAGTGGGTCGCTTTGGTGTGGATGTTGACGTGGTGGGTACCGTCGCCGTTCCTCAGCTGGTTCGGCGGGATGAAAAGGCCAGACATACGGCAGGCGTGGAGGGAGAAGCTTGCCATCAACCTCATCATCTGGTTCATCTGCGGATGCGCAATCTTTGTGATCGCCATCCTCGGTAACCTCATCTGCCCGAGACAGTACGTGTACAGTCAAGGGGAGATCTCGCAGCAGTCGTACAACAACAACCCGGACAAGGAGTATGTCTCGATCCGAGGAGAGGTCTTTGACGTGAGTTGCATCCTCCCTTCCTTCGAGTCCCGAAACATCCACTGATCGTCTCTTCCGCCCTCGCATCATAATAGCTCACTGGGATCGCCAAGACGCACATCGCGATCATCCCTGTCATCAAGGAGAAGGCGATCCTTCAGTACGGAGGTCTCGACGCTTCGGCCCTCTTCCCTGTTCAGGTCAGCGCGCTCTGCGACGGAATCGACGGCTCCGTCTCGCCCTGGGTCCAGGCCACCTCGCGCAACGACTCGACCTCGCGCGACACCAATTCTGTCTACCACGACTTCCGCGCCTTCACCAACGACTCCCGACCCGACTGGTACTTTGAGCAGATGATCTACATGCGGTACAACTACCGACTCGGATTCGTCGGCATCCTCCCCAAGACGATCCGTCAGCGAGGAAACGCCGGAGAAGCCCTCGCAGTCTACGACGGACACGTGTACAACCTCAACGACTACATCCGCAACCCGCCCTACCTCCAAGCCCCGCCCGGAACGCAGGCCGGACAGACGAACACGCTCAGCTTCATCGCGCCCGAGATTGTCCAGCTGTTCCAGCAGAGCGCCGGAAAGGACGTCACAAAGAGCCTCAACAAGCTCGGCGAGGGTCTCGGCCAGGACGTGTTCGCGAGGCAGATGACTTGCATGAGGAACCTGTCAGTCTGCGTCTCAGATCCGACATCCCAGAGCCAGCGGCGTACTGATCGCTCCTTGTTTATGGCTCAGCTTCCTGATCGGGATGGTCGACAATCGTCAATCGACCCAGTGCCAGTTCGCGACCTACATCCTGCTCGCTTTGTCCATCTTCATGGTGACCATCATCGGGTTCAAGTTCATCGGTGCCCTCTACTTCGGCAGCCGGCGTGCTCCCGAGGATCACGACAAGTTCCTCATCTGCCAGGTGCCGTGCTACACCGAGGGCGAGGACTCGCTCAAGAAGACGATCGATTCGCTCGCCAGGCTCAAGTACGACGACAAGAGGAAGCTCCTCGTCGTCCTCTGCGACGGGATGATCGTCGGATCAGGAAACGATCGCCCGACCCCGCGAATCGTGCTCGACATTCTCGGCGTGGATCCGAACCTGGACCCGGAGCCGCTCAGCTTCCTCTCGCTCGGAGAGGGACAGAAGCAGCACAACATGGGAAAGGTCTACGCCGGACTGTACGAGTGCTCGGGGCACGTTGTGCCGTACGTGGTCGTCGTGAAGATGGGCAAGCCGTCCGAGAGGCACCGACCTGGAAACCGAGGAAAGCGAGACTCGCAGATGATCCTCATGCACTTCTTCAACAAGGTCAGCAGCCGTCGACCTTACCCTTCTCAAGTCCGTGACTCGAGTAGAGCGCTGACCTTATCTTTCCGTTCCAGGTCCACTTCAACTCTCCGATGAACCCGATCGAGCTCGAGATGTACCACCAGATCAAGAACGTGATCGGAGTCAACCCGTCCTTCTACGAGTACCTGTTTACCGTCGACGCCGACACGACGGTCGACGAGCACTCTGTCAACTACCTCATCTCGGCCATGATCCACGACAAGAAGGTCATCGCCTGCTGCGGAGAGACCTCGATCGCCAACGCAAAGCAGTCGCTCACGACCATGATGCAGGTGTACGAGTACTTTATCTCGCATCACCTCGCCAAGTCGTTTGAGAGTCTGTTCGGGTCCGTCACGTGTCTGCCCGGATGCTTCACCATGTACCGACTCCGCACGCCCGACACCCACAAGCCGCTGTTTGTCGCCGACAACATCATCCTCGACTACTCCGAGAACCGAGTCGACACCTTGCAGTACGTCCCTTCCGTGTATTATCCCTTCCTACTGCTTGTGGCTGACCCTGAGCCCTCGTTCACTTGCGTACAGCTTGAAGAACCTGCTCCACCTCGGAGAGGATCGATACCTGACGACCCTCCTGCTCAAGCACTTCCCGGAGTACAAGACCACCTTCGTCCGACCCGCGCTGGCCCAGACTGTCGCTCCGGACGAGTGGCGTGTGTTGCTCTCGCAGCGAAGACGATGGATCAACTCGACCGTCCACAATCTGGCCGAGCTCGTCTTCATCGACAAGCTCTGTGGGTTCTGCTGCTTCTCGATGCGGTTCATCGTCTTTATCGACCTCCTCTCCACCATCGTCGCCCCGGTCACCGTCGGATACGTGAGTCACGCCTGCCCATGCCATATCAGCTCCTGATCCCAGCTCGCTGACCTCTCTTTGGTCTTCAGATCGTCTACCTGATCTATCTCGTCGCCGCGGAGGGCAAGACGATCCCGACGTTCTCGCTCATCATGATCGGGGCCATCTACGGTCTGCAGATGCTCATCTTCCTGTTCCGAGGAAAGTGGGACATGATCGGGTGGATGGTCTTCTACATCCTCGCCATTCCGATCTTCTCGTTCTACCTGCCGCTCTACTCGTTCTGGGCGATGGACGACTTCTCGTGGGGAAACACCCGAGTCATCTCAGGGGAGAGCGGGAAGAAGCTCGTCATCCATGTGCGTACCTTCCTGCCTTTTGATTCGTGAGACGTGCAGAGACTGACAGCTCACTCTCCGACTTTCGACTTTTATAGGACGAGGGAGAGTTTGACCCTAGGTCGATCCCGCTCAAGTCGTGGAACGACTACGAGAACGAGCTTTGGGACAAGGAGTCGAACCACTCTGTCGGATCCGTGAGTCGCTGTTCTTCATGACACCTTGGTCTAACCGTCACTGACCTCTCCTTCTCTGCATCCACCCAGTGGGTTCCTCCGTCCAAGAGCGCGATGATGGCCGAGTCTCGTGCGCAGTCGCTCTACGGCCGACAGACGATCTACAACGAGGCTCCTCCGTCCCGCCAGCTGAGCCCATCCCCGTCCGGCTACGCCCAAGACCCGTACGCGAACAACAACGGCCGATACTCCAACTACCAGCAGCCCTACACTGACGGCGGCGACAACTCGCCCGGAGGTCGTCAGTCCCAGTACCGGACCAACTCGTTCTACGGAGGAGGCGGGATGGAGCATCAGCAGGACTACAACAACCAGCAGGGTGGCTACCGCGACGAGCGACCCGGGTCTACGTACCAGCAGTACCACGGTGGCTCACCGCTCGCCCAGCCGAGTCCGTCAAGACCGGAGTCGAGCTTCCTGCCGTCGATGCCATCGAGCGCGCCGCTGGGCATCCGGGACGCGCCGAGCGACGAGGAGCTCGAGCAGAGCGTGCGTGCCATCCTCGACCGGTCCGATCTGAACCTGGTGACGAAGAAGGGCGTGCGCAAGGAGCTCGAGACCGAGTATGGCGCGGACCTCAGCGGGCGCAAGGAGGCGATCAACCGGTACATCGAGGCTGCCCTCACCGGAGCGTAGATGTCTCTGTGCATACTTCTTGGCTCTATCTTCTCCTCTTCTTCGACCGTAACTTCTCGTCCGTTTTCCCTAGATTCACTTTCCGTTCTGCTTTGCCCCTCTCCTTGGACTCTTCTCTCCTATTTGCTCTCTTCCCTTTCTCGAACCGAACACTCTATCTCTTTCCCTTCTGCTTCAGACTCTTCCATCCCACGCATACCTTCCCTCGCATATCTCACATCTCTTTTTCTCCTCACTCTCGCCTGCTCTTGCTCTCTCTTCGGACTCAACTCTCGTTCCCATTCCTTTCTCTATGGCTCTTCGAACGGAATTGATTTGATGTACGATCGTCTCACCCTATCTCTCCCACTTCTGGCTGGGGTACTTGAGACGCTCGCAAACAGACCTTCCGACTAACCACTGACCCCGCTGACATGGTCCAACTGGTTCTGACGTCTCGTCTTGTGCTGACGACTGACCTCGGATCACTGACCCGCTGACCGGGGTTCGAGTCCTGTTAGTGCAGCTGATCAGCCTTCATCATATTTGCTTGGTCGGTTGGGATGGAAACAAAAATTGGGATCTGGACGGGGCTGGCGCGGGCGGGAGGAACGGCCCAGGGCGGATGTAGGACAGGGCACGCGCTTGTGTTCCCTTTCCGAACCGCCTTTTTGCTGCTCCTCTAGTTCATCATTCTGCACTGTGTCTAAGCTCACCAACTTGTCGTGGCCGCGCTGGAAGAACGCGGACGACGAGCCGCTCGTGCGAGCCAAACACTCGACTCCGCGCGACTGATGAGCTCACACTCTCGCATCCCTCCACCTGGGCTCTGCACACTCGCTCGCTCCTGACTCTCAAACGCCCACTGCCGTCGCCATGTCACTATCTGCTGTCCGTCTCATCTCTCGCTCGCCTACACGCTGCCTCCTGCGCGCATACTCTTCCATCCCGCCTCGTACACCACCCGTCACCTCCGCTCAATCCCAACCCCACACGAGCTCGATACCTCTGTCCTCCTCTGCCTCTGCGTCTTCGTCACCCTCACCCGTCGCACCCGCTTCCAGTTCCGGCTCCAGCTCTGAGGCACTATCCGAGACAAGACTCACAGCGCAAGCCCAATCCCCAGAAACATCGAAAGTCGCCTCGTCCAAACCAACGCTGACGCTGGCGGAGCAGGACGCCCTCGCGCACCAGGCGATGCTCGACCGCGATGGGGGCTCGTCGAGCTTGCAGTTGGAGGATGGACAGTACTTTGGGATGAAGAGGAACGTCAAGGATAACATGGTGAGTCTCAGCCAGGGGAGATATGGTTTGGGTTGAGCGTTAGCTGACGGTCTCGTGCTTGGTTCGGCGGACGACAGTTCCGGCTCATGTGAGGTGTCCGCCCTCGCTTTCGTTATCTCTGTACCTGTAGCCTAGCATGACTTACGATTGATGACCCTAACGACCTATTCTCTCCTCTCGTCGCGGGTGCTGCTCTCTTTGCCACGCGCTCAGTCGACCAGATCGTAGCGGGCATCAATCCTCCCTCTCTCTCTCTTCCTCTCCTCTGCGTCTGCTCAAACTATCGGAAGACGACTCCAAGGGTAGCATGCGATCAACTCTTGATCATCACTATTTACTTCTTGGACGAAGCGAGCTTCTGCGACTTGACGACCTTCTTGACGATCTATAGGTGAGCGGAGCGAACGGACGAGAGCGAGAGTCAGAGACCAGTGGGAGAGGACACGATGACCCGCACCAGTGTGTACGCGTAAGAGAGAGTAGAAGATGGACTGACCTTGGCCTCCTCGACGAGGAAGGCTCGGAGGATTCGGGTTCGGGTGCATCCAGCGCATCGGGATCCTCCGTACGCTCGCGACACAGTCTTCTGCCTCTTGGAAAGAGTAGCGTACTGTCGGGGTCGGAGAGCGGGGATCTAGAGGGGCGTCGCAAAAGATGGGCAGATGGGTGGTCAGCTGGAGGTCTCGTTCGATGTTCGGCCACACGCGAGGTCGAGCTCAACACGGTGGGAGGGACATAGCAACTCACTCCGGGGAGTCCCGATCCACAGTCACCTGAACGGACGAAAGGACAAGACAGACACGACTGTCAGCTCAAGGCGCACGCTACGGCGAGGCTAGTGGAGTTGGGACTCACCGCACTTGGGGGCGGTCGCGACCTTCTTCAAGTTCTGGACAACGAGCTTTCCTCCAGGGGTCTTGACGACCTTGTTCCTGGCGGACTTGGTGTTGTACGACTTTCGGGTTCGGAGGGTAACACGCTGGGCCATTTTCTGAAACCAGACCAAGAGACACACGCAAGTTGTCAGCGGGGCTGAGACGCGCGAGCTGACGGAAGGAGCGGCGCGGAGGCAGTGTGTCGGCGAGGCTGCGACGGCGGCAGTGAAGGGGTAGGACTGGGTGCGATGGCGTGTGGGTGTTGTGATGGGTGTGGAGAGGGTGTTGATGTGGATATTTGGCGATAGGTCCGAGGTGTTTGGGCGGGGCAGGGTCCTTGGGCGGAGGGGAAGGGGCGAGGTCCGAGGTGATGTGCTCGTCTCGGCTTGACGTCCCTGCAGCACCCGTCCGGCCGACCCACACAACCGCACCACCACCGTTCCCAAGCCAACGCCTAGCTCTCCACGCTGGACCAAAAATCGGGCATGGTCTCCCCCTCCTGACGAGCTCGAGGTGACGCCAAAGTCGGTCCTCCCTTGGGACGAGCTCGCCGACGATTCCTTCCCCCTCTAGCTCGTGCCTCGTGCGGCCCTGGTCCATGCGGATTTGTCGCACGATGCTCTGGCGTCCGAGTGTCCTTGTGTACGATGATATGAAGCGAGTATGACTCACGAAGTAGTCTTGCTGGATGAAGGTCGGCGGGAAGTGAGCTCGCGCGGGACTCAGCGTGCGACCAAGTTTTCGGTCTGCGCTCCTCCTCCCTTGAGCGAGGGGACCTTTGAACTTTCGCTTCTCGTTTCATCCTTCCCTCCATCTACCAAGACAGCTTTACCGCTTAAATCGTTTTTGTAGTCCACAATGGTGCGTCCTTCAACACACCAACATCCCTCTACGCCGACCAGGTTGAACGGAGCTCGGGGGTCTCGTTGGGCTGGAGGGAAGGGTGGGCGGAGGAGAAGCAGACGAGCTCGCCTCTGCTCCTCTCTCCCTTCTCGTGCCGCACAACGAACATGCTGACCTCCTACCTCTCTTGCTGTCTACAGTCCGAACTTGCTGCCTCCTACGCTGCTCTTATCCTCGCCGACGAGGGTATTGAGATCACTGCCGACAAGCTCGTCACCCTCACCTCGGCCGCCAAGGTCGACCTCGAGCCCATCTGGGCCACCCTCCTCGCCAAGGCGCTCGAGGGTAAGGACGTCAAGGCCCTCCTCTCCAACGTCGGATCCGGCGCCGGAGGAGGTACGCATCAGCCCTTGCCGAATGTCGACCAGACCGCCCCTTGAGCTCACGCTGACCTCTCCCCCTCCTGCCCTTGCCCTTCCTTTTCTGTTTCAGCCGCTGGAGCCCCCGCCCCTGCCGCCGCTGCCGGAGGTGACGCTGCCGCCCCCGTCGAGGAGAAGAAGGAGGAGAAGGTCGAGGAGAAGGAGGAGTCCGACGACGACATGGGCTTCGGTCAGTCCCAGCCTGCACGCCTCTTCAGCCCTCGCTCTGAGGGCAGCCCGACTGACTCTGTATCTCTCTCACTCTGCTCTTCTCCAGGACTCTTCGATTAAACAATCAATTGTCCCCCCCTCGCGCCCGAGTGCGTGCGTTTCGCGCGCGTGCCTGTCCGTCCCGGAGCGCTCACTTGTGATGGTCATGCCTTGTATGGTCAATCGATTCCGAACGTACGCGTCGGTTGAAAGAAAATGAGTGGGCGAGCGAGAGCGACCCAACGGAAGACGGCAGGGGAGAGGAGGTGCGTGGACTATTTGTGACCGAGTCCGCGGTCCCTGAGAGACTGTTCGTTCGTCCGGTCGTCCGCACGTCGGATTCAGTGTCCTGTTCGAAATCAGTCTTGAACAGAGAGACAAGATCGGAGGATTGGTACGCAGAGGAGACAAGTGGCACAGACATACAGACAGACAAGAAAAGAAACCCCGACCTCGAACCCTCCCGATAACGCGCCAAATGACCGAATCTGATCCTTCCACGTCGACGAACCCAGTCTAGTCTAAACAGGAATCTAAAGCAAGTACTCCTTCCCCTTATACTTCTCCTTGTAGTACGGCTCCTCCCTCTTCTCCTCCGCGAGCGCCTTCCAGTCCCTCTCCAACCACGCGAGCACCCTCCGGTTCATCGCCGGCTGGCTCATGTGCTCGGGCACGAACCGGTCGTGCGGCTCGATCGCTTTAGCCAAAGCGGCGATGAAGCCTTCCTCGTCGTCGTTGAAGTAGTTGTACACCTGCGGACCGGAAAGGGACAGAAAGAAAGAGAGGGGGGAGGAAGAGGGAGAGGTTAGTGAGGGGTCTCGGTGGGGTAGGGTGCGAGATAAAGGAGGAGAGGGATGGGACAAACGTGTGGCTCTCCGATCTTGCCGGCGGGGGGATGTTGGCTTCCCCAGTGGCCGGCTTGGTCGTCGGGGTCGTTCGGGTTCAAGAAGGGGATCGACCAGCACATCGCATACTGCATCAAGGCGTGAGATAATCAGATCAGAACGGAAGAGCGAGGAAAGTGTGTTGGTGAGTGTTTGCAAGGACGCTCGAACGTGGGAGCAAGAGACTCAATCGGATGGGAAACTCACCCAAGGAGAAGGAGATAGCCAGGGGTTCCTGACGGATCGAAGACGGTAAGGCGCGTGAGCTGAATGGTCCAGTGACTGCCCACTTGATCGCTCTCGTTCGCAAACTCACCCGATACCGACGATAGCGAGCGAGTTGACGACCGCGTCCTCGAACTCTTCCTTCGACAGACCTTTGCCGTCTCCAAGGTTGGTCACAGCCGTGGGGTTCGGAAGGTCAGAGTCGTTGAGGAACGCCGCCTTGAACTCGATGTTGAGCTGCTTGGACGCCTTGAGGAGAGTAGCATCCGTGACGGGGACGTAAGGATCTGGAGAGGAAGGTGGCAGGATCGGTCAGCGCGGAGAAGCGAGATATCTAAAGCGGGCAAACGTACCGTGAAAGTAAGCGGCCCGCTTTGCGAGGATCCACACCTGACGAGGCCTGTCCGCGTACGCCGGGATCTGCTTCTGCATGCACTCATGCTCGACACTGTACCCGATGTAAGTGTCGCCCTGCTCGTAGTCTTCCGGCACGAGGCACCATTCCCTGCCGAGTGGGTTGTGGCCGAACGAGCCAAAAAAGTCGGGCGAGAACAAAACTGATGAAAGAAGACAAAAGAGACGAGACGTCAGCTTCAGCGAAATCTCGAGAGGCGGGTCCGGGTCTCGTGTCTTTGGGAGACGTACGCTGGACAGGCACTCCGTGTGGGTTGTTGGGCGTCTTGAGGCAGTCGTTGTACTCGGCGTCGATGTCCCAACACTTTTGGACGTCATATGCATTCATGATGACAGCTCGGACGAGATCCTCGTACGTGCTGTACAGCGTCGCTGATCAAAGCACGGTAGCAGGAAAGGGAAACCAGTCAGTTCGCGATCGCAGCTCGAAGCGAGTTCCAACCACATGTAAGAAGGACATGCTGGACGTACCGAGTGTCTTCGAGCCAAACGAGAAGAAGTAGGTGACCCCCAGCTCGTCAAATGTCCTCAGTCTGACGACAGCAGGCGCCGAAAAATCGGAAGCAGGACGAGCTCATCAGTAGGCGGTCTTGGTCCGGGCCGAGGCCTCGGAAGGAGCGCTGAGAGAGTGCGAGCGACGTACAGTGACCTGGCGTAGATCTTTTCCCCTCCTGGTGTCCCCCTGTATGCATCCCTGTAGTCTACCTCGTCGAGGAGGACGACCTTCTCCTGGTGTTCTGTGCAGGTGCGGTCGATCCGGCAGCGCTGGAGAGCTCGGTGAGCTCGGACGTTGTGGTCCTTCCAGAAGTTGTGCACATCAGAGCTGAGCGACCGGGGAGCAGGGACGTGGGTTACACACAGGCGGAGTGATGGGCGGGACGTGCGAGTTGCCGGTGCGGGTGGAGCGAGGTGAGATAGAGGAGGAAGCAAGGAGGAGCGAGGAGGAGAGGTCAGCTTGCCGCCAAGCTCACACCCGCTTGCAACGCTCCAGACAGTCGACTTGGACACATAAACTCACTGTGCGTCTTCCGGCGAGAGCGAAGGCTTCCAAGAGCTCGTACCAGCATGTTGCTGCCCGCTCGTCGTCGGCAGCACGTCCACGGGCGATAACGGGGCGAGCTCAGCAGCCAACGATTGACCACCTTCTGACCGGTCATACGACACATGCGTAGACCCGTACAGCAGACCGGCAAGCACAATCGCACACACGCACACCTTCCGGTTGATGGAGAACGACATGGCGACAACGAGAAGAGAAGGAGGAGGGGCCACGGCACGAGGGAGGGGACGGGGGAGAGACAGGTCGGCTCCAGACGCGACTGGACCAAACGCGAGCTCTGCTTCCGCGCTTGCCTTCCCGATCATGAGCGAACCGTCCTCCTCGCGCTTGTGCTACGTTCATCAACAACGGGAAGTATCGACAACCATCGCCTCACCTGCAGCAAAAAAGGCGGTTCGGAAAGGGAACACAAGCGCGTCCCACTCTCCTACATCCGCCCTGGGCCGCTCCTCCCGCCCGCACCCGCCCCGTCCAAATCGCAACCATCCTTTCAATCCCAACCGACCAGGCAAATATGATGGAGATTAATCAGCTGCACCAGCGGGACTCGAACTCCGGTCAGCGGGTCAGTGATCCGAGGTCAGTCGTCAGTGCAGGACGAGACGAGGCGTCAGAACCAGTTGGACCATGTCAGCGGGGTCAGTGGTTAGTCGGAAGGTCTGTTTGCGGAAGGATCATGTACCTGAAAGGCTCGCAAAAGATGCCCACGTCCTGTCCTCTTGATTCGCTTCTTCCAAGTAGGCATGTATGTTCGTCTCAGCCGCGTCAGCATCTCTATCTGATGCGTCTCGCGGAATAGCATCACATGTTGTAAGCCAGAAATTTTCTACGCGATCCTCCTATTCCTCAATCGCCACCCAAGCCCGTAGATACACATGCTGTACCCAACCAGGGTCCCAACCGCGATGAGCGCGTTTTGGTCCATGGTGCGCATCGAGACGTTGATGAGACCTGTCAAGAGGTTCGCCTGTGAGTTGAGCCGTACCGGAAAGCGATTCGGTCAGCATGCGTGCGCGCAAAAGCAGAGGTAGAGGGGCCAGTGACGTACCGCGAGGAAGATCACAAGCGCGTTCTTATTCGCCGCCTCGAGCAGAGGCGGGACCGACGATCTCCGCGATACGTGCGAGTGTGCGTCGGGAGCGGGCTGAGGAGGGTGGAGGGCTGGCTGAGTGATGTGAGGGAGAGGGCCTGGCTGGCTATTGGTCGAGACGGGAGGTGGAGGCGGTGCGGTGGAAGGCGGGACAGGAAAAGCGAGCTGGACGACAAGGTAGCCGAGGATGAAGGTCGTGTTGAACGCGGCTGTCCAGAGCACGTAAGGGAGATTGGCCTAGAGGAGAGACGACAGGATCGATCGACGTCAGACCATACGGACTGAAGCAAAAGATGCCAAGGCGTCAGACTCACGAGTCGCCGACTCGTGTCCCGTCCGCTGACCCACTCGCCGTCGTTCGGACCCCTGACAGCATCGGAGCTGAGCACCCCGCCTGTGCCGAGCAGGCCGAGGTACGAGCCGAGGAGAGCCCACCAGACGGCTGCGAAGCCGACGAGGATCGGAACCAGCTTGGCCGGACGGGGTCTCGACTTGGGCGACGGGCGGAAGGGTCGATAGGCGTATGACGGAGAGGGCGGGAGGAGGTAGTGACCGAGGTCGAGGCCGAGGAGATAGATGGCGAGGTAGCCTGAATGGAGCGCAATACGAAGAGAGCTCAGAGAGGGAACAAGTGGTAGGATGTGACGATGGCGAGCGTACCTGGGAAAGACACGATGCCCTCTTTGTTTTGAGAGATGAGATCGGTCCGAGGCGCGGTGAGAGCCCACTCCTGGAGGTGCGTGAAGGAAAGCGCGAGTTGATGGACTGGAGTGACGAGGTCAAAGGAAGCGCGTCAGCCAGGGAGGCAGGATATTTCCTTGAGAGTTTCAGTGGCACACTGACCGACGGTGACAAGAATGCCCATCGCAGAGAACTGCAGGCGGTCCGTGAGCCGGTAGAGCAGGACACCGAACGGCGGCAGGAGACCAAGGGTGAAGAAGAAGTTCCAGTGGGTGCCGTACTCGGTTTCATGTTCCTGATTCGACACGGGCAGAGAGTCGAGATGAGCGGAGAAGATGTTCAGTCCGAGTCTTGCTCCGCCACAGTTGGATCGAGAGAAAGCTTACCGGGTAGTCGGAGCCCTTGACCATGGCGACTCGGACGAGACCGAGGAGAAGAGTAGGGACGCTCTTTTTGATTGCCTTGACGAGCATCGTCGAGATCTTGGGGTTGAGGCTTGGGTTTGTGGCGGAAGGTATACGCAGGAACGGACGGGCAGAGATGATTCCGAGGGAGAGCACGAAGGAGCCAACGCCGACGTCCATCTACAGAGACCAGATGAAGATACAGTCAGTATCAAATGTAGGTCTGTCCGCTAGGAAGCTTCGAGAGACAGACTGACCAGCGATGCGCCCCAAAGCTCGGTCTTTCCAAAGCCCCGCGGAAAGATGGGGAAGTCGACGGCGAGGATGGCGAGGACGGTGATGGTCATCATGTGAGCGCGGTAGATGGTCAGGAATGGTTGAGGAGGTGTCGAGTTTGATGTCGTCGATCGAGACGGCGTGGCGGCAGGAGGAGACTGCAACAGGGGTCCGAGTGGAGCGTCAGCGACAGGGATGGATGCCATCAAGGCGGAAAGAGAGAGGCAAGCGCTACACGATACGTACACATGCGCTTGGCAGTTTGCCAGCCTTGCTCTTGTCGTCTGTCGATGATTTTTGCTCGGCCTCGGCCATCGGGGCGATGTTGGTCGAGGGGAAGTCGTCCTCGTCCCGGTCCTCCTCGTCGCTCGTGTCGTACTCCCTGAGCTCTCTCCGCCGTCTGCCCTCGTCCCTCTCTCCCTTGACGACAGGTTTGTCACGGCTGAGAGTGAGCCCGATGGTGCCTGCGGCGAGGAGAGCGAGCAGCGTCCACGGCCGCTGGGCGAGGACCGTCACTCCGAGCAGGAGGGGTACGACCGTCAACGCATAGTCGACGAGCACGGGCGAGAATGTTCCAGACTTGAAGTGTGGGAGGAGAGACGCGTAGATAGCGTACGAGAGCTGTCGCGGGAGGACGTGGACAGGAACGGGTGAGCTCGATAGCCTGGTGAGCTCGGTGGAGGGAGGAGATGGTCTCGTCACTCACGACCCCGACTGCAGAGACGGCGTTGATGTTGCCAAACGAGGTCCCTACTCCTCCTGCGACAAAGTCTTGCTTGGCCTCCTTGTAGGACATGGCCTGTGATGAGTTGATGAGGGTCTGATGAGTCAGGGGATCGCTGTCGGGGAGGGCGAGCGTGGTGAGCTCGCCCGAGCTGAGCTCGTTCGACTTCCGCTCCGTCGACCTGTCGAGCTCACCAGCCCACCAACCACCAGCACAGTCGGGTTCGGACATTTACATTAGCCTACCTCCACCTCCACACTCGATCATGGCGTCGCCTCTGTCACCTTTGCCGTCGACGATCTCTGGCGATAAGCAGGCTGGGCCGTCGACCCCGTCGGCACCTCCGTCCCCTCCTCCGGTCGATCTTCCTCGGGTGCTGGTGCTCGACTTTTACGACTCGTACACCAACAACCTGCTCACCCTCTTTGGTCACTACCCGGACGACATCCTGCTCCAGAAGGTTGTCATCATCAAGCAGGACCAGTTCAACTGGTGAGCTTGTCGTGCTTGGCTCTCGTTTCCGCGAGCTCACCTCGTCCTGTCCTTTCGTCCGCTCTGGATCGTAGGGCCGACTTCCGGTCGTTGATCCTCCCCCATATCGACTGCATCCTTCTATCTCCTGGACCGGGTCGTCCTGATCGGACCGAGGACTTTGGGTTTGCGTCCCAGCTTGTGCGCGAGTCTGGCGGGCTGCCCATCCTCGGTATCTGCCTCGGCCACCAGGGGATCGCCTCCTCGCTCGGAGGAAATGTCAACTTTGTCCCAGAGATCCTGCACGGTCAGAAGACAAAGATCTCGCACACCGGCAAGGGGCTGTTCAGAGGTGTGCCACAGGGAGTGGAGATGGTGACCTACAACAGTCTGACGGTCGACAGAAAGAGTCAGTCATGCACGCCTATCTCCGCCCCGCCGACCTCGCCCCCTGCTTCGGATCGCTGACCTTCTGACACTCTTACAGGTCTGCCCGAGGAGTTGGAAGTGACTGCGTGGATGACGGAAGACCCAGAAACTGTCATGGGACTCGCACATAAGAGCAAGCCCGTCTTTGGCGTCCAGTTCCACCCCGAGGTACGTTTTGCTCGTTCCGTCTCTTTCGCTCACGATCGGCCACTCACACCTGATTTTGGCCGGCCGTACAGTCCATCCATTCCTCTTACGGCGCACTGGTCCTCCGAAACTTTCTCTCGACCGTCGTCTCCTCTCTTTCGACCTCACCGGCCTCTCTCCTCCTGCCGACCTGGCTCACCCAAGCCTCGTCAGTCCGCCCAAGCTCGACGACCATCGCGCCCATCCCGTCCGCTTTGACGCCACCTCCCTCACCGCCGGCAAAGACCTGGCGACTCGAGGTCCACCGGTTCGAGGAACTCGGCAAGGGCGTGCCCGTACAGAGCGTGTTCGAGAAGGAGTTCTTGGGCAAACACGGAGGAGAGGTCTGGCTCGATAGTGCAAAGGTTCGTCTGCTCTGATTGCCTTCGTCGACTCTCACTCGTGCTTTGCTCACGCTATGATCTGCCGACTTTGCAGAAGGATCCTTCGCGTCCGGCGTACTCGTACCTCTCGACACCATCCCATCTGTTGACGTACGACCTGTTCCCGACCCCGGTCCTCGCCCTGTACAACCACCATCCCTCTCCCAACACGTCCACCACCTGCCCTACCCCTGTCACCCTCGATCTTCCGCCATCACCGACCTCGCTCGCATCGTCCTACTCCGGCTCGGAAACGTTCTTCTCCCTCCTCAACTCGCTTCAGCTCCACCTCGCCGCCCACACGGATCTCACCTCCTCCGCGCCTCTCTGCTCTGCAGACTGGAAGGCCGGTTGGGTCGGATGGTTTGGGTACGAGATGAAGGAGGAGACCCTGCTCGGCTACACTCGACCGGAGGCTCTCAAAGACTTGCCTGAACATGGCCAGCGATCTGGCGGACACACGAACGAGTCGTGCTTCGCCTACACGGAGCGAGTCCTCGCTTTCGAGCACGAGACCAACACTTGGGTCGCCATGGGACTCGTCGAAGTTGGACCAGACAATGGCGCCGCTGCCGGGATCGACGCGACGGGAGGCAAGGAGGTCGCCCCGTCTTCGCTCGCGAGCCTGCTTTCTCAGCAAGGCATCCAGTTCGGCATCTCACCCTCCGATTGGTCCTCTTGGATCGCCAAGATGGGGTCTGCCCTTCAGGACCTCTCCTCGCCAACGGCACAAGATCTCACCCTCAACCTCCCCACCCCGGAAATCACCCGCTTCACGCCCGACCACCCAGGAGCCGTCTACTCCTCCCTCATCGACGAAGCCCGCAACTCGATCCACGAAGGCGAATCCTACGAGCTCACGCTCACCACCCAGTTCCGATCTTCCCTCGACCCCACTTCCCCACTCCCCTCGCCAACACCCACACCCTCCACCACCGCCACCTCAGTCCCGAAGGACCTCTACGCGCTGTACAAGAAGCTCCGCAAGTCGAATCCTGCGCCGTACTCGAGCTTTGTGTCGTTCCCGGTTGTCGGGACGGCGGTGGTGAGCAGCAGTCCGGAGAGGTTCATCCGGATTGGAAAGGGTGGGGAGGTGGAGATGAAGCCGATCAAGGGGACGATCGGACGGTGTTTAACGGACGAGAAGGAGGACACAAGGCTGAGGGACGCACTGCAGGCCGATCGGAAGGAGATTGCGGAGAACTTGATGGTCGGTCTTTCGTTCCTTTCGATGCCTAAGTCCTGTGGGACAGGCGCTGACTTGTTGCGATTTTCAACTTTGTGTACGTTCCAGATCGTCGATCTCATCCGCGCCGACCTCCTCTCGTTCTGTCTCCCTTCAACCGTCAAAGTCCCCAAACTCATCCAAGTAGAGACCTACGACTTTGTTCACACCCTCGTCACCACCGTTGTTGGCCAGCTCGGGGAGGGCGTCGGTGCAGTCGAGGCGATCGGCCGATGCTTCCCTCCTGGGTCGATGACGGGCGCGCCGAAGCTGAGGTCGGTGCAGATCCTGGATGAGCTGGAGGGACACCAGCCGAGGGGAATCTATTCGGGCGCACTGGGGTATCTGAGTTTCGATGGAGCCGCGGACTTTAGTGTTACTATCCGGTCGATCGTTGCGCAGGGGACGGGTGAGTCGTTTCGCCTTTCCCTGGCTCCTGCTGTGATACTTTCTTAGAGTGACTGACGGGTCCCTCTCTCTCCCTCCCGCCCATTGCAGATCTCTCCCTTGGCGCCGGCGGAGCGATCACCTGGCTCTCCTCCCGCGAGCGCGAATGGGAGGAGGTCCTCGTCAAAGTCGGCTCGGTCACAAAGGGGCTCTTCCCTCCTGCTCCTGCTCCTGCTCCATCTACCTGAATCTTTCCCTACACACCCGTCCTCGATCTCTTTGCATCATAATCTCTCAATTATAGAATTACAACTCTCGTATCAAACATGCCCCCGTGCTCAGCCTCCTCCCCTCGCAAGCATCCTCTCCTTTCCCCTCACCATTCTCCAACACAGCACACACGCCACACACGCCGAGACACCTCCGAATCGAAAGATGAAGCCTACCGCGTCTGCGCTCCCGGTTGGTTCGCCCGGCTCGACCTTTTGCCGCGCCTTGACGAGCTCCGCGATGGTGGCGACGAGATGCGTCGCTGGAGAGCTGGGGAGGGAGGAGGTGGAGTTGGAGAGCGTAGTGTTTGTAGGCGGGTGGGTCCCGGGGAGAGGCACGTGGATGACGGTGCGAGCGGGTTCGAGGAGGTAGAAGATGATGGAGGAGAGGAAGGTGACCAGGAACTGGGGGATCTGTGTGGTGAAGTGAAGAGCAGGTCAGACTAAACGTGAGAAGGGGGACGAAAGGAGAGAGACGTACGACGATGAACACGTTGTGGATCCCCTATGTCGATCGAGAAAGAAAGAAGGGACGAGGGGAGGGTCACCGTCAGTCGTGTGCGAGCGAGCCAAAAGAGCGAAGAGACATGGCACGACTTACGAGGATGACTCCCGCCTTTTCCGCCGTCCCTTGTCCCTTCTGTCTTACGCCACCACGCATCTCCTCCTCCACCAGATCCAGGTCCTCCTCTTCGTCTCCGTCCCCGTCACTCAGGCCGGACGTCTTCCTCCCGTCCTCTTCCTCTTCGGATCCTCGTACCCTCTGCCCGCCATCCTCGCTCGTCCTTTCCTCCCCGCTCATCGGCGGACTTCTCGGCACGTCGCGCTCGTCGTAGGTCTTGGAGGTGAGTATGAGCGCCTCGGCCTCTTCGCTGACGTTTGTTTGAGAGCCTGAGATACGAAGGGTCGAGAGGGAGGCGCGGAGCGGGTGGAGGGAGTAGTGCGGGTCGGATGGGCGGGTGAGATCGGCTAGGATGAGCTCGCCGAGCTAGAAAGATAAAGGAAGGTCAGAATGGACGACGGCGAAGTCCAGGATCGAAAAAACGTGCAAGGAGGGACGCACGATGGAGAAAGGAGCCCCTGCAGCGAGAAAATCAGAGATACGATTGTCAGCGTGCGTCGAGTGAGGTGTAGTCGAGGCGACAGAGCAAGGTATCGACATACACTGGGTGATCTGGGGAGCGGTCAGAGCGAGGAAGCATGTCAGGATGATCTGAGCCAGGAGCAGGATGGCGAGAGCAAATAACTCACTGCCCAGCAGAAGCCTGTGATCCCGATGATGAAGTTCGCTCCTGCAGACGTCGGTGAGAAAAGCAATCAGTACGTCTGTTGTGGTCGATGGCATGTCGTGGTCTGCTCACCAGTGACTGAGGTGACGAAAAGCGTCAAGAACATTGCCAGCGCAAAGAGGGCCTGTGACGGGACGGAGGTGAGGTCAGTCGGTGTAAATCAACGCTGTATCCGGGTTCCTACTTACATGCGAGCCGACCCAAAGCCATCCTAAACTGAAGCCTTTCCACCTCCCAAGCCAGTCTCGGGCGACTTCTGGTACGCCCAGCTTCTCCAGCCAGCCCGGCTCGCCTGTCTCCACCTCCTTGTGACTCTTGGCGACAAGCAGCGGCATCAGCACAGCCGTCACGAACGCGACGACCGCGTTCCAGAACAGGGCTCGGCTTCCTGCACGAGTCGCCTCCTCGTACAGCGCAGGGTCCGACGCAGACTTCCAGGGAGAGTTGGGGAGAGCGAGAGCCGCTCGGGTGTGGATGTCCGAGACCCAGACAGAAGTGAAGAAGAGGATCGGGAACCAACCTGAAGAAGAGATGACGAGGTGAGTCCGGTCAGCACCTCGCGGGTGAGATGGAATGAAAGAGCACGCACCGATCCATGCGAAGAACTGAACGAAGCACAAAGTCCGGATCGCCGGAGGAAGGGTGAGAGTCGAGGTGTAGATGGACTTGACAGTCGCAAAGAAGGATTGGGGCGGACGACTGTGCCGAGGAAGAAGATCAGATTCTGCAAAGCCTGGAAGCGGCCCAACGGCTCACGGGGCGAGACTCACGAGTCGCTGATAAGGACACGCTCTTCGACCGAGCACGCCGTCAGAGCTGCGAAAAGACAGAGGGGCGACCTCGATCAGATCCGCGTCAGAACATCGGCGACGGAGGCGGGAGACGCACTGTGGGTCACAACGAGGATGACGCCGGTAAGAACAGCCAGGGCTTGGAGCTGAGTCTGCCCTAGCAAGGGAAGAAACTTGAGCAGGTCGACGTTGCCGACCCAAAACCCTGCGACAGCGCCGAACCCGGCTAGACGACCTGCCCAGGCATTTCCTGCCTCTTGCTCGGCTGGCGGGAGTGTGTCCACGAGTAGAGCACGATCGGCAGCCATGACTATTGAAGACACAGATGGGACGTGTCAGTCGACTGATTACCGTTCCTGACGGTCACTGAGATGTGGTTCGACGTACTTGCATTGACCGAGAAGTCGATCAGGAAGACCGAGGTGACCGCGAGAATAATGCTGAAGGTCGGATGCTGCGAGGAACGATTCGATCAGCATAGGCCCGTGTCTTCAGAGGTGATAAGTTGAACTCGCGAACGTACTGGACTGCCTGACCCGAGAAAGAGGGCGGCGATGTTCTTCGCGCGACTGAGCATGATTGTCGCCAGGATGGTGAGGACGCACCCGCCGACGATGAAAGGTCGACGGCGCCCAAAGCGAGACTTGGAGCGACTGGGTAGCGCAAGAGGGACTAGGTCAGTCTGGGGACGAGTGGGTCTGAAGTAGTAAAGATGAGCGTACTCCGCGATGATTCCTAGCGTGGTTGAGATCAGAGGGGAGCATGTCAGCCCACCGGCAAGAGAGTCGAGTCTTCGAGGTCGCTGGACTCACCGATCAGAGGCTGCATGATCAGCCCGCTGAGTGGACCTGAAGAGGCAGATGGGTCAGTCTGACGAGCTCAGGCTGTAGGCGGACACACGCGACGCTGCGCTCACCTGCGACGAAGACGAGACTCATCAGACTCTTGGAGAGCCCGAGCTCGAGCAAATATGGTGAGGCCTGTGACATTAGGATGGTCCACACGCCTTGTACTCCGAGCATGCCGCAGGTGATGAGCGGGAACTGCAGGGAAATGGCGAGAAGAGAGCGCGGGTCAGCTCGAGCTCACGGCACCAGCGGGTCGGACCGTGGCCGAGCCTGGAACAAGGACATCTGCATGCGCGGCGAGACGGCTGTTTAAGCAATGGCACTGACCTTCATCCAGCGTGGTCCCTTGACGCTGATGAGGTGCTCAGCGACGAGGATGGGCAGATGGTGAGCTCGGTGACCGACGTCGGACAAGGACGAAGGTCGAGATGATGGACTCACGATGGGTTCCCCACCCATCTGAGCAACGTCTCCTGCTCGGCATCGTCCTCGTCGTGAGGCAGTACGAGTCCTGAGCCAGCTACCATCGCGTTTGTAGCTTTTCGGTCCGATGTTGATGGATGTCAGACTCGAGGGAGGGGATGCCCCTCGAACCTCGCCCCGCATGCGCCCGCGAGCTCAAGCTCAGCCTTCTGGGCTTTAACCACGACCACCTCACTGTCTGGACGCGCCAACATGGCCTCGGCCTTCTCCTCATCATCGCATGCTCCTACGGTCCGGTATCACTGCCCATGTCTGACGGCGGACCCGATCATCTACCACCCGTCGCTGCCGTCGTCGTCCCGACACTTTCACGACCTGCACGACCTCTACTTTTGCGAAGAGTGCGACGCAATCAGATGCGACAGATGCGTACAGGTGGAGATCTCCTGCTACTACTGCCCACACTGTCTGTTTGAGGTGCCCAACGCGAGCGTCCGTGCCGAGCTCAACAGGTCAGTCCGAGCTCACGCTCTCGTCCCTCCCTCCATCCAAAGCTCACCCGAGCTGGCAACGCCCTAGCCTGTCGTCGCGTAGACAGTCTCTTACTGACTGGTCTCTGGCCCCTTCCTTGACTGTCCTCCAGATGTGCTCGAAACTGCTTCCTGTGCCCGCACTGTACGAACGCGCTGCTGGTCAACTCGACGGACCCCTCTCCAGCGCCTGCCCCGTCCGCCGGCTCGTCCTCTGTCCCGCCAACACCCGGCGCCTCAGAACCACCGTCGTACTACCTCTATTGCAACTTCTGCAGATGGAGCTCAGCGGAAGCAGGCCTCACATTCGACAAGCCGACAGGAGTCGCACGTGAGCCCAACTCCGCCCAACCTCCGACAATCCCAAGCTGATTGCTTGCCCATCTTCGCCTCCACAGTTCAGCTGCAGAAGATGGAGGACCAGACGTCCGACACACTCGAGCTCGAACGTCTGAAAGACCACTTCGAACCCTTTCTCCGCGCCGCAACATCCTCGACCGCCCACGCGTCGTCCTCGTCGCATCAGCCCTCAAGCAGCATTCTCGCCGCCTCTTCAGCACTCCATCGCGACGTTCCGTCATTGCGGAACAAGCCTCGCTACTCGGGCTCTTCTCGTGTTCCCTCTCGCTCCAACCCAGCGGTCGCTCAAGGGGGCGTCAAGGACGCCGACGCTATCCCTCCGTATCGTGCGCGAGGAAAGGCCCGCGACGAGGGCAGCATCAGTGGTCCTGGTGGGCTCGCAGAGGACGACAAGTTGGGCTGGTTGGGAGCGGTCGATACGCTCGAGGGTGTCGCCGAGCTGGAACAGAGATGGGGTGGAGGGTGGAGCCAGAGCATCCGAGCCATGTTAGTCCTGTCGCCGCCGACTTGCTACGAGGGCGTCTGCTGACATCTTTACACCATCACCCTTGTCTCGCAGCGATCTCAAACCCCCACGAACCCCTCTTCACTCAAAAAAGACCAAGCGCTGCTCCGAATGCCGACACATCCTCATCAAGCCCGAACAGAAGGCCCAGTCGGTCAGGTACAAGATCAAGCTCCTCGCCGCCTCGTACCTCCCGACCATCGAGATCGCCCGCCGACTCCCGACGGACCCTCGGCTGGGAGGTGGGACCGGGAGACGAGCAGGGAGCAGGCTGAGCGTTTTGCCCACCCCGGTTGGGCCGGCCAGGACGGAGAAGGAGGGCGAGTTGGTCAAGGGGGTGAATGTACGTTCCCAGTCTCTTTTCTCCATCTCTGTGCATCGCTAACGCGTCTTTTCTGGGCTTCGGCGACCGACCGACAGTACCCCTTCCGCCTAGCGTTCACCAACCCCCTCTTCGACCCGATCACCATCTCCCTCTCCATCCTCCCACCCATCCCCCTGCTCCCCCGTCCCACCACCACCACCACCACCACACCCGCCGCCCTCCCGAAACCGCCCTTCCATATCTCCCTTCCCCTGACGAGCTTCCCCGTCTCGGCCTTTGCGGACCCATGGGAGTATGGCTTGGCAGACGACGAGGAGGATATCGATGCGCTGCTTGAGGGGACCTCGGCGGCGGAACCGAAGCTTGGGAGCGGGAGGGCGAGTGTGGGGAGGAAGGCGGGTGGGAGTGGGAGTGGGAGAGGAGGGGAGAAGGAGGTGCTGTTGGAGAGGAGGGGGAATGTGACGGAGGTGGGGATGGATGTGAGGGTTGGTCGGGGGGCGAAGGAAGGGGCGGGGTTGGATGTGAGTCGCTTTGGTTTGGCTCTCTTTTCGCGCGTCTCGTGTGTGTGTCTCTTTCGGTAACGGAAAACTGACACCCCCAGACTGGAATTGTGCGTGCGTATGTGTGACAGTTCACCCTTCGGGTGTCGTACACGTACAAGTCGGATCCGGACCCTTCCGCCGAGCCTGATACGGGCACGCCGACGAAGAAGTCGAAGAAGGATGGAGGAGGTGGAGAAGATGCGGGCGAGCTGAAGGAGTTTACGTTCGAAACGATGGTGCATCTGGGGAAGGTGGCGAGGGATACGGTTGGGACGGCGGGAGGGGCGGTGGAGGAGTGAGCGATGCATGTTTGCTTCGAGTCCTTTTCGCGAGAGAGAAACCGTGTGCACTGAACGTGCATTTTATGTTTGATGTGGAGGAGTAGAGGCTCTATAGACTGAGGCAGACCGGAAACAGAAGGAACAGATCGTTCGTAGATAGACGAGATGGAGAGGGCCAACGTTGCGAAGGCCAGAGGACATGGATGGAGTGGAGTGGATGGGAGTGGATGGAGACTGAGGCATTCAACGAAGAAAAGAAGAACATGAGACCCAAGTGAGAAACAGACAGGTCGGAACCGATGCTACGAGAAGAGAAGGGAACGGACACTAGCGATCTATATCTAGCACGCCCTCATCGAGAACAACTGCAACCCCTCCAACGCCTCCCTCTCCTCGTCGGCCATCCCACCGAAATCACCGTCGTCCTCATCATCGCCGAACGAGTCGTGCATCGCCTGAGGAGGGGTCACCAGCTCGTCGTCGTCCTCGTCGTCCGACACGAACGGGTCGAGCGGGTCCGAAGAAAAGGCGAAGTTGGTGTCGTCGTCGTAGAAGGAAGCGGGAGCCTTGGTTGGGGTCGGAGAGTAGATGTGCTGATTGTGGGAAGGAGGCGTCGAGGTGTAGACGAGCGACGGGACCGAGTAGGTGAGTGGCGTAGGCGAGGTTCGACCGGACGAGACGGACGAGAACGAGTACTCCATGTGCTGGTCCTCGTCGTCGCTCAGCTCGTACCCATCCTGGTCCTCATCCGACTCGGATCCCTCGACCTCAACCACTTCGACCGTCGCGTCCGGCTGCTCCGTCATCTGCTCATCATCCCACCCCTCCATCTCCCTCATCTCCTCCTCCTCTTCCTCGTCGCTGTCATCTCCCAGATGGTTGGCCATCCTGTTGTACCAGCTCTCCTCCTTCTCCCTCTCTCGCTCTGCGGCGTCCTCGGCGGAGAAGATGGTGTTGAGGAGGAGGATCGACTTGTGGAGCGTGGGCGTGTCGCGTCGGGAGTGGGCCTCGGAGTGCTGGACCGTCCTCAGCTTCGCCTGGGCGAGGAAGAGGAGGCGGGGAGTTTGGGTCGCTGCAGAAACGGAAAGCGAAGAGGAAGGGAGGGAGGGAGTCAGTGACGGTTGGTTTGGGGTGGGGCGATGAGGCGGGGCACGCCGAGGATCGCGCGACGCGAGGGTGGGGCCGGACGGAGCCGAGATAGCGCGTACGGACTCGTCCCATCGAGCAGAGAAGGAGGAAAGAGGACGTACCGATGTATTGCATATCTGCGTTATGGTCCTGTGTGGTGTTCTGGGTCCCTTGGTGGGTGTGGGTCGTGTAGCGGGAAGTCATCGTGCGAGTAGACGTCTGGTTGTGGTGGGGGCGTGGCTGAGGGGAGCTCAGGTTGGAGGTTGTATGTAGGGCTTTGGAGGGTTTGGAGGTGCGGGGAGGGTGAATCGGAGCATAATGGGGAGTGGCTAGGCTAGAAGAGGAAGCCTAGAGAGAGACGTGGAAGGGGAGCGAGAAGGAGGCTATCGTCAGCCAACGAGGAAGAGGAAGCTCGAGCAACACAGGAGACAGCCCAAACGTGGAGCTTCAAACTCACTCTTTGGGAGGAAATCGTGGTTAAGGGTCGTTCTGGGTTGGGCGAGGAGTCTGGCTAGATGATTTAGCACATGGTGGGAGCGGTGTCTGGGATGGGAGGGTGGGTGTTGCGAGCCAAAGGGAGGCAGGACTGCTCTGCCTGACTCGACCGATTCCGCGTCCCCCGCGCCAGTCGCCCCGCGCTCCCGGCGACCTCGGATTCGCCTTCATGCCGTGCTACAGGCAGCCAGAACTCCGATAGGACAACACCTTTGCGCTAGCTTCGTATGCGTTCTAGCCCCGAGACATCTGACCGACCTGCGACCGCAGACTTGCATCTACTGCTGTAAGGAGCGCGCAGGCGGAGGCCAGCTCGACTGCCAGTTCTGCTTCCGCGCGGCCGCTCGTTCGGCCGGCTGACTGAGACGCGGTCTTTCTTCCGACTGCCCGTGCGGACCGAGGCAGACGCACACGACGATGCCGAATCTCTTGCTACATTCTTTGTCATCGTTCAGGTTGAGCCCTGGAAAGACGGTCGGCCGCATATACACTCGTTCAGCACAGCGCGGACCGGCCTGACCTCGAAAGCTGCAAGCTCGGGCTTTCTTTCTCGTCCGTTGGCTGCACCACAGCTAGGCCAGAGACCGTACAGTCACTGAAACAAGATGGATAATAAGACGACCGTACTCCTTCTCGGCCTGACCCAGCACAGCTCTGCCATCACAGGTGACTGACCCATTTTCTCCTCCCTCTCAACCTCTCGACCTCCTCTCCTCTAGGCCGACGCAGCACCGAGCACCCTGACGGTCCTGTCCGCCCCACTGAGCACGATCGAGTTACCGAGAGGTCCGAACCGGACGTCGGTCAGCTCTCCAGTGTTTCCCTCGAACAGAAGGGCCTCCTCCCACGTCTTGTTCTTGAACACGCGCAGGTCGGTTCCAGCGCAGGCAAGGAACTGGCCGCTCGAGTCGAATCGGAGGGAGCCGATCTTTCCTCCTCCTGGTGCGGAGGCGGTGGGGAGGGCGATGGTGTGGAGGAGAGACAGCTTCCTCAGGTCAAAGATGCCGATCGAGGAGGCCGCAGAGTTGGCGACAGCGAGGTGGTAACCGTTCTCGGAGAATGAGAGCGCGGGGATGGACGCTCCAGACTCGTTGGAGACAGTGGCGGCGAGAGCAGTCTTGTCACGGACGTCCCAGATTCGGACAATTCCGTCAACAGTTCCAGCTCCGTGCAGGAGTCCATCCGGATGGACGGCGAGCGACGAGTACGAGTACGATCCCTCCTCGGTTGACGACAGCGGCTCGAACGTCTGGACGGTGGTCCCCTTCTCGATGTCGTGGAACGCCCATGTCGAGTCGAGCGAGGCGGTGGCGACGTACGACTTTGACGGGTGGAGGGCGAGGCCGGTGATGTCCTGCTTGTGAGCAGCGATGGTGGCGTCGACGGCCCACTTTCCAGAGTCCTTGGCCGACCACGTCTTGAGCTTGCCGTCCGCTCCGGCACTGACAGCGGCCGAGTTGGATCCCTCAGCCTCGGCGAACGCGACGTGCGTCACCTTCTTGGTGTGTCCCTTGAGCGTGGCGACAACCTTCTTCTCCGAGAAGTCGTAGATCTGGACGGCCTTGTCGTTTCCGCCGGTGAGAGCGAGGTTTCCGTCGGCAGAGATATCGATGGCGGTGATTCCGGCGGGCTTGGTAGAGTGGTAGGAGGCGACGGTAGAGGTCTCGGCGAACGTCGACAGCGTCTCGGCAGAGACGTACGCGGCAGGAGCCTTGCGCTTCTTACGGGTAGAGGAGAGACTACATCCGATGAACAAGCGAGTCAGAGTCAGCTGACGCATGCACAGGAGGTCTGAGCATGTAGAGTGATGTACTCACGCCTTGTGGGTGGCCTCGACCTTTGCCTTCGCGTCGGCGGCGAGGTCGTCCGGTCCAGCAGCGGCGGTCTCCTCCATGTCGATGTCTCCTCCAGCAGCAGGTGCCGTCGGTGCGAGACCGAGAGTAGCCTGGACAGAGGCGAGAGCCCTATAGAGAGGATGGACACGCGGTCAGTCGCGTGCTCGAGAGGACGAGGGAAGGAAGGCCGGTGAGCTCACTCTCTTGCCTGGTCCCGCTCCTTGACCAACCGAGCGACGACCCTGAGCGAAGCGTCCTCCCTGTAGAGGGCGTGTGCGAGCTCCTGCCTGGTCGACTGGTGCTGCAGCTTGAGCGAGAGCGACTCGAGCATGACCGCATCCCACTCGGACTGGAGCGAGTGCAGCAGAGAAGGAATCGACGTAGCAGCAGACGGACGGGGAGCAGCAACGTTGGGAGCTAAAGTGGATATAGAAAAGGGAACTGCATCAGTCTGGTGTCGCGCACATGCTCGTGCATACTCGGCAGACCGGAGCTACAGGTCGAACCCAGGGAGGGCGAGGTCGACCACTGTCCTCCCTCGCCCGAGCTGCCCATCCGACATCGAGACAAGCAGGGACGTTGACTCACCAGCCTTAACGTCAATCAGGTCCTCCTTCGAGAGCGAGTCACCCGAAATGGGATCTCGGCCGTTCTCATCTGTCGAAGAGCGAGCGAGAGCACAAGTAGGGGAAGGGAACCAGAGGTCAGCTCGGCCGTCTCCTCCTTCTCAGCTCTACGACACCGCCAACCATGTCCAGAGAGCCCTGATCGACTCATAGAGGTCGCAGCAGTACTGATCAAAGACTGAAGGGGTACTTACCGATGTACTTTTCGATGAGGTTACGCTCGTAGACGTGACCCGACTTTGAGATCACCGGCGCGATGGGGGCCGTCCCAGAAACTAGACGACAACAACACAGTGCAGCATCCAGGTCAGCATGTGCTCGCATCTGTACGAGAGCAGCTTGCATCCTGACTTGCGGAACACTCACTAGCGCAAAAGAACATGGCGGGGGAGAGGAAGGGTGGAAGTTGAGAGCTCCAGGCGCCCAAGTCGTTTTCCGAGGCGACGTCCCTCTGAGCTCACCGGCCTCGAGCTGCCTTCCAACCACCAGCACGTCAACCTAGCCATCTCAGACTACGGCAGCTCACTCATACACATATCTGATCATCTCGGAGGCTACTGGCGTACTCATTTCTCGGCCTTGACTTCCCAAAGGAGATAGAGGCCGCGAGCGACGATCTCGCGCATGCCGACCTCGTGACAGGCCTCCTCCCGTCGGTACATCGGCCCTGCCCTCTACCGTATGGAGCTCACTCGTTATAGCTTCCTTCTGGCCCTTCCTCGAACATGACGAGCTGGATCCGGGACCTCCAGGTTTCCCGAACGTCCATCTTCTCCCCATGCTCGCCTCTCTGCTTCCTCTCCTGGCGCTCGTCCCGGCGCTGACCTACGCCAACAACGACGGCAAGACGGGCAACCCAAGCTGGGACGACTCACTCAGGACTCCCTTCACTCCTATTACTCTCAACGCAACCGATGGAAGCATCTCGGCGACCTTCATCCCGTATGCTGCAGGTCTGACAAACCTCTGGGGTACGTCCCCTTGCCAGAGTCGTCGGCATCTTTCGCTCGTCTGACCCTGTCTTCCCTCCTCTTCCTCCGTGCAGTCGCCGACAAGAACGGCGTCAAGCGAGACATCGCCTTGGGTTACGACAACTTGCAAAACTTCTCGACGGACGCGTCGCACCCCAACTTTGGCACGATCGTCGGACGGTACGCCAACCGAATCAAGAACAACACGTACACTGACCCCGTCACTGGACAGGACTACTACTCGGTCGCGAACGAGAACAACGGCGCTGATACCCTCCACGGAGGGCCATACGGTCAGTCCTGAAGACAGGGAGATGCTCCGCTCCCTGTATCGAGCTCACCCCGCCTCATCCTGATGTACAGGCTGGTCCTGGCGCACCTGGACCGTCACCGAGGTGACCTCGTCCTCCGTCACCTTCTCCTTCTTCGACCCCGCCGGCGTCATGGGCTTCCCCGGCTCCGTCACCTCCCAAGTAAAGTACTCCCTCCACGAAGGCGGCGTCTGGGACATCGACATCTACGCCCAACCCTCGGCCCGCACACCCATCCTTCTGTCCTCGCACGTCTACTGGAACCTCGACGGGTACTCGGTCAAGGACTCGTCGGTCAAGGACTGGTACCTGAGCATGCCGTTCGGGAGCAAGGTGGTGGAGACGGATTCGATCTTGATCCCGACTGGGGGGTGGAAGAACGTGAGCGGGACGGCGTATGATTTCACGCAGCCCAAGACGATTGGGAACGCGTGGAATGATACATTGGGGTACCCGGGGATTGGAGGGTACGGGTATGATACGTGCTGGGTGAACGAGGAGTGGGCGGATCCGACTGCGGTCAAGGTCAGCACGACATCTCCTATCTTCCTCTCTCGGCTGGTCTATCAGCTGAGCTGACGTCGACTACCTTGACCTTCTCTTCGCCTTCCAGCTCGAGACCTGGTCGCCCAACTCTGGCATCAAGCTCTCGGTCACCTCGAACCAGCGAGCCATCCAGGTCTACACCTGCGGAGGCCAGAAGAGTACGATCCCCGTCAAGTCCACCCAGATGGAGGCTGGAGCGACCGTCGTCGAGCAGAACTCGTGCATGGTCATCGAGATGGAGGATGTCATCGGAGCGGTCAACTACCCGGATGCGTGAGTTGACGTCGTGTGACCTAGTTCGGCCGAGCTCGGACGCTGACCGCTTCGTCTTTTTGCTTCTGTTTGGGAGAGAGCAGATGGGGAATTGACCCGTGGTACTCTCCCTCGAGGCCGTACGAGTGGCACTCGAGCTACACGTTCTCTACCGTCTAGATCGTTTGCTTTGGCTTCGCCGCTTCAGTCCATTCCTCCCTCTCTTACTCCCGGTTCCTCGTCGTCTATTGCGCATCTCCTTCTCATCTGCACTTTCATGACCTTTGCATCCCCTACTCCCTTCGTCCCTTCTCAACATCCGCAAGCGCAGAGTACTTCGTCCGTCCCCCGGTCGCAGTCGGACACGCATGCTGACCTCCTACCTTCTGCTATACTGCTACGCAGTCTGAGCTCTCCGCATCCTACGCTGCCCTAATCCTGTACATACCAAGCGGCTCATATCGCTGCTACATCGTCGGGAACTTCTGCTGGTCCGGACGAGCTCTGCGTTTTGCGTTGGGCTCGTGTCGAATCGGTCCCTCCTCTCGCAGACTGTCGCTGACGCTTTCTCCGTGTCACATCTGCTCTCCGCACAACGATACATACAAGATCCTTACCAAATTCATATCTCCCAATCTCCTCCCTCAATCTGATACCGCCCCACCCGAATCAAACCTCCTCGGATCCCCCGCTGCCTCCCACCCGTGCTTCTCCGTCCACTTGACCCCGCACGCGACCGAGAACCCAGTCGGGACGAAGGTGGTGTTGTGTCCCCTGTCCTCGAGAGATTGACGGTCCTGTTCGGAGTAGCCGACGAAGCCGATCTCGGGCTGGGTCATCTCGAGGAAGGTCATCTGCGGGAAGATCTGGTCGTGCAGGCGGGGGTAGGCGAGGGCTTGGACTGCGAAAGGATGGAGAAAAGAAGCGGGCCATCAGCGAGAGAAAGAATGGTGAGGTGGGACAGGGCAAGAGAAAAAGACGTACGAGCGGTCATGCCAAAGTCCTGGGAGATCGCGCCCGGACCAGAGACAAAGTCAGCATGTAATCACGACCACGATCTAGAGAATGAGAGCCAACTCACGATCACGTTCCTCACGATCTGGCTCTGCGCCGAGATGATCCTACTCCCTCCAGCCGAACTCGCAGTGAACAAGAACTCCCCCTCCGCGTCTTCCACAACCACGGGACTCATCGAGCTCAGCGGTCTCTTCCTCGGCTTGATGTAGTTGGCCGGTGTCGGCAGATAGCCGAACGCGTTCTTCCTTCCCTCGACCGAGAAGTCGTCGACGGCGTCGTTGAGGACGATGCCTGACTCGGGGACCATGATGCGGGAGCCCCAGTAGAGGTTGACGGTCGTGGTGATGGAGACGACGAGTCCGGACTCGTCGGCTGCGACGAGTGCAGAGGTTCCGGGGTCGTGCTTGATTTCGTAGCTGTAAAGAGTCATCAAGTCAGACAAGGGGATCAGATGGTAGAGAGAGAAAGTGCCGACTGACCTGTCCGGGTTGTACCACTCGCTGTCGTGCGTCTTCTTGTCGTCAATCCGAGACCGGAGCGTCGCACCCGTTTCGGGGAGGAGGAACTTCTCAGAGAGCCCGGTGATGTTGTGGAGGAACTCGGGATCGCCGAGGATCGTCCTCTGGCCGTAAGCGAACTGGAAAAAAGACGAACGAGGTCTCGTCAGCGTCACGAAAGAGAGCAAAGCGAGACGGTCAAAGTCTGGGAACGAACCTTCATCGCCTCGACAAGCCGGTGATTGTTGACGTCAGAGTGCGCAACCTCGTAGCCGCTCATGGTGTTGAGGGTCGAGAGCAGCATCGAGCCGGACGAGGGAGCCTGGTTGGTGAAGACGGTGTGGTTCCGGTAGGGAATCGAAAGCGCAGGGCGGATGTGCACCTCGTACTCTGCAAGCGCAAATGATCGTAATCAGCTGCTGAGCGTGACTGCTTCATTTAAGCGATGTAGACTGACCGGCGAGGTCCTCGAGCGTCATGAGGCCACCCTTCTTATGGATGGCGTCGATCGTCTGGTTCGCCATCCGGCCAGAGTAGAACGCGCCAGCGCCCTCTCTCGCGATCGTCTCGAGCGTATCCGCATACGTCGGACGCTTTGTGATCGAGTACGCTGGCAGAAGTTCGCCATGGTGAGAGAAGATGGGAGCCATGATCGGGTCCTGATGGGCGTGATGGGCGTGGACGAGGAGAACGCAGGGATCAGCCGGCTGCAGGGTGTACAGCAGAGAGAGATGGACTCACAGAGATCAAGAACGACTGATTGTAGCCTGGAGGGAAGGGCGAGGGGATTTTGGGTGGCGAGAAGGACGACTGCGAGTCGGTGTCGTACGGCACGAAGTTGGTAGGTGCACGAGAGCCGGGCACGGTCGCGTTCATCGCCTACACAATGGGAGCTGGATCAGCGGGTGGTACCAGATTGGTGGGACTATTTGGGGGTGAGACTCACCTTCCAAAGATCCTGGTTGATCACGAATCCATCCCTAGCCAGCTTGGCCGCCGGCGCAAACAGCTCAGACCAGGGCAGCTTGCCATGCCGCGAGTGAACCGCCTCCAGCCCACGGAGTTCTCCTGGAACAGTGACCGAGAGACCGCCGACCATGGTCGAAAAGGTCGGGTTCTCGACGAACAGGGACGAGTTGAGGGCGGCCTGTGGTGACGGACGGACGAGCGCGAGAGCAAGGTGAGCCTACGTCTCCATCCGGACGTGTACGCCCCGGACAGGTAAGAGAGGACATGAGCTCACCGGAGCAGCGCCACGGAAGTCTATACTCTCATAGGTTCCGTTGGGTAGCCGAACGAGAGCGAATCCGCCTGAGGGAAAGGAAGAGGAGTGTAGGCAGACGCATGATCAGCTTCAGCCCAGGGCCGGTCATCCGCCCATGCCGGCCAACCCGACCTCGACCGAAGGAGACGCTCGGAACAACATGGCAAGGGATGATGCTCACCTCCTCCGAAACCAGAGTGATACGATGCGATCGTCCCGCTGTGAAGGAGGATTGACCAGGGGGGATGAGTGGTCATGCGACGAAGCTCACCGCCGTCGCCCCTCCGAGCCGGACTGCACTTACATGCAGGCACACCTGACAAGTTCAAACATAAAGCAGCACGGTCAGCAGGGTAAGTTTATTGCTCAGCCGCTCAGACTTGATACTCACATGGCTACCATCGCATCTGCTGCGTTTCCCCCCTTCCTGAGGAACCCCCGTCCGATATCGGAGCACACCTGCAGCTCAGAGCTCACCGCTCCTTTAGTCGGCTCCGGTCTACTCTTCCCTCCGAGCAAAGGCAGCAAGTGCAGCCACAGGCTAGAAAACAGCTGCATGGGTCGTTGTTGGAGACTCGAGAAGTCGCGTGGGCCAGAGCCCAAGGGGTTCGGCCAGGTGCGATTACGAAACGGAGAGCTCGGTTTTGGTCAGCTCACACTGAGGCAAGGGAGAGAGGGAGAGAGGCCAAACCATCACCATGTCTGCTCCTACGTCTGCCCAGATCACGTCGCTGTACCAGTCTACGCTCAAGGCGAGCAAGCAGTTTGCCTCGTACAACTTCAGAAACTGTCAGTCCACGTCCTGGTCATCCCTTCCGGCTTCGCCTCCACCTCTCCCTTCCCAACTGCACGACCTATCTCTCATCGAGCTGACACCCTCTTCGCACCTCTGCCTGTCGCTCTCGGACTGCAGACTTTATCCTCCGCACCGAATCGCACTTCAAGTCCCCTCCTTCCCCTCCCACGATCAACTGGTACAACTCGCGCGTCCGTGAGCTCGAGACCCTCCGCAGGTCGGCCGTCGTCAACAGGATGTTCGAGGGACCCAGGCTCGTCGTAGAGGCAGGAAAGGAGGTACGTCCACTGTCTCTGTCGTCGTCGCTGTTTGATCGCGATCTTGCTCGAGCAGCAGACGCGGAAGGGAGAGGTCGGGCAAGCGGTTGAGCTCACGCACTCCTGCTCCTGCTCTTGCTTCCGATCGAACAGTCTGCCGACGACCAGGGAGAGGAGACTCTGCTCGAGCACATCCCGGGCAAGGGAGAGACCGGGTACACCTGCTAGGGTCCGGGCGTGCTAGGTTGGGTGGGGTCGCTGAGGCGCTCGGTCGCAACGGGGTCGAGAGGACGTCCCGTTGTCGGCGGGCTAGAGTGTTGTACGATCTCGATGAGTTTGAGCCTTTACCTGCGCATAAGGCTCAATGGATCAGATGGTGAAGAGATTGTGACGGCGAACGATCTTGTTCCCCTCGAGAAGGCGTCGCGGATACAGGATCGAGGGAGCTTGAGCCGAGACAGGGTCAGCGAAGTCTGGACCGCACTCTCGCAATGAGTCGCTCAAGATGGGCTGGTGGCAAGCTTTAGTATTATATCGAATGAAGACTGCATGTGAGGATCGACTGCTAGGTTGCGTAAAGCTTCTACATCTCCCTCAAACCCTCCTCCCCGATGTCTCCTTCTGACTCCGCCCCAACGTTCTTCAGGTACGAGCCAATGTCAATCGGCCCGCCTCCCGTACTGCTCCCCGGACTCGCAGCTCCATCGCTCCCTCCGTCGTACGAAGGCGGTCGACTATCCGCCCCTTCTCCCAGCCCGCCCGAAAACATGTCCACCTCCTCGTCCGACGCCGGTGGACTCGCGAGCGGGCCCTCTGGTCGTTCAGGTCTGAACGAGCCGGGCATGAACCCCTTGAGACCCGAGATCTTGTGCGGGAACGGTCGAGAGACAAAGTCGCCGCTGGTGGTCGAGGACGAGACGGGCGACGCTCGGCCGGACTCGGGGAGCGGTGGCAGAGACGAGGAGGGAAGTGCTGGCGAGGAGACGGCAGAGGCTGCCTTCTCTCGGGCGAGCTGCTCGGCTTGTTCGGCTTTGACGCGCGAGGAGCCTCCGATTGGGCGGGAGGTGCGTCGTCGGTAGAAGAGGACGTAAGCGGCGGGGGTCTATGAAGGTAGACAGGGTCAGACCGGGTCTGTCAGTCGATGAAGAGACAAACAGGGACAGAAGGGTTGCGTCACTCACAACGATGGCTGACTCGTCAATCTTGGAGACTCGCGAGTCGTCAAACGAGTACCACGAGTCGGTGTCGACATTCTTGGCGAGCGCGGTGTAGTGACCTCCACCGAGACCGCCGTAGTGCTGGTCGACGGCATCTGGAGAAAGAAGGGAGTAAAAATCAGCTCGATAAAGACCGCGTGCCCAGGATGAGGCCCACACGCACAAAGGTCGTAGAGGAGCGGCTCGTCGAAGGGCTCCAGTCCCAGAGAGTCGGTGTCGACGCCCTCGGCTGCGAGCTTCTTTGCGACCGTTCGGGAGAGGACTCGATCCTCAAGGTCAAACTCGGACACGGGGAACTCCTGCAAAGCGGGTACAAAAGATTAAAAAAAAAAGGTAGCTGGTCAACCCGCGGCCCAGCTCAGAAGTCACACGGCACAGACGCAGACGCACGATGAGGTTGTCGATCTTGTCCCTCATGCTCCTCGCTCCTCCGAATCGCTTCAGGTGGACAACCAGGATGTCGGGGATCTTCCAGATCTCGAGCTTCTTGGTCGCAGCGCGGTGCTCTTTGCACTGCGAGATGAAGGGTGGGTGGATGGGCTGGTCAGTTCGTGATCTCAGTGCGTCGAGGAGTATGGCCGACTCACGTTTGAGCAGTACCAGAGGTCGTCCTGTCCGAGTGTCTCGACCTTTGAGAACTCGTCAAGGCAGTCCTCGATGCTGATGACCGACTTCCCCTTCTTCTTTGCCTTGTCGGTGTTCTCTGCCTCGAGGCTCGGGTCCACAAAGATCTCGTAGCCCTCCTTGAACACCTGCTCGCCATCGCGCCCGAACGCGCTCTCGACCGTGTCCCTATCCCAGATGCAGACGAGCCCAGTCCCCGGCTTGACGAGAAGCGGTCGCCTGTCCGCCGACGCCTTGACCGAGGGCAGCTCGTCCTCGCCGTCGGATCCGTACAGGTTGGGCGATGACGTCGACGACGCGTTGTACAAGTCGCTTGCCGAGGGCACCAGTGGACTCGGCCTGTCGATCCGGCGACCGAAGGGGATGCTCTCAGGGCTGAGTCGGTCGCTAAACGTGAGCATCTTGAAGATGGGCTGCACGGGCGGAGTGGAAGGCGTGGAAGGATCCGTGTCCATGGGCGACCCGTCGAGGTTCTCGACGAGGTTGGCAGGAGGAGAGGGGTACTCGCCATCTACGCCGTCCGCGACAACGTCAGAAACCGGCGCACCGAGAGGAGGAAGCGTAGGCGCCGATGACGATTCGGCCGTCAGGGATAGCTCGATAGAGCTGGGAGTGCCGATGGAGGAAACCGATCCGTCCAGTCGGATCTCGGCGACGCCATCGGGAGTCTCAAACACGTCGGAGAGGGTGGACGAGGACGGGATCTGCACGGGTGATGGCTGTTCGTAGTAGTCCGAGCTCGACGACTTTGGGAGGATCCGGAGGTACTGCTGGACGACTGCCTCGGTGATGGCGTTGGCGTTTCTCGCCTGGTCGGCGGTAACGGTGATGAAGAACGGCGCTCCGAAGGTGTCGATGTCGTTCCTCCACTTCTGGGTTCCGCTGAAGACGGGGATCAGAGCGTGCTCGCCATCGGCAGCGACCCAGCCCTGCGAAACAAGGAGATGGAACGGAGAAAGTCAGTCACGGAAAGGTCCGAGACGAACGCAGAAAATGTCGGTGCGAGCACTCACGTCGTCCCTCCACGCGACCTTTGTGCCGACCTCGTAGAACACGATCACGTCCGCGTGGCCAATCTCCGAGATAGGATCGTGGTTAGCGTAGCTCTTGTAGAAGCCTCCGCTGTAAGACTCCATCACGAGAAGCTAGGGAGTGAAACGAAATGGGGGTCAGCTTCGGCCAAAGAGTGATCCAGGCCGAGTTTGGACTGACCGTCTCTGGGTCGACCTTGAACCAGGTACCCATGAGTCCCTTGACGTGCCCAAACGACGAGTCCTTTGGCACAGAGATGTCGACCTGGTATCGAGGCCTTGTCGGATCGGCGTAGATGAAGTAGACCCTCGCCTGGAACTTCTTCTTGATCGGCAGAGGCAGGGTGAGATACAGGAAGGGGTCAAACGTGATGGCCTCCTTGCCGCACGTAGGGCAGACGAGGGTGCTGGAAGGGTGACAAAAGGACGAAGCCGGTGAGTGACTGCGAGATGGACGGCGCAAGTTGGCTCAAGTAGACTGACCTCTTGTACTGTCCCTGGAAGAGGTCGACGATGACGCTGTCGTTTCTCTTCTTGTACATGTCCCAGCAGATGCTGGCCATCTTTGCGAGGTCCTCGTCGTTGCCGCCGTTCCAGTCGGGGCTCTCGAGGTACGGCTTCTTATGGATTCGGTTCAGGTCCTCGTGCAGACCGTCGAGCGCAAACGTGATGAGCTCCTGCGAGTCGTGCTGCTGGTAGCCAGAGAAGGACGGAGCAAAGCGAGCGATCGTGCGCTTGAAGTCCGAAGGCGAGAAGGACGAGGCCGAGCCGAGGAATAGCTGAGTGATGAGCACACCGAATGCGTCGGCGACCTGACCCTTCATGCCCAGCGGGTTCGATCGGTTGATCTCCTCCTTGAACACGCCAGCTATGAGCAGAAGGCAGAGAGCATCGTCAGACGTGGTTGTGCTCGGATTGGCGGGCACCGAAAGACAGGACAGGAACGCACAGAGGAAGTACTTGTTGAGCTCGGTCGTGTTGGACAGGCACTGCAGCGCCGAGTTCATGAAGCACGTGTTGCCGCTGACGCGAGGTAAGAGAGACAGAGAGGTCAGCAGGAGATAGGTCAACGGATGGTCAGCCTGCCAAACTCACAGGTTGGACAGTCCGACTCTTCCCATGCGACTCTTGTCGGTCGGCCCGGAACCCTCGGCAGTCTTGGACCTGGTGAACATCGACAGAAAGCCCTTGGATGACGTGTTTGTCGCCGTCGGTGCGGCCGAGGTCGAAGAAGGGTTGACCTTCGCCGCTTTCTCGAGTGACTCGACCTGATCAAAGAAGAAAGGTGAACCCAGGTCAGACACAGCCTGACCGAACGGAGAGGGCAGACAGAGACGTACATATCCTCCACCCTGGAACAAAGGCTTCACAGCCGTCACGGTAGACGCGGTCCCAGGCGGATCCAGCGGCCAGGGACTCGTCTCGGACTCTCTAGGCTCGACGACGAGGATGTCCCCATCGCCCACGTTGACGCTCTCGAGCGTCTCGACAGCGGAGTCAAAGTTCTCCTCGATCATGACGGCTCCGCACTCGCGGACCTGGTCGAGCGAGAGCCAACCCTTCTTCCACTCGTCTTCCTCGGTCTTGAGCACGTCCGGGATGAGCGAAGAGTCGAGCTTCCACAGTCGAGAGTTGGCGGGCGACGACAGGTATGCTCGCGAGGTGAACGACTTGAGGGCCTTGTACTTTGCCGCCGCAGACATGTTGTACTCGAAAGGCGCCTTGGGCTTCTTGGCGTCCACGTTCGGTGTTGGCAGCGATGTCGGCTGGGCCGGCGCTTCGTAGAGCACAAAGACGGTCACCGTCGGAGGCTGGAACGTCCCGGCAACGTGGGTCAGCAGAGCCACACGTCTACGAGGACCCAGGTCGAACTGAACCTCACGTAAAACTCGACGCGCTCAAAGCCAGCGGCTGAACCGGGAATGACCTTTCGCTGGATCTCGATGTTGATGCCGTACCTGGACGCCAGCAAGGCAGGATGCACAGGTCAGTCCAGAGCATACATCAGTTCGAGTGGTCCGACGAGGGCTGACCATTTCTTGAGTGCGACCCAGGCAGCCTCGGGCACGATCTCTACGTCGACCTCGTTCGTGTAGACTCCCTTGAGCTGCCCATCGGGTGTGGCGATGCGCGAGTTGTCGACAGGCTTGAGGAGCTCAATGGCCGCAGGCGAAGGTGCGGAAGCGGACAACGTCTCGTCAAACCGGCGATACCACTGCACCGGAGGACGAAAGATCAACATTGACGCGTCAGAGAGGAGGAGGGAAGGACGCGGTCAGCTCGGTCGCACGAAGGACGAGAGCGCGAGAGCCACGCCAGGCCCGAGCTCATCAGACGGGGCACTCACCCGTCGGTCAAGCAGAAACCACTTGTCACCAACGTTCAGAGGTTGCTTCTTGAAGTCTGAGAAACACGCGTCATGATCAGGAGTGACAGAGTTGGCGTCAGCACAGGACGGGTGATGGCCCAGGTGGTGAGGCGAGAGACGTGGAGAGGAGAGCGGGGGGTTGGTTGACTGACTTTTGATCAGCGTCAGCTGCTCCTCGGCACGCAGACTAGGCTCGGCGTCGGTAGGGGTGGGTACGGAAGGGGGCGAGCTTGGTTCGTCGTCGTCCTGGAGCGCAATTTGGGATCCTCCGGTGATGAGCGCCTGGTCGACGGCCGACGAGGGGGGGATGGTTGAGCTCGACGGCGTGTCCTGGTCCGACGGGTCCTCCGACGCGGCCCGCTTGGGCGAGGACGTCTCAGAGAACGACGGGTCGTCCACGCGTGCTCGCTTCTGCATCACAAACAGAGAAGGGAAGGAGTGGTATGGGTGGGAGAGGGGTGATTGTTGCAGGCCATCCAGGTGAGCTCGTCGCCTCCTCCCTCCCTCCTCCTCGTGAGCTCGAACTCACAAGCGACTCACCCGTCCGAACCCTCCAACCACGACACCCAGCTTTGGAGGAGGACACTTGGTTATGTCCTACCTCTCGTACATCATCATCTACAACTCGGACCTCAAGCTCGAGCCAGACGAGCACCCATCTGCTGCTGTGCTGAGCTCGGAGGAGGACGGACCCCCTTCCGAGAGAGATGAGGACGCAGAGGAGGCGGCCCAGATCGTCTTCTACTCGGCCAACAACCACTTCACTACAAGAGACAAGATGCTCAGACACCTAGGACTCGCGAAAGGCCTCGAGAACTTTGCAGAGTAAGCTCAACCCGGCCACCTGACGGACGTCCCCCGCCCCGCGTCCGAGCTGACCTCTCTCACCTCGTGTTTGTCTCCCCCTCCAGCATCTTCGCACCGGCTGGCCCGTCCACCGTCGTGACCTCGACCAAGTCGTCTCTTGTTTCCATCTGCCCGGAAGCTGGATACAGGATTCATGTCGTGAGCTCGGCCCACTTTGTGCCACATCCCTGGACGCTGATCTCCGCCGTCCGCTCCGTCAGAACGTCACTCTTCCGCCGCCATCCGACCCGTCCATCACGTCCAGACCATCAAAGCAGGACATTCAGCTCCCAGTCGAGCTCATCGAGGCAGCCTTGCACCGCTCGTACGCTTCGTTTGTCGTGGGTCCTGCTAGTCGTTTAATCACCGCTGCTCGCTCTGACGCCCGCTTGCGTTCTCGATTTTCAGCTTCTGAACGGTCGGTTCAGCCAGATACTTGATCGAGAGGGTCGCAAGCTCCTGGATCGGAAGGTTGAACGCTTCTGGAACGTGTGGACGGCGGACTGGCAGGCTCAACTCGAGTCTGGGGCCGCACTATCCGTCGAGAGACTTCTGGGAGGTCAGTAACCACCAGAGAGCCTAATGGGGTCCTTGCGCGTTCTATTTTCCCCTCGTTTGTGACTCGACTGACATACGCTTCCTTCGACACCTCCAGAGGCACTTCCTCCGCTGCCGACGCCCTCTTCCTCCTCCTCGCCTTCTATCCTCCTGACCCGAAGTACCGCCCACCACCTCTCGCATCCCGCTTCCTTTCCCGCGCCTCTCCTTCAACACCTCCTGTCCCTCCTTCCGCCGACGGAGCCCGCGTCCGGGCAGCCGACGTTGGACTCGGAGGACGTCAAGCGGCCCCCGAAGCCATCATCCTCTGGCTCCTCCTCCGATCACAATTGGCTCGGTCTTCCGAGCCTCGGGATGGGCAACATGACCTGGGGCGGCCGATCATCGGCAGGAGAATCCGTGTCGGCGGACAGCAAGAGTGCCAGCCGCCTTCGGACAGGGTCGCATCCGATCTCTGCGACTGTCGGCAAGGGCAAGACGGTCGAGCGAAAGTCGTCTTCGCGGTGGTACACTGGGGCAGGTCTGATGGACCTCCTCACGACTGCATCACCCGTGTCTACTCCCGCTGGATCGACGACGCCGTCTCCACCTCCGTCTGTCAGAACGGCCGCCGCCCCTTCAGCGCGAACGGCAACCGTCCCGCCGGCCAGAGAGGAGGTGGCACCAGCTCCGATCGCGACCGAGCCTGTGGATGCGACGGCCCTCTCGGACGCGATCGACACCCATCTGCCAGAGCCTGCTCCCCCACCTGGGGAGGACGAGGAGGCCCTCCGTACGGCTTGGGAAGCAAGATGGCGCAGTCTGACGGTTTGGCTGCCGAGCGAGGCGGAGGAGGGCGAGGCCGCAGAGACCGAGGTCTGGTGGATCTTGGTGAGTCTGAGCAGAAGCCAACTCAGATGTTCCAACACTGACCTTGTGCTTTGTTCTCAGATCGCTGCACCTCAACCTCAACCTTCCTCAGTCTCGACTTCCGCTGCCGACTCTCATGACACTCTCTACGCCTACATCCCTCGCTCCGATTCCTCACCCCCAACACACCCTCCTCTCTCGCTCATCCTCTCGCTGCTAAAAGACGACCCTCCATCCGCTACCAACTCCACTGCCGACTCGACACCCATACCGTCGACCCTGCACTACACCCCTTCAGGCGCCCACACCAGTGCCGCCTGGATCAAGCGCTCCGGCAAGAAGTCAACTGCCGCGGCGACGGAAAGAAGCTTGATCCGAAGTGTCAACATGGCAAAGAGATGAGTCCTCGCCTTCGCGCTCGCTACAAAGGCACCAGACTGACTTATTCTTGCCGGCACGCTGCTTCCCAGTGACCCAGAGGTGATTGAAACCATCGCTCGGACGTCTCTCTCGCCTGCGAAGTGGATCGTGGCGAAGCGAACGACGCCTTCCGGTCACATCGGGGAGAGAGCAGAGAACGGACTGGTGATGCTCATGGATGGCAAAGGAGTCGGACTGGGCGACGTGGACGGTCAGTATAGTCTTGTCGCTCCCGAACACGTGAAGGCTATCGCTGACGGTCGACGTTGTCTCCACCAGCCCGGCTGAGAGCTGTAGAGAAGGAGATCGCCCGGAGCTCGTAGGGACGCTCGTCGCGCGACAGCCCTGGCTGCTGCTCGCATTCGGCAGCTCCCGACTTGCGCATTAAGCACTCGTTCTTGTACGTAGCGAACTCGAGCACTTCCTCGACAGCAAGTTCGAGGAAAGTTGTCGAGCAGAGTCGAGACGTGCTCGAGCGAGCTGTCCCCGATCTACTGGATGCTCCTGCACCCTACCTTTCTTGCGCGTGACAATACTGACGCATCCTTAATCTTTTGATGATTCTTTAGAAGAAGCTCGATTGATGGCCTTGCTCTTGGGTCTGGCTTCGCCGTGCCTTGCTCCCCTCTGCGCAGCCTTCACATCGCCCCGCTTCACACTCGCCCTGGCTTCCAACCCTCCCTCCCTCCAACAACAACTTCCCTGCCAACCTGCAAACGCACGACCTCGTCCGCTCCTTACAAAACTACAGCGCTCTTACAAGCTCAACGGACAAGATGACTTCTACCGTCTTCAACACTGTCCCCTCCACCCGAGGAGCCGAACAAGACTGGCTCAGGTCCACCGGACAGCCCGAGTCGACCGCGCTCCAGGCGAGGATCGACGCTTACCGGATGAACGTGAGTCCCTCTGTCAATTCTACGTCTTGCTGGCTGGCTGCGTTCTCCGTGCTCGGATGGGCGGTGGGAACGTCGTGGCGAGGGCGAGTGGGCAGAGAGGAGGTGGGACGTCTCGTGCCTGGCGACTATTGCCAGGCCTTCGAGCTCCTGCAGGTTCAGTGCAGTGCTCCAAGCTTGTGCATAGTGTGCGAGATAGATGCGTCGTCGTCACTGCCTGCAGCCATCGGCAGCAGCGTGTGCTGGGCGAGCGCGGAGGAGGTGTGGGGCGAGCAGGGGTTCGGCGCCGTCTGCCCCTGCTCGTGTCGCACCTGGGCTGCTGCTTGAGCCACCCTCGCGCTGCACTCTCGAGGGCGATCTCGTGGGGAGGATTGTCCACATATCCTGATGTCCGTGTTGCGTCTCTCGGAGTTGTTTAGCTCGAGGGAGAGAGGTCAGCTTCTCAGACGCGTCTAGGGGGGGGGTCGCGCTGCGGACGAGCGAGCGAGCGAGGACGAACAACATCGAGCCAAAGACTCGCCTCCTCTCTTGCCGACGATAAGCTGACCTCTGTCCCTTTGCGTTCTACCAGCAAACCCTCCCTACTGCTACCAAGGCTGCTGCCGAGGCTCTCATCAATGACTTCATTGCTGACATGGCGCAAGCTCCCGAAGACGTAAGGCCGCTTCCCTCGCTCTGACCTTCCGTTCGAGCTCCTCTCCGCCCGACCTTCGCCAACCTGAGCCGACCTCGTTGCAAGCGATGGCTGATCACGACACTGATACTGACAGTTCCATCCTCTGACTTTCTGTGTTTGTCTTTAGTCGCACGCTGTCGCAGACTTTATCGCTCGGGGGCTCAAGACCAACTCGACGTTTGCTTTCCTCGCCCTCATCGCGTTCGGGTCCGACAGGGAGGAGGCCTACACGTTCATCGAGGCGATCCACGACTACGCCGCCGCCCACGGACCGCAGGAGCTCGCCAACGTGAGCGGGGCCATCCTGCCCGTCCACGAGCACTCGGCCGACGAGGACCAGGCCCAGGACTTTGCCAACTTTTGGGGGACCGTCGAGCACTATGGAGTCGTCGTCGTGACCAAGGAGGCCGTCGGGTCGACGGAGGAGAGTGACCAGACCCCTCTGTCCGGCCTCGATGCGGTGACCGAGTTCGCCCGGACCAGCGGACCCATCATCTACCGACACGTCCGCCACCTTCCTACTGTGGTCACTGCATCGAGCTCGGCCGCCCTCACTACTACCGACAGCACCGCCAGCTCGAGCGACGACTACCCGATCACGGAGGAGCAAGGATCGGCCGTCATCGTCGGGGTCGTGGCCGCAGAGGCCGTCGAGACGGAAAAGGAAGAGCGGCAGGCCGTCGAGGTGGCCGCCTCCGTAGTCAAGGGGATCGAAGACATTGTCGAGTCGCAGAAGGAGGTCGTTGTCGCTCCCGTCGCCGTCAAGGACAGCGGCAACCGCACTCCGGTCGCGGACGTTTCCGCCTGGCTGGACGCTGTTCGACCCAGCTCGTTCGACTCGCTGACTACCGAACCTCGATCGTTCACGGACAAGTCGCAGATGAACACGATCGCCTTCCCGACAATGGAAGGAGACGCCGAGAGCGTCAGGGACCTCGTCGTCGAGTACCCGGAGGCGGAAGGGTGGCCCAACTACTTCGCGCTCAGGTACCACGCCGAGCAGCAGCAGCATCGGGGGACAGACGAGCAGAAAGTCGAGCAGGCCGAGGAGCTGGAGGTGCAGGAGAAGACATCGATGATAAAGAAGAAGAAGAAGGGCGTGTTCAGGAGGACGACGTCGTACATCAAGAAGAAGGCCGCCCGCGTGTTCGGAAAAAGGACCACCACCTCGGCTTAGGGCGAGGGCGACGCTAGCCGAACACGCGAGCGAGGACGAGGAACGACGAGGGATAGAGCCGAAGAGGGATCCGTAAAGGAACAAAGACAACGCCAACCACGGCAACAGCATCAAGAATCAGCCCGAATCTTCAGTCGCATCGCCACCATCACGTCCCATCCTCATCACATATCAACACAACACATCCGCTCGACGCACATGGGCCACCGTCTGTCGATTCTCCGATCACAGTCGAGCCAAAGACGTCAACCACAAACGCACACAGAGGACAGACGAGGACGCGGAGAAGGTCGAAACGGAGACACATCGCACCACTCGAGGGACCGCGTGGCAGCTAGTCTCTTCCGAGTCTTCGTTGGTCGAGACTCGGAAGAGGCAACTCTATGGGACTTGACGGGGGTACGCTTGCGTTCGCGACGGAGGATTTGAGACGAGGGAATGGTCACGAGCGGAGAAGAGGACGAGGAGAGACGCAGACGAGGGTCCGAGTTTCGGTTTCGAGTCGTGGGTTTGGGGCTCTTGGATTTGCCGGGGTATCGTTCGCTCTTGGTTTGCTGGGTTTGGGGTTTGGTTTGGGTCTCGGGTCTGCAGGCGTCTTGGGTCATAGCTTTCGCGGGTTTGGGTGTGTGTGGTTAGGTTGATCTTCGATTTGGTCTCGCCGGTTCCATACTGTTTATCTTTACGACAATGTGTGCTCTTACTTTTTTACTGCTGTGTCTGCAAGAAGGGTAAGACCTGACGGAGGCAGATGAGAGAGAAACCCGGAGTGTGAGCTCACCCTCTCCGCCTCTCCTCCCATCCTCCTCATGGACCGTCACCATCTCGCCTCGCTCTCACCCTGCCGCCCTCGTCTACGCGTTCACGCTCAGCCATTAATAATCTTCATGTCCACCATGGATCGCTCCACTTCGACTCTGCCAGAGGATGCTTCTGGCCCTCGGTCGTTGTCGAACGGGAGGTGATGGAGGTCCTCTCGCGAGCGACGTGTGAGTGCAGCCTCTCTCTATGTCTCTAGCTCTGTCCGTCTGCCGTGTGCTGTCCAAGCGAGGGTCTTTTGTGGCGCCGCTGTCATACGAGGAGGCGCCTCAGCGAGAGAGACGGGTGCTGGCCAGCTCTGGACAGACGAGGGAGACATCGAGAGCCGTCGAGCTCATCTCGCACGGAGACCTCGGAGGGTCTCGTCTCGGCTGGACGTCGGCCGCCATTTCGCTTCTGACACCCATTGTCATATTTCCCTACTCCAGCCTTGCCAGCTCGGCCATGACTTCGACTCGCAATCCTCGCCTCGGGTCCCGCCGTCTGCCTCAGCGTCGCATCGTTAGCGGTGACTCCCTGGCAGCATCTTCACCCCGTACAGGCTGGCAAACTCGCTCGCCGCCATTTCGCTCGATATCATCCGGACGAGCCTCTCGACATCTAGGTCCTCTCTTCGTCCACGGCCGACATCATCAAAGGTCGAATGCGGCGTGAGCGACCATGCATCGACCTACTCTCAATCGCTGCCACTCTGCCCTCACTACATCGCCCATGGTCAAGCAGGGTGTGCTTTCGGCTCGGAATTATCACTTTGTCGCCAAGTTTCGCATCATTACCCTCGACATACGACATCTCCGCCCACATTCCGATCCCGACTGGACTCCCCTCTTCCCTCGCGCAAGTCAGATCGCGCCCCTCGCACCTTCTCTCGCGCCTTCGCTCCCTTCTCTTCTCTCCACCTACCACTACAAACGAACCAAGACGAGACCTCAAACCCGTCCCTTCGCCCGCACGACGCACCCGCTTGCACGCTCAAAAACCAAGATGCCTGTCTCGTACACGAACACCGCAGTCCCTGGACGAACCAACGACAAGAACGAGGTCGCTGCTCCGGTCTTCGATCCTGTCGCTGTCAAGCT
>BTPH01000167.1:0-16139 GCA_036245725.1 Mrakia hoshinonis
AACGGTTTGGGAGGGGGGCTACCCCGTTGTGAAGGCGAGCCCTTTCGAATCAACCGCTCTAGACCACCTTACTGATGCATGACCATGGTCTCTTGCGACAAATGTTAAAGGCGTTAGATCACCGGTTGTTGGGACAACGGACCGCCGCGTATCCAGTCTTCATCCTTTCGACGATCGGATTCAACATGCTTCTGACTCTCTCTGAGCTGCAAGAAACAGGCCTGGCAAGTATAGATTGGTATCGGTCTGTCTTGACACTCTATCTGTCGCCCCGCTCTCTCGCATCCCGCCTCAACCGCTTCCGACGTCCATCGACTGCTCATCATGCGCGGCCTCCTCGTCACTCTCCTCCGGCTCCTCTTCCCAGGCACTCTCGCCTCGTCTCCGTCACCTTGAATCAGACGCCGTGGCTGAGTCAGCTCAAGATAATTTGATGACGACCAGTTGTGGTTGCACGTATATATCATGTGATGCAAAGTGGGGTACCAGGTTGGTCCGGGAGTTGGGTTCAACCTGGCCCAACAGACAAGATGGTTGGCTAAGTCAGCTCGAAGTGGACTCTTAAGCACCGTTTTGATGGTACCAAATGGTTTGGCGGACTGTCAAGGGTCACAAGCAGGACAGGAGAGCATCAGGCGCAGGGGAGTTGGGTCAACGAGGGTCTTCAAGCAAAGGGGGGCAAAGTAAGGCATCAATCTGGCGACTTACGAGGTGACTCGGCCCGAGTGTACCAGAACCCGGTCATGAGCGAGAGTCCGGGAGTGACGGCCGACTCGAGGACACCGAGGAAGAACCAACCTCCGCCTCCCTTCCAAGCGTCCCCCTCACCCTTCACCATCGCCTCCTCCGTCTCTCTCCTCGTTGCGACCACGTTCGGTTCTTGGCACGTTCGACGGAGATATGATGGATCTGCCCCGACTCGCGGATCCGCAAATAGGCCGTATGACCGCCGAAGTGGCCGCCCACGCGTGCCGGGCTGTCTGCTCCCCCAGACCTCGCGTTCGGCCGAGATCTGCAACCGGGGGCAAGCATGGCGCAGATGAGAGATACCCTCCGTCAAAAGATCACCAGACACGATGCTCTCTCTCAGCTCTCCTTCCAACGCCCACTCCACGGTACTACCAGAGGACCCGCTCGACTGCTGCTGTAGCTCACGATGCTCTCGTCCTCCTCCCTCACCCTCACCCTTTCCGCGCTCGTCGCCGCCGCTGGGCTGACCTCTGCGACGCCCATCGACTCGAGCTCTACTCTCACCTCAAGGGATCTCGCTGGGCTCCAACGACGGCAGGAGTCCAACTCTAGCTCTGACGAGGGCGACTTTGTGCTGCAGGACAACCTGGTGAGCTCGACCGTCCCTTCTAACCGGCGTCCTTCTCGTTATCGCTCCCTGCCGTCTTCATCCCTTGCGTGCGAGAAGCTTCATCGCATCAAGCTGACGTCTTGATCACATCCGTTTGTTCCTCCTCAGGGCAACCTGTCTCCGTACCATGTCCCCGAGTCGGACTACTCGCTCGAGCTCCCAGAGGGCTGCGTCGTCGACCAGTCAGTCGCCCTTCGTCTCTTCGCCTACTCCATTTCTCAGTCTGCGCACCTTACTGACCGCCGTCGATATCTGATATCTCTCTGTAGAGTCTCGCTCATGCAGCGACATGGCTCGCGCAAGCCTCTCGCGTCGGAGCAGGTCTACTCGCAGAACGTGTCGGACCTGTTCAGGAACAACTCGCAACTCCTACAGGACGTGCCTGAGCAGTATCAGTTCCTCAAGTGTGAGTGATCAGATCATATCCATCTCGAAGTTTTGAAAAGCTGACCAGAACGTTCCTGCCCCGCTTTGCTCGTTTCCAGCGTGGACGACCCTGCCCGGCCACGACGACCTGACCGCCCTTGGACGGATGCAACTATTCGACCACGGAGTCCAGTTCAACCTGTCGTACCCGCATCTCAAGACCAATGTTCTCCTCGCCGGAGACCAGGACAGAGTGTGAGTCAACGCCCTCGCGCACGTTCTCGACGCTCGTTTGGTCCTTGGACTGATCTGGTTCTCTCCCCGGTTTCTGTTTATAGCGTCGAGTCGGCCGAGTGGTTCCAGATGGGCTACTACGGAAGAGGGTACATGAACGAGAGCACGCTGAACAAGATCTCGGAGGATCACCAGACGTACAGGTCCGTCTTTCACTTTCGCTCGTCTCTACGTTTCGTCGCTGACGATACCGCTTTTTTGGATGGTGTGTCACACAGCTATATCACCCCGATGAACAACTGCTCGCTGTGGCAGTATGCTTGTAAGACCTAGTCCCCTCTGTCGTCGCGTCGGAACCTCACAAGATACTGACTCTTACTTTATCTCTCCTCTCCGCCTCTCCGTTTTCGTAGATGGACTCAAAGCCGTCAACGCGTGGAACGCCGTCTACCTGCCTCCCATCGCCGCTCGACTTTCGTCCGAGCTTCCTGGCTTCAACTTCACCAACGACAACGGTCCGTTCATCTCTCGTCCCCTACCCTTCTGCGTTCCTCAGCTTAGCAGCGCTGACTCGTCTTCTCTGCTGCCTCAACAGTCCACGGCATGCTCTACGCCCTCGCCTACGAAGGTGCCGCCCTCGGCTCCACCCCCTGGTCCAACGTCTTCCTCCCCTCCGAGGTCAGAGACTTCCAGTACGAGCTCGACCTCCTGATGCTCTACGCGTTCGGCTACGGGCTCCCTCACAACCTCGGCCCCAAGCTCGGCTCCCTCTACGTCAAGGAGCTTCTCGGTCGGCTGACCAACTCGACCGGAGACGCGAAGGAGGTGTACCTCGAGTTTGGACACGACACGACGATTGATCTGGCGTTGACTGCGTTGGGACTGGCGAAGGATACGCCGATCCTGTCGCCTACGGGACCGGTGAACGAGACGAGGGCGTGGTACACTGCTAGCCAGGTGCCGTTCGGGGCAAAGTTTGTGAGTCGTCCTTTCATCGCTCGCATCGCCGAGTCGTCTCCGCCCTTCTAACTGACTTCACCATCCCCGGAACCACGTCGCCTTGCTCCTCTAGATCACCGAACGCATCACCTGCCCCTCCTCCTCGCTCACCCCTACCAACACCACCAAACTCGCCTCCGAGACCTGGGTCCGGTTCCTCCTCAACGACGCACCCTTGCCGATCACCACCTGCGGAGACAAGATGAACGCCACCACCGGAGCTTGCCCGCTCGAGACGTTCGTCGCGATCAACCAGATGAGCGCGAATATGACGCACGAGGAGTACGATCGGGTGTGCAACAACACTGGGAAGATCACGAGCTTGATGCCGTGAGGAAGGATGGGTTGGGTTATGAACCATCCTCTCATCTCTGGTTCGGTCTCTCTTATCTATGATCGTTTTCTCTGGCGTTAACACTGCACATATATATGTTCCCTCACCTTCCTTCCTTCCATCACATATCCGACTCATCCGCATTCAGGATGAGCCGGGTGTACCACCTGATCACGTCCACAAACGCCGTCGCCTTCAACGCCTCGTTGACCGAGTGGATCCCCGAGGGGGTGTACATGTCGTCCCCCGAGATATGAGCGTACCGGTAGATGTGCCGGGTGAGGTTCCAGTAGTGCTTCGTGTCGGTGTTGCCGGCTTCGACGAACACGGGTCACGAAGAGAGGAGGTCAGCGAGACGTCGATGGAACGGCCGGAGTGGAGATGGGAGGAGACAGCAGACTGACTCATGATGGACGGAGTGACGATCATCTCTGCTTCGCCCTCCTTGGCACCCTTTCGAGTGGCATGCGAGGATTTGATGGTCCCTGCCAACAACTCCCAGGGCTGCACTCCTTTACCGGTTGGCGTGATCGGCGCCGGGTCCAACGGGTCACGGACGGACCAGTACTCGAGCGTCACCAGTCCAGCAGCAGGCGAGGTCGTGTTGGTCTCGTGGAGGGATCCGAAAGCGACGACGCGGAGGTTGTACTCCTTCGCCACCGGCAGGAGGAGGTCGGTGAGTCGGTCGCGGACCTCGATGAAGTTGGAGGCGACGTTGATCCGGTTGTTTACTACTGCGACGGCTCGCTCGGGCTGTCGAAGATGAGTCCCGGAGATGGATCAGGTCAACAGAGCAGAAAAAAGGGAGAAGAGGGCGAAGAGGGACTCACGAGCGCGTTGACCTTGACTCCACCCTCGATCAGATCGATCGCCTGCGTCGTCGAAACCATCGTTCTCTGCACCCTGTCCTCCCCAAGCTTGTCCCCGAGTTTGGCGAGCTTCGCGTCGCACGTCTGAGCCGACTCGATGAGATGCTTCATCGGCTTGTCGATCGTGGACCCGTACTTTGCGCCGCATGTGAGCTGCGAAAAGAACGGGTTCTCCCGAGTCAGGTGAGGAGAATGCTTGTGCTTCTCGACCTCAGCGAGAAGGAGGGAGAGGTAGCCGATCGAGGTGTGGTCGGCTGGTGGATCAGGAGAGATGCAGACCAGGTCAGACGGATGAGGATCTCGGGAAAGGAGAGGAAGACAGAAGGGCACGAGAGACGTACGAGGGATGGAAGAGTGACCTCCGGTGGTCGTGACGACGATCTGGAGGTTGATCTGGCCCTTCTCTCCTGTAGCGGGACTGCAAAGTCGGTGAGGGACCCCCTGTCAGCACCTGACAAGGCATCCGACCCGAGCCTTCCATCCGCGTACTCACCTAGCCATCGCCACCCCAAACTGATCCGCATACCCTCCCCCCTCATCGACAATCATCGCGATCCCATCCTTCCCATACGTCTTCTCCAAGAACGGCCCAATCTCCCCCGCCCCTCTCGGTCCACTGCCCTCCTCGTCGAAGCCACTCGCAAACACGACAGTCCGTCTCGGCTCGAACCCTTGCTCGAGCAGGGTCTCAAAGGCGGACATGATCCCGATCGTTCCGGACTTGTCGTCGCATGATCCGCGACCCCAGACGTAGCCGTCGATGTAGGCGCCAGAGAAGGGAGGTTGGACCCATTGAGAGACGGTGGAGCGTTCGACGGGGACGGTATCTATCGACAAGGAGGGAGAGAAGAAGGAGTCAGGAAAGAGGTCAGTGGAGAGGAACGAGTGAGGGCCCAGAGGATGGGCAGAAGGACGGAGGGAGGGACCAAGCTGACCTTGATGGCCTGCGAGCATAAATGGCAGCAGCTTCTCGTCTGAGCCGGTCCACTCGTACACGAGCCCATACGTGTTGATCCGCGTCTTTTTGAGATGTTTGTGCACAAGAGGGAAGGCCTTCTCCAGGTCTGCATCAGATCGAACGGAGGCGAGCGTGCGAGGTCAGCTCCCATCCTTCCTCCTCTCTGAGCTCACTTCCTCTTCACCGCTGCGCTGAAAGGGACTTGTGACTCACACTCGTGGAACTTCTCAAACTTGTCCCACGCCGGGTCCACCCCGACATCACCGAAGAGGTCGTACAGTTCTGTGTTGACCCTGACGCTCCCTCCGAGCCATTCGGCCGCCCGGTCGAGATAGGCCTCGCTGTCGTGCACCGCGTCCAGCTTGGGAAGGAGAGACGACTTGGGCGTCAGCGCGGAGGGCTGGTAGCATGCCTCCTCTGAGGCCAGACTAGAAGCGTGACCCTTGTGGTGGACCGAGGGAAGGCCCGAAGAGGTCGCGAGATGGAAGAGCGCGAGCGGACCAAAGAGAGCGAGCGCGAGGATCAGCCGTCTGAAGGTTGACGGCGTCTTGGCTGCTGCTGGAGCAGCCTGATTGGGAGCCGGAAGGTCGGAAGGAGGAGCGAGGGGTTGCTTTTCCATCTTGTGTCTGGACGTGGGCGTTGGGAGAGCACGAGACAAGGAGCAAGCAGGCCGTTGGAAAAGGCGCAAGCTCAGATCTCGGAGATGGCCGCGACGCATGGGTCAACGATGGACTCGCCCGAAGAGGGATCTGCGAGATGCGTATGTGGGGTAGGTCACCGTCATTGATAGAAGAACATGGGTGGGTAACAAGAGGGAGTGCGCATGTTGGACGTCGCGAGGTATCTTGAGGGCAGACGAGAAGCAGAGAAGAAAGGCGTCGCTTCAGGTTCGGGAAGGGCCCGCCGCTTGGGCCGGAGCGGTTCGATGCTTGGAGGGAATTACCCATCCGGTCTTGGAGCTGGCGGCGAGTCCGTCGATCCACGTCGAAAGCTGGTCGAGGAGGGGTGACGGCTTCCACTGCGAGACAGGGATCGACGCGCGAGGACGGCGGAAGTCGGGTCGAGAGGAGTGGACGAAAGCAGAAGGCTTCGATGATCAGCTCGGGTCCTCGGACCAAGGGAGAAGGAAACAGCTAGGAAGAAAGAGGGTCAGGGATGAGTGAGGAAGCAGACGGCATACGAACGATGTCGAGGTCTCCTTGAACGCGCGTCGAGTGGCACATTCTGGCGTGCTTCCACCAGTAGATCTCGGGAACGAGGATCTCGAGGTCCTGGGAACATCCCGGCCATTGAGAAGGATCAGTCAGAGCCAGCAAGGCTCGAAGTCGAACGAGATGGATGACCGCCGACCTTGACGCCCTCGATCGAGACCCAGGCCTTGCACTCATCTGCAACGGCACAAAGATGGCAAAGATAGCGTCAGTCCATCAATCATCCCAGGAGCGTCATCCATTGAGATCACTTACGGCACTTCCCCTGCCTGATTGTCTTCTTCTCGTCCGGCTTGACGGACGCCCTCTTGACCGACCTGAACGCGATCGGAGGCGAGAACGGCAGTCCGGTCGAAGGGCAGATGCCATGTCCGTGCAAGAGATGGTAGTTGAACGCAGAGCACTAGAACGGAGGTCGCCAAGTCAGCTTGTTTGGCGAGAGACGAACAGCAGCGCTGAACAGAAGCAGAAAGCTGGGCTCACTTTGGTCTTTAGCACTTGAGTCTCGGCGCCAGCATCTTCAGAGCAGATCGGACAGACGGCGACTTTTGAGCTGAGGTATCATGATGCGCAAAAGAGTCAGTCCCGACGCACAGAGATCGAGAGGCGCGGGAAGGGGGGCTTTGAACTCACGAGCCCATGCCCTTGATCCAGCGGGGACTGTACAGGTCCATCGGACCTCGTTCTCCTTCGTTCCTCTTTCCCCCGGTGAGACTTCGAGGAGGTCTTGAAGAAGGATGGGTCAGTCCGAGAGCAGACGCCACGTCCGACGGGAGAGGGGTCGGGATCGAGACTGTCGAGTCAAGCAAAGCGTCAGTGAGAGTCGGACGAACTATCAAGACCAAGCTGACTGACAGTTTCGGTACCATCGATCGTATCCCGGCTCGATGCGCAAGTTGGCCGGGAACGTTCGTCGAGACAGACCGCCCGCTGGAGGAGCCGCTCGAGCTGTGTTGCGCGTGCTTCGGCCAGCAGAGACCCGGTGACCGGTAGCGGAGGTGGAGGCTTGCGCATTGAGGAGTGACTGACTGAAGGTAGCTTGAGGGGAGGGTGGCGCGGAAGACAGGTCCGAGGAAGGAGCGGGCGAAGGGGGACGAATCTCAGACTCGTCGGCAGTATCGGTTCGAACGAGATGCTGGGATTCCAGCTGAGTCAACGAGGATGCCGGTTCGAGTGAAGAGTATGGAGAGAGCGACAGTCGCTGCGGCACCGCCGAAGGGCTCGGTCCGGCAGACGAGAGTGGCGACGACAAGGCAGGCGACGGTCTCCTGACGATGGGTCGTCCTCCGAGGGGAAGCTCCGGCTGGAGAGGCAGCTCCTGCACCGCAGACTGAGCACCTAAATCGGACTCGCAGGGACCACTTGCACTTTCGTCGACGACCGAGCTGGACCTCCTGGCTCTCTTTGACGCCGATGGTGAACTCGACTGGACCGACGGTGAGCTGCGATCCTGTACGAGTCGCATCGACGTCTTGCCTTTCGCGATGGCGCTGAGAGCGCTGAGCGGCGAAGATGGTTCGTCCGACGGGGTTCCTGGCGAGACCGAGTCTTCCGACGAGGATGTTGGGCCAGGGACAGGCGGAGCCGGGACGCGAAGGCGGATGATGGGCACCGTCCTTTCCGACATCGCCACGTCTTCCGTTTCCGGGAGAGGGTCCGGTGCGTCCAGGTCGACGAGCTTTCTCTTGGTCTTGTTCTGGCCGATGGTGAGGGTCACCTTCCTCCTCGGTCCGAGATCGAGGCCGAGCACGTTCGCGTCTGTTCCAACCGGTCCCGCCTCGACGGCCTCCTCAGGGAACCTGTCGGTCCACTCGGTCTCGAACTCTCGAAGCAACCCTCGCCTCTTCTTGAGCATCTCAACCCCGCCTGACACGTCTCCCTCGGCGGTTTCGACCGCATGCATGCGCGTCTCAGCCGGGGGCCCAAGCTCGAGTCCGAGCGTGTCCTCGACCACCGACTTGCGCCCGGACGAGATCGAGGTTGTGCCGGCTGGTCCGATGGTGGTTCCGGCGGGCGGAGGGGAGAGAGGGAGGAGGTCGTGTTCGAGCGAGCCGCAGGAAGACGTTGGCGAGGTCTCTCTTGCTAGACCAGACGGCTTGAGTGTCGAGTGACGGGACGGGAACGCATCTTGACGCAAGGGAGAAGACGATTGGGCGTGGTGACCGGGCGAGGACGACGGCTTTGGCGAGGGCAACCCGGGAGAGGCCATGGACGGGCGGCGGCCAGGGAAAGACGACCCCCGGCTCGACGCGTACGAGTACGTCGAAGACGAAGACGAGTACGATCTCTCAACAAAGGCCGCCACCGGAGAAGAAGGCGGCAGGTCTCCTTCCACCTGAATCCATAGCCATGGAGAGAGGAGGTCGGGTGTCAGCGTGTGGTGGCGAGTGGCGAGGAGGGCAAGAGACGGTGAGCTCGGGCGTCACTGACCTCGTCTCCTTCATCTGGCTCCACCCTGGCCGAGCCGAGAACGTCTAGGGTGTTGACCCCTGCGCTCTGGTAGCTACTGTTGCTGTCCTCTGGCGAGCTGCTGTGCGGTCCTTCCTCTCTGATGCTGCTCTCCGGGAATCGACTCCCATTGCTGCCTGTTCGGCCGCCGCCGGTGCTGCTTCCACTGCTCCCCGTCCTCGCTACGAGAGGACTAAACAGTCGCCGTCGTACGCTGCCTCCGCTCGAGGAGCTGCTTGATCTTCTGCTGATGACTGACTCGTGACCGGGGGAGCTTGAGGCTGGGAAGACGCAGTACTTGTCGAAGAGGACGCCCGCTGAAGGTTGGGTGGGAGAGTGAGGGGACGACGAGACCGCAGACTCAAACAGTCGTCGAGGGAGGGCTTTCGAGGGCGGAGAGGGAGGGAGACCCGACGAGTGGCGGCGCATGACAGGATGGGAGCACGACATGGGTGGCAAAACCGGAAGAGGGAGGAGATGGTCGACAGAGAGCAAGAGAAGACAGAGCTCGCGGGTGACCTCGACCTCACCTCGCCCTCGACATCGACCGACCATCTTCCAGGCTCATGCCTACCATTGGCACGCACACACATCTTGGTCGCTTCAGTGGGACTCAGGTGGCTGGACGACCAGTGTGATCCTTTGAAGTGACCAGGGCGAGAGGCTCAAAGCCGAGGCCAGGGACGGCCCTAGGCGTGCCTTGGGCCTGTCGATCCACCAGTCGACCTCCAAACGTTTTCCTCGACATTCTTTTGTTGCAATCCTCGACTCCCCTATTCGCTTCGGAATGATCTCACTTTGCTCCGAGCTCGACCTTTCCGCTCTCTTCGACCTCTGCTGCCTCTGCTTCTCATCCACATCGACCCATCCGCCAGCATGACGCGCTCCATCGTCTCCATGCTTCGTCCTGCACCAACGAGAATTACCAGCAAGGCTGTCACAATCACCGAGCTCAAGCGGAAGTTCAGGCTGCCTCTCGAGCTCAAGCGGAAGGTCTCGAGCTCGAAGGAAAAGGCCGACGTCACTTTGCCTGAGGTCTGTTCAGCCCATCTCATCTGATTGTCTCGCTTCGTGCGATACCCTTCACACATCTCTGCCTAGCAACTCACCGCCTTCTCTCCGTGGCTCTGACGATGTCCAGCTCCCCAACCTGGCCTACATCCCCGAGCCGCCCTCTCCCGCCTCGACCCCTCCCATCTCCCGCGCCTCGACCCTCACTTCTATCTTCGAGCGAACCTCATATTCGGACCGATCTCCAAGCTCTCCCCCCTCCGCCTCAGACCTCGCACAGGCTCTCAACCTCTCCGCCTTCGACCCACCCAACCAACCTCCCAACCCCCTCCTCCGCCGTCTCACCCAAAAGATCCTCCACCTCTTCCAACAAACCTCCAATCGCATCTCAACCTTCCATCGATCCCTCACCCACCACTTCCAACGACTCGTGGACCATCTTGCCCTCTCCGACCCAGAAACGTACCGCTTCGTCTTCCAAACGATCCTGAACTACACTTTCTTGGGCCCGCTTGCGATCCTGGTGTATCTCGTCACTTTCCTCCCTGGCGTCAAGGGGTTCTACGATAAGAAGGTGGAGAAGCAAGGCAGGAAGACGGCGGAGGAGAAGAGACGGGAGGAGGAGAAGTTTGCGGCGGAGTGGGAGGAGAGGGAGAAGATGAGGAGGAGGTACGATTGTCAGAAGGAGTATCTGTACTGTCTTTGATTTATTTTTTCGGTCCGGGGTGGAAAGAATTGGGGGGATGCATAGGCATGGGTAGGGCAGAGGGAGGGGTAAGAGCGAAGTCTAGGGCGAGGGGTTTTAGGTGTTTTGGGGTGAATAGATAGAAAGCAGGATAGATAGATAGTGTAAGGGTAGTGAGACAACAGTGCAGAAGAGATGTGCAGAAGTACGTGCGATGATGACCGAGAGATGAAGCAGAAAAGCAAGAACGGGAACCCTAAGACCCCTAAGACGAGAGAGGAAGAGAGAGGAGAGAGCATCTACGACTTCTTTGACTTGGTCGTCGGAGGCGCTATGCTGTGCACCATCAGCCCGGAGAAGATGTACTCTAGATTGAGCTCGTCCCCTTGGCTGCCAGGCACGTCACCCATCGAGGACGACTTGGGTCCGGGACTGGGTGGTGGTGCGGGTGTGCTGGTCAACCTCCGCTCCATCCGTGGACGGATGAGAGATGACGACCGAGCGATCGGTGCATTATGTGCCAATGGTGGCGAGTCGAGGTGGACTTCGTATGTCGAAGGTGGTTGGGACGGATAGGTGTAGGGGGAGTGGTGGACGTTGCCCGAGAAGGAAGATGTGTGGACGGAGGTCGGGCTGTAGGTGGAGGTGGTGTTGTTTGCGAGGAGAGGCGTCGAGCTCGGATGTTGACGAGGGCCGGCAAACGACATCATCCTCGATGGCGAGGAAGGCCGGGTCCCCCCTCCTCCGAGAACGGGGGACGACGGCAGAGACCCCATCGGCATGCCGAGGATCTGGACGCCCAACGCGCTGCCTGGTGTATCCCCGAGCTCCCTCTCCGACTCTTCGAGCATCTGCGCGAGCCCCATCTCGGCATCGTCCCGGGAGGGGGACCGCGACAGGCTCGCGTACGCCTGCTTTTCGAGTTCTCCGATCGCGGTCGGGGACGAGTTTGAGCCGTACTGAGGGACGAGTGAGGACGACGCGAAGTCGTGCGACTTGGACGGAGAGAAGAAATCGTTTGATGATGGACCATGCGAGCAGCCTTGTCCGTGCGAGAGCTGACTTGATTTGGCGCGAGGGAGGGAGATGGAAAGGAGGAGGGCGACCGGGTAGGCAGCGCATGCTACGTTGAACGCGACGCCGGCCCAGCTGAAGAGCGGAGATAAGGCAGGGGTAAGGTCCATCAGTTTGAAGATACTGATGAGCGAATCACAGCACTGAGACTTGACACACCCTACGAGCATCAGGAAGACGAGGGTCGACTTGAACGCCTGCGCGAGCACGGTCACGACGGCTGAGCAGACCGAGATCCGAAGCAAAGTCCGGAGGACAGAGTTTGCGCTCGTACTCGTCAGGCTCTGTTGGTTCGCAAAGGTCAGACCGTCAGCTCACTGGACTGCTCAGGGCGGAGACGGTTCGCTTGTGAACTGACCTTTGCTTTCGCTGTCTCCCACGCGACGAACACAGCCAGCGAGATGTCGATCGCACAGCAGCAGAAGCTGTAGACTGCCGAGAGGATGTTGAACGCCTTGACGGACGCCATCGTCACTCGGCCTTGAGGGAGGACTGGAGGGGAAGAGGAACGGGTGAGCTGGATGCTAGTGGAGCTGACGCGCCAAGTCGACACTTTGTCGAGCATGGACTCACGGACAATAGTCGCCCATACGACAGCCTGACGAGGTGAAGAAGAGCGCAAGCATGATCAGGCTCAAGTCTGATGAGAGATGAAGGCGGTGCGACTCACGATGGAGCAGAGTCCCAGCAGGCAGCAGAATGCGACAGCGATGCACACCATCCAGAACACGGTCCGCTGGAGACCTACAGCCGAGGTCTGGACCGAAGACGCAAAGCTGAGGATCCGGTTGGCGACAAAGACGTGGCAGCTAGAGTAGGCAAGAAGACGAGCGTCAGCCCTTGGACTCGGCCGGATGCTGCTGCTCTCGAGCATGGACTGCAGACTCACATGCCGATCATGAAGATGCCGAGCAAGGGCGAGATTGTAAACTCGACGTAGATCTTTGCGGACGCCGCCAGAGAGACGTCCGAGAGGTCTCTGGAGAGATACTGGAATGGGGGCCAGACCGGAAGCAACGTGAACAGGACGGTGAGCTCGGTTTCGCCTGTCAACTGAGCCATCTCCGCCTGCCTCACCGGCGGTGGATCAAAGAGAGAGCAAGAGTCACTCACGCGGATGGCACCAGTGCAGTCGACGACCGACTGGGCAAGACTCATGATCCAGAGCACCTGCAAGCAGAGCAAGGACGACAAGATGAGAAGCAGAAGGCGGGTGAGACTCGTTCTCGGTCGACCGAGGGCTGATTCTGGTTGGAGCGCGAGCTCACCAGCACGGTCGCCCTCTCGATGCGCGTCTCTCGCTGACCGAGACTCAGCAGGTAGAAGCCAGTTTGGATCTGAAAGTAGAGAAGAGGTCAGATGTGCGAGAGGATCATGTGAAGGAGGCAGCAAGAAAGGCGGACGTACAGACAGAGCGCCGAAGCCCAACACGGACACGAGCGCGCTCACCACATGCGACACGAGCGTCGAGTGCACAGACTGAGGCTGCATCCTTTGTTGACGGTCCAGCCTCCGTCGAGGCACGCGAGAGGCAGGAAGAGGTTTCGCAGAGGACTCGTATGTCGTTCACGCGAGGATGGCGGTGGTTGGGGAGAGAGGTGATTCTGCACGGCGTGTGTGTGTGGGTGTGAGCCCCCCCATGGTGTCTGATCGTCGTGTTGAGGCAGGGGGAAACACTTTAGCGGACCACCGATGGGGGTCCTGATGAGACCTTGCGGTAGGTTTGGTCGGGGAAGCAGCGAGCAACGCGCGGGGCGCTTTGCTTGTTGACAAAGGGAAGCGCCTCCGGTCGCAGGGCCTGGCCTCGAGAGCCTGTGGCGCAGCGAAAAGTTACCGAGCTCGGCAAGTCGGGACATCCGAAGCGGCGGATCGTCCCAAACTGTACCTGACAGGTCCACTCAGATGCAGGTTCCGGAGAGAGCAAGGTTACTCCCCCTGTCGTCCAAGGGTCGCGCCTCTCGCTTCTATCGCACGAGAACGACACCCAGAAGAGTCAGAAGACGAGTTGTCGACGGCCTTTGGTCAAGCACTCGGACGGCATCGGACAAGCGGTCATCACGCTTGATCGAGCTCTCGAGTTCTCGACGAGACCTGCTCGTCCTCACCTCGACGCGGGCAGAGACTGATCAATCAGCATCCCCGACCACTCCAACAACCACACAAGTGCTGCCACGCTGGCCGTCCCTATCGAGCACCACACGCACAGAGCAAGCACAGGCAGACGAACGTGACGGACCTGCTCGGACCCAGAGCGGATGCGGCGTGCCCGTCCTCCTGCTCACGACGACGATCCCCGCGACACCAGATGACCGGTGACGGACAGCAATATGGGTGCGCGAGCAACTTCGTGGGGAAAAAGGCCTGTCGGACATATAGAGCACGGCGAGTTGGAGCTCGCCGCGGAGGAGCCGGTCGATGAGCCCTTTCCCCCGGGTCGGCGATAAACGTCCCTTCACCAGAGACACGCTCGCTTTTTCCGGAAGGAAGAATGCGTGCGATCAGCCATGTCTGCGACTTTTGATGCGTCTCTGTGGAGAGAGCGCCTGGCTCGGCTGCAACGAGCGAACGCGTAGGAGAAAGAACGCGTCACCGAGAGGTGCTGGGCCCTGGAGCTCGTACGCGACAGCACTCGAGGCAGACCGGTGGTGTCGTCCCGGGCTTTGGTCGGAGAGTTCGCTAACGTATTTGTATGGTATGAAAAGTTGGATGATGATCCTGGCCCAGCTGAGTTCGTGTGACGGTCGCGAGGAGCGGGAGGGAGGTTGCGAGGAGGGGTGAGCTCGCTCGTTCCCCCTCTCCTTCTCGGACTTGGCCTCAAACCTCGACACCTGGACCCCTCTCGGCATCAAGCTCAGTTCCGTCGTGACGATTGTTTCTCGGTCCCCTCGGTCATGGCATCTTCAGCGGTCCCATCGGCGTCGGATGTGAGCTCGTCTCTTCCGTCGTCGTCGGCGTGGCAGTGGCAGGCAGAGTACGGCCTCTTCTTCAGTCCAGCACGCAACCTATGGGCTCAGTACGACCACCAAACGGGACAGTACACCTACCTCCCATCCGGCGACCCGCAGCCGTCCTCGACAGATGCGAGCGAGCCGCTTAAGGAGGAAGGGGAGCTCTCGGACGAAGACTACACCCTCGACACTCAAGCTCGCCCACCTCCGGCTTCGTCGACCGGCCGGACGATGCCAGACTACGACGACCCAGACCTATACGCCTTCCCATCCTCGTCATCGGCCAGACCAGCGACGACCTCGTCGTCCACCACCTCGCACTCAACACTTCGCCTCCTCCTCCTCAGCTCGTCCTGCCTACCTCCGTCCCAAACGATCGCCCTCCTGTCGTCTCTCCAGCCGGACGGGTACACCATCGGACGCGACAAGCAGCTCTCTCCAGAAGACGGGCGGATCCGGCTCCGCGAGATGGAGGTGTCGAAATCACATGCGGTCGTGTATCACACGGGCGAGGACGGCGAGGCGGAGCGATACGTCGACCGGGACGGGGATGGGGCCGACCTGGAAAGTGGGCGAGAGTGGGACAGAGGGAAGGTCAAGGAGCGAGAGAGGGCGATCAAGTGGTGGATCGTCGATTCGGGGAGTGTCCATGGGACGTGGGTGAAGAAGGCGAAGGATCGGAGGAGCGTGGAGGATGGGTCGGGAGGTTTGACTTACGACGATGGACCGGACGGGTCTGGTTTGGGAGACAGCAAGAAGGCGAAGAAGGCGAAGACGGAAAAGGGCAAGAGGCTGAGCGAGCCAAAGACGGCTAGTCTGCCTTCTCGACTGGAGCATGGCGATCTGCTCACCGTTGGAAGCACCGTTTTCGAGGTACGTCCCCCCATCTTTCCTCGTCCCTCATCTCCTGCTTCCCCCAATATCTCAAGATCTGACTTTCCGTTACTGTTACTATTACCAGATCCATCTCCACGCCCGCGACCTCCCCTGCGCACACTGCACCCTCCCCTCCACTGCCTCGCTCATCCCCACTTCCCTCGCCCCAACACTTTCTTCCTCCAAATCCTCTTCGCCGCCACCACCAGACACCGGATCGTGGGACGCCATCCTCACCCGCGAACACGGACCCGTTCGCCCGTTGCTCAACCCAAAGGAAAAGCTCAAGCAGCTCAAGGCGGAGATGCTCGCGAGACCTTCCGTTTCTACCTCCGCGGGCGAGGCAGGAACAGGGACGGCGGGAGAGTATAGGGATCGAGCAGCGCTGAGGAGACAAGCCTTCCCGGATGAACCGGGACCGCCGAAGCCGTGGGCTCATCATCAGCAGCAACAGAACAAGAAACGGAAGACCGTCCCTGCTACCGGTACCGCGACGACATCGTACGCTTCCGGCCCGACTCTCATCAAACCCGCCACGACGACCGTCTCAGCAGCTCCGACGACCTACGCCGCTCTCCCGACAACGAACAAGGGTCACACCCTCTTGATGAAACATGGGTGGACACCAGGGTCTGCGCTAGGAGGCGCAGAAGGAGGAGGGAGGGTCGAGCCGGTGGAGGTGACGCGTCTGGCAGGGGAGGGGAGGAAAGGGCTGGGGGTGAAGAAGGTTGCGGTGGTGGGACAGTCTGGGGTTGGTGGGGGTGGG
>BTPH01000167.1:16171-45819 GCA_036245725.1 Mrakia hoshinonis
AGGGGGTCGTTGAGGGTGGATCTCGCTTTCGCTTTCGCTTTCGTTTTTTTTTTTAAGTGCGATGCGATGCCATGCTATCTACATCTACGCTGCATAGGAAGACCCTGGGGGTGAAGAGGATCTCTCGACCCAATCCCGAGGGTTCTTGAGGACAGCCAAGAGTTGGCCCTCGGCCGAAGACGGGTCCGACCCGAGATCGGACATGTACTCCCACCCTGCCGTCTGCGGCAGACTCATCAGCACGGACTCGACTCGGGCGTTGGGGGTCTGGAGACCCATCTATCATCCGTCACCACCGACACACAAAGAGAAACGTGTCAGCGAACCCACATCCCCTCTCTTTGAAGGTGAAGCCGACGACGACGTACCTTCGTCCCCCTCTCATGGTTCACCAACTCGAACTCGACCCATCTCCCACGCCTCAAAGCTTGCCACCTCCTCTCCCGCTCCTTCTCCTCCGCACTCTTCTTCCCCTTCCCGTTCTCCCTCTTTGCCCTTGCCATCCCCTCCCTCACCAACGGCTCGTACGCCCCCATCCACCCCTCCCCCAGATCCCTCACGAACCTGAAGACGTCCTCTTGGTCCTTCTCGCCCCCTTCCCCGGTCCCTGTCTCCCGACGGCGGTGCAAGAAATGGTTCTTGTCCAGATCGTCGAAGTAGATGCCTCCCACTCCGCGCGCCTCCTTCCGATGGGGGAGGAAGAAGTAGTTGTCTGCTTGTTCTTTGAACAGGGGGTAGTAAGCCGGGTGGTGCGAGGCGCAGAGCCCGGCGAGGGAGGTGTGGAAGTGGGTTGCGTCCGAGGGAGAGAGGTACGAGGGGGAGAGGTCGGTTGATCCGCTGCCACGTTCCGTTCCGTCCGGCCCAAAGAAAAAGAGCGTCAGCATCATCTCCTCCCTCCCTCCAAAAAAAAAAAACAAGTCAGAAAGAGAGAGAGAGAGAAGTGACACTGACCCAAACCACCCCGCCACCGGTCCCTTGTCAACCCGATCCGGCTCGTACGCCTCAAAGTACCTCAGATTCATCTGCACACTCGGCACTCCTGGCTCCCTCGGATGCAACACCACCGTCATCCCACACGCCGCATACGGCATCTCCTCCCCCTTCTCCACCTCGTCCAACATCTCCTTGCTATCCACGCCCGCCCTCATCTGAAGGACGACCCGCGGTGGGAGTCGACCGGTGGCGACGGTGGTGTTGATCGTAGCCTTTTCGAAGACGTGGCCTGAGTGGAGGACGGAGGAACGGGTTGATCCGCCAGAGTTGGGGCGGGGGTGGGTGTCGGTGGTGAAGTTGGGTGTGGAAGAAGGAAGGAGGCCGAGGAGGTGTCGGGGGGTGAGGGAACGTTCGAGGGTGGTGATCTCGGTGAGGAGGGTGGATTCGAGGGAGGTGAGGAAGGAGGACATGCGATGGTGCATCGAGTCCTGTTTTTACAAGCATCGTGAGGGGCAGGTTCAGCGCTCGCGAAAAAGGAGTGAGGTGCGTAGTCGTGCAAGAGATGGGACTGACCTCTGGCGAGACGAACGGCGCGACCCTTCGTTCCTTGACCAGTTCTTCCCTCGCGGTGAACTTCATCTTGTCCTGGATATTGAACGCTCCCGTCTCGGCATTCCATTGATGCTACACCAGGCCAAGAAGAGCGACAGGGCGACACGAAAGGAAGAAAGAACACAACATCTCGGGTCAGCTCCTCGCTCCGTCCGGCCCGAGCTCACCCATCTTGCCCCCCTCCCCCCTCCTGGGGCGGCCTTCCCTTCATAGACTCACCGGTGCCTCCGGTCCCTCCCCAAACGGCCACAACAACCCCACCACACTAAACGCCAACAGTCCCCCCAACAAGATCATGAGCCTCGGTGGGTTGTAGTCCATCTGGTCCATCGGGGGAAAGAACGTCGGTTCGGTCGGTCCTCGCGGAGGGATCTGCAGTCCCAGAGCTTCAGAGGCTTCCGAGATGTGTTTCGGTTGGGGTTTCGAGGTGGTGGAGAGGGGGTCCACCCATTCGTAGCCGACGGGGAGGGTGGTAGTTCGGGTTTGGGTGGTGGTGGAGGAAGAGGGGGCGAGCTGGGAGAGTGGGTCGAGAGAGGGCGATGGGCGCGGGCGGTCGGAGGAGGGGTCGTCTGATGGCGGCTGGGGAGGAGGGGAGGGCGAAGAAGGGTCCGAGGATGGAGGTTGGGATACGAGACGTGCTTGGGAATGCGAAAGGTGTCGAAGAGAGTGCGGGTAGGCTGGGAAGGCAGGCAAAGAAGACAGCAAGATGGTGAGCTCGACCATCTCGGGTCCCCGGCTCTCCCTGTCTTCAGCCTGGCTGCTCGTGGCAAGCACTTGAGCTTACAGGTCAGACCAGCTCTCCGAGCCGCAAAGGCTGAGCTGCACAGTCGTATCGACATGGGAAGGCAAACGACTCCCGAGAGAAGGAGGGGATGGTCGTCGAAGGAGGGGAACGGGTGAGCTCGTCCTCGAGCCGGACTCGCGCGTGTTCGCCCCGCGTCCTCCCCAGTCGAACAAGCACGACGATCGAGTATCAGAGATGTTGGCATGGATCCGAAGGAGCACAGTAGTGACTCGTGAGAGATGGAAAGAAAGAAACGCGCAGGACCAAACAAAGATGGGTGGAAGGAGTAGAGATGGACGCCCAAAGAAAGAGAAAGCGTGAAGACGTGGTGATACGAAAAGAAAGGAAAAGATGAGGAGTTCGTTTTGAACGATAGACGATGAGGAAACGCGGAGGGAGTAAGATGGAAAAGCAGGAATAGCCAAAGCAGAAAAGGATTGAGCAGACAGGAAGGAGCGACTTCTATTCGTCACCCGAGCGCACGCGCAGAAGTAGAAGCGGACAACCCCACCCATCTAGTCCCTCCCACTCGCCCCAGCCGTCCCAGGTCCACCGACCAGTCCCTCCTGTCCATGGAAGCTAAACCCGCCCAGCGCATGTCCACCCGCGCCCTCCTTGAGCCCTCCGCCGATCTGAAGCGAGGTCAGCGCCGGCTCCGGAGGAGGATGCAGCACCGACGGGCTCAGCACCCGATGGCCCTTCGCAGCCGCCGGATCGCTGTTGTTCCGCTGGGGTCTCGCTATTGTTGAAGCGTGCACCGGCGGGAGAAACGACCGAGGCGGGTCGACGAGCCCTCCTTTGGGTGGTGCCGAGGTGACGACGACTGGGGACTCGGTCCGACGGCGTTTGGTTGACTCGGAAGCTCCGCCGAAAGGAGGGACCTCGGATGGCGTCAAAGCTGTCGATGTTGAGCCAGAGATGGTCATGCCAGCTCCGTTCGTTCCACTGAGTGTCCGTCCGGTCGGCCGGCTGCTGGAGGCATGTGACAGGGCGCTCTGGGATCGGTGATGGGGCTGCTGAGGATGGTACGCTGGATCGTTGTAGTCAGGCTGGTTGACCGGGGACCGAGGTCGGTACTGGTACGAGTGAGGGTTGGCCGCTTGCGGCTGCTGGTGGTGATGCGGCGGTGGTGGGGCAGGTTGCGCGTAGTACGGCTGCTGGGCGTGCATCTGGTGAGGATGAGGTTGATAGACGTGTGAAGGTGGCTGTTGAGGTTGAGGGACCTGATGGTGGTGGTGATGCGGATGGACGGCCATCGGCGCTGCCTGCATCATCCCTGGTTGGGGCGTCTGCTCAAACGTGCGATACGGCTGCTGACGACTCAGTGGACCGAGCTACGAGGCAAACGATACGATAAGGTCAGCGAGGGCTTGAGCGTGCACGAGACAGCCAGTGAAAGAAGAAAGAAGCCTGAGCGGACACTCACCCCAAGAAGCTCGAGATCCTCCGCCCGTCCCTTCTCAGCCAGACCCAGCAGTCCAGGACGCGGACCCCAGACCTCCCTCTCCTCCCTCAGCCGGGTCCGCTGCTCAGGCTGGCGGAGATACGACCCAGGCAAGAGATCGTCCATGTCGGGCTCGCGACCGCGTCGGTCAGGTCGCCGGTTGGGCAGAGCGCCAGGCTGAGGCTGAGGGATAGGCCGTTTGGCTGTTTCGATCCGAGAGGCATAAAAGTCAGTCTCAAAGGAGATAGAAGGATTACTGGAGGTGGAGAAGGACTCACGACGACCACCCTCGACAGCCCTCTTCTCCCTGTCGACTCTGCGTCGCTTGCGCATGACGTCGGCCATCATGTCCCTCTGCAGCTCTTCGCGTCCATTCCTCCACCACTCCCAGACAGCACTGACATCCGCCTTGCGCACGTTCTCAAACTCCTTCTCCACTTGCGCGATCCGTCGCGTCGAGAGGGTGAGTTCGCGTTCGCGCAGAGAGCCGAGGCGGGTTTGAAGGTGGACGAGTACGGGATGAGAGCCTGAAAGAGATATTTCAAATCAGCTCAGTAGCTTCGAGAAGAAGAGAGAGAGCGAGGTTTGGATGGACCAAACTGACCATCGAGCAGAGACTCCTCCTCTCGAAGACACTCCTCCATGCGCTCGACGTGTAGACGGTCTCGCAGACGAGCGAACGTGATCTCAATCTTGGTGAGGGCCTCCATCGCGTCCTGCCGATGTTGGAGGGCGAAGGGCACGGTGGCAGATTGCTCTGAGTGAAGCGAGGTCAAGGGTCAGCTCAGGTGACGGACGGCCATCGTGTCGCAGAGGTTCTCGACACTGACCTTCAGAGTCCTCCTCGGCAGCAGCGTCTGCCTCCTCATCTGCCTCCTCTCCGTCCAGAGCAGCAGCGTCCTCGGCTGCTTCCTCGTCGTCGGCTGCCTCATCGTCAAGCCGGACGACCCCGACTTCGGCCGTCTCGTCCTCGCCCAGCTTGGCGTCCTCGTCCTCATCGTCCCCCAGCGCAACGGACCGATCTGGATCATCCTCCAGATCACCATCTGCGCCATCCTTGTCGACCATGGACTCGTCGGCGTCGTCTTCCTCGGCATCTTCGCCATCGACGCCAGAGGGGCCCTCGTCGTCGGTCCTCCTCCGCTTGCCGTCGGCGCTCATCGATGGCGGGCCTCCGACAGATCCGGCTTGCTGCGAGGCGGATGAGAGGGCTCTCTTGCGCGTTCCGCTGCTGCGAGACGAGCCTCCCGAGATGTGGACCGGTCCGGACGGGTGAGCGCCAGACTTGGCTTTCGAGGATGAGCTCGCTCCATTCGGTGTCCGGGACGCGGTCGAGGTCCGTGACAGTCCTGGTTGTGAGCCTGACCCTTCCGAGGAGGCTGACGACTCTACTGAAACTTTGCGAGCTCCTCTACGAGCCTGGGACGCACGCGAGTGAGCTCCATCGACGGATGCGCCGTTGGCCGAGGTCGATCCTCCCTGCTGGGTGACTCGCGATGAGCTCGACGACGTCGACGGGGACGCGTTCCGGCGGGCGTGAGACTTGGGTGACGGTCGTTTGGACTTGGAGGTGGCAGAGACGCCGTTGACTGATGGTGTGGTGGTCGAGGTCGAGTATCCGTTGGGTGACCTTCGGGTGCGAGATGTAGTCGGCGCGGAGGACGGCCCTTCCCCGTTGAACGACTCGTCCTCAGTCTTGACGGCTGAGGTCCTGGCGAGCTGCTTGTGCGTTGCAGTGAGCCCGGTTTCGTCCTCGTCGTCCTCGTCTTGGCGGTCCTCGTCCTCGTCCTCGTCAGGAGTGAGGTCCGAGTCGGGTTCGTCCTGGTTGTCCGCCCACATGCCGCCCGACACCCGAGCAGCTGAGCTCTCGTTCCCAACCGCAGAAGGCCGACTGCCCGAAGCCACAGTAGGAGGATCCTGTTCGTCGTCCTCCTCATCCTCCTCGTCTTCTTCCTCCTCGTCCTCCTCTTCGTCGCCTTCGTCGTCCTCTTGCGGAGGAGGAGGAGGCGGAGGCGGTTGAGGTCTTCTCTTGGCATCTTTTGGGAAGGCGCGGATGCGACTGGTCGTCGCGAGGGGAGGGGCAGGAGGAGGAGGAGGAGAAGATCTTGGTGAAGCAGGCAGTGGTTCGGTCGTCGAGGTAGGGGAGGACCCGTCGGCTGGCGGGGAGAGCGCCGACGAGAGCGACCTGGGAGCGGCCGGCGTGTACGCCGACGGAGGAGGGAAGCCAGAGGACACGTGCGTCTCGTCCATGGCACCCAGAGACGAGACTGACCCTTCAGCAGCATGCGAGGATGTTGCGGGCATCGCAAACGGGTTGCTCGTGGACGCGGTTGGAGGTAGTCCCGAGGCGGCAGACGAGGCTAGCTGATTTGAGCTCAGCTCGCTCCCGTCCATCGTCCGGTCCCCGTCCTGGTCCATCTCGTCATCGGACCCGTCAAGCGAGGACAGGTCGGAAGAGGTAGAAGGGGGTTTGACAGAGACAGCGACGGAGGGAGACCCCTTTGGCAGGTCCGACATCTCACACCGGCTGGGAGAACGTGAGGGAGGAGGGCGAGCTGGCGATCACGAGACCACGCGCGATGGACGTCGAAACCGAGCTCGTACGTGAGAGCGGGTAGGTACGCTGGGGCTTGGACCGAGACAGGGACGGACAAGAGGTGAAAGGGAGGGGGATCGCGTGGAAGAAGTGGTTTGGGAGTGAGCTCGACTTCGCCGCCGAGACAGAAGGCGCCGGACGGTGACTGCCGCCCCAGAGATCTCATCCTCAACACCTCGTCTACGATCCCAGTTCACAGGATAGTACACGTTGACGAGACATTTGATAGCACAGTAACGATGACATGCAGCGTGAACAAAACGTAACAAGATGACGTGACCTTCCTTTCCTCCACGTTCTCTACCTGGACCTGCCCCATCCGCTTCCGGCCTGCTGCTGCTCCTGCTCTCCGCTGACGGCGTTGATAGCCTGCTCTGCGAGCTTCTTGAGCTTGAGCGCGTTCTCTCCTCCGGCGGCCTGGACGACCTTGTCGACAAACCCGCTGACGACGTCCCCCGTGTTGCCTCCCGCTGGCGCCGCCTTGTTGGGTGTCTCTCCAAAGACCTGGTCAAACAGCCCGTTCGGGTTGTCCACCTTCTTCTTTGATCTCGTGTTGGCCGAGGGGGATCCTGCTCCGTCCGAGTTTGGCATGAACGAGTCCCAGACGTTTGAGTTTGACTGCTTCTTCTTGCTCTGCTTGCTCGTCGCCGCGTTCGAGTCGGGAGAGAAGAACTTAGAGGCGTAAGCGCCGACGTTCTTGACGGCCTCGGTGTTGTCGGCTCCGATCCACCACGCAGCGACAGACGCGAGCGAGGACAGGCCGGCGAGGGATCCGACAGACGAGACGAGCGAGGTCGCCGTCGTGACCGACGACCGGAGGGCGGTCGTGTCGCCCTGGTAGAGCGAGTACAGCAGAGATCCAAAGAGGGCAATCCCACCGTACTTGGCAAAGAACAGGAAGTACCTGGAAAACGAACAAGGGAGGTGCGGTCAGCATCGGCTCAAGGGGCGGGTGAGCTTGCTTGGCCTGAGTTGAGCTCACCTGAAGGCGACCCTGGCTGCTCGCATCGCGCTGATGATGGCAAAGTAGCCTGCGATCAGGCTCATCAGCAGAGGGAGCTGGTCGATGAACCACTTTGGCGCGTTCCTTCCGAGCGCAGAGTTGGCGATGTCGCCGTGAGGGAGGTACGACGACACGAACGAGAGCACCGGGGCGGGCACAAACGGAGAGAGCACTGCAGAGGCAACAAGCACGATCAGAAGCCATGTCGCACGTCCGGTCAAGAAGAAGACGGAGGGCTCACTGCTCGTGATCAAGTTGGAGACGTCCATGGCGAAAGGAGGACGAGCGAGGTGATGGTTTTGGGCTGACCTCCAGCGAGCGTGTTTGGGCCGAGAACAGGAGGAGGGCTGCTGACGTCGTCACGATCAGTGCGGCCGCCCCGCCCTTCTGCATCTCCGACACTCTCTCCTACTCCTGTTCGTAAGAACGCGACAGGCCTGAGAGACTGTATGGAGGATCTGGCAAATCGTATACAAGTGACGTGACTTTCCCGATCGTTCGCCGACGCGGAACTGCCTGTAGCACCTCCTGAGCCCCAGCATACCCTTTTCGAAGACGACACAACGAGGTATCGCAGACTCCAGCCGGCGCTCTGAGGACCTCATCTATGCACAGACGAACTCCTTCGACGACCTTGCCTCTCGGCCGTTCTCGGATCGTCGCCTTCTCGAGCCTATCTAGGACTATCTACAGAGCCCCGACGCGTCTATATCTCTGCATGCAGCGTGATATGTATTTCGCTGCTGCTTTGAACCAAGTCATACTTTCCCTATCTGGGTCATGCACGCGTCGCGTCCGGCTGAAAGGGGTCGCGTGCCGAGCTCATCTCCGCCGACTGCGCGCCCATCAATCCAGGACTTCCAGCCTGAGGTCCGTCGCCTCCCAACTTCCATCCCGTCTCTGCACATCCATCGATCCATCTCCGCACTGCACAACGCTCTTCAGCCTCATACCCTCCATCCATCCACCATGCAGTCCTCTTCCGTTCTCCACTCGTCGTCTCCTCTCAAGTCGAAGCGCAAGCACTCTGAGCAGGACGGCTCCATCCAGGTCGAGCAGGTCTCGTCCCCTAGCAAGGTGCGTACTTGTATAGACACCTCTCACGCCTCGATCTGGTGCTGACCAGTCTCGCTTCTTCGCCTTGCAGCACGCTCGCCGGCTTGAGCTGTCGTCGCTCCCTCGACGGTCCTCGTCGTACGCGTCCCGGTCTCAGCCCGCGGGCGAGGATGTCTCAATGGAAGACGGCCCGCACTCGGCCTCGGACTCGGACGAGCACGACCTCCAGACACCCTCGTTCGCGTCGTACCCGGACAACGTGCAGTATCCGTTTGGAGCTGGGCAGGGCATGGGAGGCGAGCAGGGAGGGAAGGAACAGAACGCGGGGCACGACATGATGGACGTCGTCGCTCAGCCGACCGTAGGACTCATGGGGCCAGAAGGAAAGCTGCACGGGTGAGTGCTCATCTCGATCAACACGGATGGTCTGCTGTTCAGAGGAGGGGGTCGTCTGCTGGACCGGCAGAGGGAGAGCCGTCTGTCGGCGTGGTTTCCGATTCAGCATCGACTCGAGCTCACCCTCTCTCTTGCGTCCTCCCATCCCTGCAGCCCTCAATGCACTCAGATCCCCAAGGTTGTGCTCTCGCATCCTCTCCCGTCCGGAGCTCGCTCTCTGTGGTCGGTGTGCCAGGACTGTGGGAGCGTGTCGCCCGTGTAAGGTCGACCGACCTGGTGAGTGCTCCCCCCCGGCGAAGCTCGTCGAATGGCTTGCGGCCATGCTGCCTTCCTCATCGGGACAGATCGTCCTGACTCCTCCTTCCCTCCTCATCTTCTTGCCACACCAGACCCAACCTCTCGCCTCCGTCCCGACCTTCCTCTGTATCCTCGCCTCGACACCGGCTCCGCCAGTCACCTGCATACATCCCCCGTCGACCCTCGGTTTCGCCAAACAGGTTGCATCGTCCGGGCTCGTCTTCATCTGCTTTGTCTCTCCTCCTTCGTTCTCGTCTCACCCAAAAACGGTCCGCCAGCGGTCTCTGTCTGTTTCCCGTAGCTATCTCGTCCCTTAGGTAGCCTTTCCATCTCTTAGTTACCCTTTGCTTCGTCGTTTCCCGGTCTGTGACCTCTCCTTTTTTCCTTACCTTTTTCTGTCTCTTTCCTTCAACCCATCTGATCATCCGGTTCTCCTACCCATCTTTGCTTGTATCCCTCTTTTTCTGCATCTTCTCTTCGTATCTGATTTGGGCCCTCTCGACTCTCTGTAACCCCTCGTCTCTCTCCCGTCTTCAAGTCCTCCGTCTTCTTTTCACCTGTCCTTCTGTACGCTTCGGAACCCGAATCAAAATGACCTGTACTCTCATCTTTCGCTAGAGGAGTGTACCTGAACATCGTTGGGAAATGGTTTGATTTCGCCTGGCTGTGGACAACAGCGGCCGACGATCGGTCGAGCTAGCGTTCAGTCCTCCTACCTCAACCTCCTCCTCGTCCGTGCCCGTTCCTGCCCCTTCCGATCGGCCTCTCGACCTTCCAACCGTCATCAGCGCTAGTCTGCGCTTGCTCTGGATCCCTCCGTCTCCGACTCTTGTTGGAGTGCACGCTCTGTGCGGCCGCGGATCAGTCAGCAGCGTCGAGCGTCGGCCGTCCCTCCTCCCGACCGCTCTCCTTCCCTTCCCCGCGTCATCCTCGACCTCGCACGGGACAGCCGCACCTCGAGCCTATCCTCCAACGGCCCCCTTCCCACCTGCGCCACCTCTCCCTCGCCTGCCAGTGAACGAGCTCTCTGTCTGAGGCGAGTCGTCTTGTCGAGCTCGCGGCCAAACACCTTCCCCTCCCCTCCTCGTCGTCGACCCGTCGGCGCACAGTCCTCGACCTGCACGATGGCCTTTGGCTTCTCGTCCTCGAGCTCGACGTCCTCGTCACCTGCAGGCTCGTCTACGTCCACGCCTACCGCTGGAGTGTCGTTGTCTCCTTCTGGGACGAACGTTTTCTCATCGGCCCATCCCCCGCGGACGAACCCCGCTTTCCAGCTCGACCTCCCCCCGCCCAACAACCCTCTACACCCACAAAACACCCTCAGCGGACGCGCCTCTCCCCCAGCTCGCCAGACACCCTCACCTTCCTCGTCCTGGGCTTCGAGTGAGGCCGAGAGCGAGTTTGAGGGTGACGAACGGTCTGCGGGACGAGGGGGCACCCTGGGCCGCTCTGGCGGGGGAGCGTCCACGGCCGCTTCCTCCTGGCAGTCGCTCCTCGGATCCCACCACGACAAAAAGTGGCCAAGCTCACGGGACGGATCCACGAGTGGGACAGAGGAGGCGACCCCGAGGGGAGAGCTGCCCCCTGCTCTGGGCGGCGAGGTTGAGCTCGGTGCTGGCGAATCGACCAACGAGTGAGTGCCCCTCCCCCCCACACCTCCGTCCTCTTGTGCTCTCCTGAGCTCGCTCGGCGGGCGAGCTTCACCGTCAGCCCCTCACGCAGAGTTGGCTTGGTCATGATTGCCTCGTCCGCTCTGACGGAGAGGCAGACCTCCGCCGACGGGTCTGAGCCGGCTCCGGGCAGAGGACGGCGGGGAGAACGTCACACAATCCGGGCGGCTTCTCTCCTTGCTGACTACAACCCTCCTCTCGTCCTTTGCCTTCCTTGCAGAGCGCCCGCGCCTTCCTACTTCCCATCGTCGTACTCGTTCCCTCCTCCTCAACCACCACCTTCGAGTCATCCCACGTTGCCGTTCCCGCACCACACTGCCCCTCTGACGACCTCGCCGCCTCCGAGCTCGTTCGTCGCGCCAAACCCAAACACAAACAGCTCGGCCAACCTGCACCACCCGACGCCTTCGATCTCGACGACCCTGTCGGCAGAGTCAAACAACTCGACAAACTCGTCCTCGAGGTCGTCCGTGTTCTCGACAGCGTCCTCGAGGTCGTCCATCTCGAGCTTTGGCTCGAGCTCGTCCTGCTCCGTCTCGACACCCATCCTCCCTCAGCCATGGCCGACAGCAGACCTCAGCCTCGGTGGCGCGAACGGAGAGAAGGTCAGGGACGAGGAGGCACTCGTGGTCGAGACGAGCGAGGACAGCTACATGGTCGTCGCCAACCTGCCGGGCTTCTCGTGAGTCGCTATCGCTTGCACTGCTCTCGCTAGATCCTTCCGTCGTGCTGACTCATCTTCCCTCGCTTACTCTCTCCCGTTTTCCAGTCTGGACTGCATCACCATCGCAACTAAGCAGCGACGTACGCTGCACATTGTCGCGGACCGGTGGGAGCGCGAGTCAGGAGGTGAGCTCAAGCCCGCTTCATCCCCACACGAGCCTCGTCTCGTCTTGTCTCCCCTGTCCCCTCTGTCGGCGAATGATCTTCGATCGCCGGAGGGTCTTCCTGTTCCTTTGCGGAATGTGTTCTTCTGGACTGGGTTCTGCAGCGAACCGAGCACAAATGCTGACTCTGCCTGTCTCTCATCCTCGGTTGCTCTTTTCAGCCCACTTCGAGCGAAAGGTCACCTTTGGCCCTGACGCCAACTTGTCAAAGATCCGAGCACAGTACGTCCTTTTTTTCCTCGTTCGCTGAGTCTTCTCTTTGAAACCTTTGCTGACTCACGTCTTCTACTATCTTTCCCCAGGTTCGACGGCAACCTTCTCAGAGTGACCGTCCCCCGCCATCCAGCTCCGGCGACATCCGGTTCGTCCACCATCACCAAAGCCTTCCGGTCCTCGGCTCCTTCACCACCCATCGTCCAGCCCTCCGGTCTGCCCGGCAACCTCTCGTCTCCGCCGCAGTTCAATCCGACAGACGACGTCCAGGCTGGATCCTCGCTCGAGCCCGGCGCCGAGCGAAGGACCAGTCTCGCTGGCTCAGAGGCGCTGGGTCGGCTCGGCTTGGGGACGAGCAGGGAGGAAATTGAGCGCGAGATCGAGAGGGCTCGAGCGAGGGACTCGGGCAGGTTCTCGATCTAGGGGCACAGGCGACCAACCGACCGACTCGATCCAAGAACAGAACACACGATCTTCTGCATCAGCGAGCAAACTCTACTGTATCCACACGCACGCAACATCGCTACCCTCGCACACTCGATACCTTCGCGACCACATCTCGGATCGGCCCATGCGGCCACCCATCAATAGACACAGGCTTCAAGCCCACCTTCCCTCCTCGTACATAGCCTTCCCCCAAGAACACTTTCTCTCGTCTTTTTAGTGCACTTTCTTCTCCTCTCATCTTCCTCCATCTCTTGCATCTACGTCTTGCCTCTTCCTTCTTGAGTCTCCAATACTCCTGCTGTATCGATCCCAATCCCATCTCTCCCGTACATAGCACACTCACTCTCTTGTCTCCTCCCTCCTCCCCTTTCGCACCATGTCAACACCATCCCACCCAGTCTCGTACTTCCTCTTTTCTTCTTTTCTTACCACTCTTGCATCTTCACAAGTAGCTACTACCTTCACACCCTTTGTCGCGATCGAGGATGCTCTTGCTTTACGATGCGGTCCAGCGAGCGCGGCTAGGATGCTGGATCCGGTCAGGAAAGAGAGAGAGAGTGAGACAATCACCTCACAAGAGGCGCACTTGAAGGAGGAGAACAACAGACGACCTGGGGAACGAGCGAAAGAGACAGCCCCTCCTGAACCGGCTCTCTTTCCCGCCCTTGATCCATGAGCTGTTTCGTTCTCGTTTTTCCAGACTCGCAGTTCCAGACTCGCAGGCTGAAGAAAAGCAAGAAACTGATTCCGTCGTTTACTTGATAAGACTGAGAGACTGGACTAAAGAGAGACAGAGAAGCAAAACGCAGACCTTACTTCTCCCCTCCCTCCACCACCCCTTTTCCCCCGTTTCCCTTCCCCAGACCTTCCCTACTTCCCCTCGTCCTGCTCGTCGTAAGATGAATCTATGCCACCCATCAATAATTTCAACAGCCTGTTAAAGACACACGAAGGAAGCAGGGTCAGCGCTGGGCACAGACAGGGCCCGGGAGGNNNNGGGAGAGAGGAGGGGGCAGGAAGAAAGCAGCAGGGAAAGAGAAGAAGGGAAAGAGATAGAGACGTACCAGAGTTCGGGCGTCAACTGCATTCCACTCTTAACTCTCATCTCCTCCTCCTCTGCCTCGTAGTTCGAAGTCGCGTCGATCAGCCCACCGATGACCGGATCGGTGTCGAGGTCCGAGAGGAACGCCTGTGCGCGGAGATCGGTTCCGACCTGGGCGAACTGGTAGGAGACGGCGTCAGGTCCGTAGCGGGAGCGTTTGAGCTCGGAGTCGGCTTGGGAGATGACGCGGATGCTGTGTGGCGAGGGAGGGGGGGAGGGGGGAATGGGTCAGTACGCTCGGACTTATGATCGAGAGCGAGACTTGAAACAGCAAGATAGGACATACATGTGGTCTTTCGGCTCTCCAGCGGGTGTACCATCGGTGATGACAATGATGAGCACAGGCTTCTCGAGTCGGCCGGCTCGAGCGGGTCCGAGGACGAGAGGTTGGAGGATCTTCTTGTCCAGCGAGGTCTACAGCAAAAGAGCAACGTAGGCGTGAGCCAGTGAGAGGGTCGTAGGTAAATCAATGATGAAGGTGCCACTCACTCCGAGCGGTGTCAGACCCGAGTATCGGATCTGCGACAGGAGGGCCATCGCGCCTGCCTCGTCCTTGATCCCGTTGCCCTCCACGTTCGAATTGAGGAACCGGACTTGGATACCGTCGAAGTCGAAGAGGGAAGATGCGTAGGCACAGCGAGCCAGGATGAGCTTGAGATCGTCAATCTGTGGTGGTGGAAAGCGAGACCAAGAAGATGATCAGCGCGTCTGGCGTCCACGCCGCCGTCGTTCGCAGATAGGTCCGTACTGACCCTCTCTCCGCCCTCCTCAAACGCCACTAGAGTGAAAAGTAAAGGCGCGTCAGCGAGACAAGTGGTCTGACCGAGGCAGTTCCTACTCTACTGACTACTGCCAGAATCGTCGAGTAGGAGAATAACGTCGAAGAGCGCGAGCTTGATGAGGTCCATTGCGAGCTCCTTGTCGAGCTTCCACTGGGTCGAGATCGCGTCGAGGGCTCCGGACTGGGCGATCCGCTGGGCAATCGGTCCAAGCGAGCCAGGAGGGTAGAAGGCGTGGATCCCTTGGTCCTTTTGGGGTTAGGGTTAGGGTTAGGGGCCCTTCATTAGCGACTGGCCGTTCGCGCGATACGAAACAAAAGGGACGCACCTGGACGCACTGCTGAAGGATAGACTCGACGTGGCGAGGGTCGAGGGCAGCTCCAGCGTGCTGCTGGGGGTGCGAGGGCGCGTAGGGAGCCTGCTGGGGAGGGGGAGCTCTGTGGATGGGCGAGGAGAATGTTCAGTTCGGTAAGAGCACAGAGAGCTCTATACAGAGATGGGACTGACCCGTACTGTCCCTGCTGGGGCTGCTGGCCGTAGGGAGACTGAGGCGGCGCTCCGTAGGCGGGCGACTGAGGAGGAGCACCGTACTGCGAGCCGGCAGGAGGTCCGTTGATCGAGCCAGTTCGAATCGGAGGAGGTCTGTGATGTAAGCATAGACTCTCGGTCAGATGGCGTTTCGCAGCGAGCACAGAAGGAGCAAGGAAGCCGGTCGAAGTTGAGCTCGCTCCGAACCCATCCCGTCTCGCTCCGAGCCACCCATCCACCTCCGACGCTTGCCAACTTCGCTAGCCAAGACTCACCCAGACGGAGGCGCGTACTGTCCCTGGTGCTGCTGAGGCGGAGGAGCCCTATACCACCACGCAAACGCAAGGTAAACGTCAGCCGACTGCGAGATCTGTCACGAGCTCATCCCGACCACTCACTGGTACGATCCAGGCCGACTTCCAGGAGCAGTAGCAGGAGGAGCACCGTAGCCTGGAGGAGCACCCTGAGGAGGAGGAGGAGCGCCGTACGACTGCTGGTGCTGAGGAGGAGGGAACGAGGGAGCGCCGGCGGGGGGAGCACCGCCGGTGCCGCCAGAGGTAGCTTGCATCTTTGAGGCGAGACTGCAAGAGCACAGGGAGGGTCAGCTGGAGCATGGTGCAGGAAGAGAAGGAAAGCGACGCACCCCATGTTGTATAGGATTGAGCAGTGTTGAGTGAGAGGGTGGTTCGAAGTGGGTGTTTGGGGTGTCGGTCTTCGCTGAGCTCGCCGGATCGGCTCGCCAAGTCCGCGCCTCTCGGCAAGGGATGACGTTCCCCCGGCAATCGCAAGGTTACTCACCCAACACTCAACATCTTTCGCCATGAGGTCGAGTTGTGTACATCAGATAGCCACCCTACACCTCACCAGCTATTCCACACCTCGACCGGCATCAGCTCGCGCATCGCTAAGACCATCCCGATCGAACAAGACAATCAGCATCAGCCTCTCATCTTCCCCTCTCTGGTCATCTAGCTGGATGCCCGACTCACCTTTGAACGTCGCGACCCCACTCCCCTTCTGCAGCTTATTGAGCAACTTCCCTGCCTCACCCCTCTTCAACAAGTCGGTGAAGAGGTTTTCCCTGACCGAACCGAAGAGGGCCAGATCGACCTCGTGCTGCTCAAACTCGCTGAGGATCTTCCTGCGCAGGTATGAGCCTAGGAAGTCCTCTTTGACTGGCGGCCGGAAGGTGAGTGCGTCCGGACGAGGTACTGATTGGGCCGTTTGAGGGACCGGGGGGATGAGGGGGGTGCAGAAGATCACCTGCGGTGATACGTGACAGGCGAAAACGAGTCGGTGTTAGCGCTGCTCCAAGGGCCTCAACGAGCATAGATGGGTGTCCACACACCAGATTCTTCAGCGCTCCATCTTCGGTATCTGTGCTCTCCCCGAGCGCGTCCCGGAACCCTCGACAGGCTGGGAACACCCGTAGCAGGGTGCGGATGACGAGCGAGGCCGACTCGGTCTTTTGGATCCCGGCGAAGTTGACGGCGAGGGCACTGTCAACGAGCAAAACGAGCAAAGAAGAATGGAGCAGTCAGTCTGGGAGAAAGATACTTTGGACGTTCAGAAGATCGGGAAAGACAGTTCGAGAGCAGGACTGACGAGTTCTCGCTCATGAGCGCTCGAAGGTCGGACCAGAACTCCTGTTACATCGAACCGCAATACAGATGCGTCAGTCCCTCTTTGCTCTCTCTGATCAAGCCATCACAGCGCGTTACTCACCTCACTGAACAACTCCCCCGGCACGCTCCCGCCGGTGAAGACGTCATGCACGACCAGGTCGTACATTCCGTTCCTGCCCTCACGCTGCACGAACGCATTCGCATCCTCCAGGAAGACTTCTTCCGGCTCAGGTAGGAAGAAGTGATCTCGAGCAGCAACGTATACCGCCGGGTCGTACTCGACGATGGTGGTCGAGAGGTTGTGCAGGGCGAGAGAACGCGCGGCGATGCCTACGCCTAGACCTCTGCGAACGAGGCGAGCAGATCGAAAGAGCGCGGGAGGAGGTCAGTGAGAGCGAGATGTTGGTAGAGTGAAGAAGATGATACGAACATTACAAGCGCCTTCTCCTGCTTCCCCTCCTTCGACATCTCCCGCTTGACGAGCCTGACGCCCTCTTGGAGCACAAACGCACTGAAGATGCTCTCTCCCACTATGCTCTTCTCGTTCTCGCCCTTCACCAGCGCCCTCATCTCCTCACTCGTCTCCTCGTCGCCACCCTCACCCTCGACGATCCATCTCCCACCCAGAAGCGAATGATCCGCCCGCAGATATCGGAACCGCTGCCCCGAAGCGATGCGCGTCTCTCCGACGATGATGAGCCCCGTGCGGGAGTGAGTTTTGGAGAGAGTGATGTTGTCGGGGAAGTGTGGTGGGGCGGAAAGCGGCAGGGAGAGGAGGATCGGGAGGAGAGCGAGCGGAAGCAGGATGGTGGGTATCGGGAAGCGGGCAGGTTTGGTTTGAGAAGGCGTGCTGGGTGGACGAGAGCGGGGAGAGGAGTAGATGAACGCCATGGTGGAGAGGAAGAGCAGAAGAGCGACGAGCTTGAGCTGTACGACGGAGGGACCCGATCCGTTAGCGAGAGAAATCTATAGGGTGAGGTTTGGAAGAGGTACTGACGATCTCGAATATGTGAGAGTCGATAGATCTCGGCAACACCCACCCCCAAGCCTTCTCAACACTCCAGAACATCCCTGCCGCGATGCTCGCGATCTGCAGCCGCCCTACCAGCCCCTCCGGCTTCACTTCCACCCTCTTCCCCTGCTTTGTTACACCTCGCGCATACGTCTGAGCCAAGCCATCCAGCTACAATCGCGCACACCCAGAGTCCGACGGTCAGCCCGCTCCCATGCCCCCCTTCTCGTCGGTCTCGCAAACTCACCAAATCATCCCTAACAACTACCATCCCCAGCACCCCCACACCCGCCCAAGCAACTCCCGGTCCAACCACACACCCCAACTCGCCGCTCCACTGTCCGACGAGCCAGACCCAATGCGACGCGCCGGCGCACAAGCCCGCGAGGAGCCATTTGGCGACGGCTGATGCGGTCGGCCCAGCCGAAGGCAGGATAGCCAGGAGAGGCAGCGCCAGGAAGAGGACGGTTGCGTGGGTGTGTAGATGTGCAGGGGAGGAGCCAAAGATGGGTGGGAGGGAGAGGAGGAGGAGATGCGCGGCGAGAGGGGGGAGGAACGACGAGCTCAGTCGGAGGAGGGCGAGCGAGGATGGGTTAGCAGGTATTGGCCGACCGGGTGGACTGGGGTGGCCGGCAGGTGGAGAGGCTGTTGTGGAGTCAGAGCCAGCTGACTTGCGCTTGGGTTTGGGCTTGTGGGACATGGTGGACGAGGGAGACGGGGGGGAGGAGGAGTGGGTGAGCTTGAGCTCGTTGCGAGTCGGCGCAGTCAGGAGAGAGTGATCAGGGAGACGAGAGATCGAGTGGTTGTCAAGGGGAGCCGTTTTTCTTCGCTTATACGCAAGGGGACACATGCAACACATCGAGACGTAAGAGAGGCAGAAGCAAAGCAGTCCGAGTGAAGCTAGTCTCGTTCGGGCAACGACCTCCTCTCCCCATCGTCCATCACAAACACCCACTTCTTGACCCGCTTGATGTCCATCGTCGTCCCAGGTCCGTTCGGCATCGGCTTCCCGCTCGTCGCCCACTGCTCAAACCTCGTGAACGACGTCACGTCAAACCCTCTGAAATGGATCGGGCCCGACCCGAGCGTCTGTTGCAGGTCCATCGCCCGGTAGAACGCGTCGCCATCGAACGGAGAGAACCACGATCGGTAGACGACCACCTGCGCACCGTTGTAGACCCTGCCTGGACGAGCGAAGTCGACGCACAGCAGCGCCCCGGCCGAGATGTGCATCTCGCGCGGGCGGGCGTTGCCGAGCAGTCGGGCCAGGAAGCGCTGCCGTTCTTGGTGGATGGGTTGACTGACGGTCGGAGGCTTGGGAGGTATCTTGGCCCGTTTGAGTCTGCCTGGAAGCTCGCTGTCCGCCTGTTCCTTCAGCTGCGAGGTTTTGAAGCCTGCGCCGGCTCGATCCCTGCGAGAGCCTGCAATGTCCTGGTCCGAGTCGATGATGAGAGGATCCAGGAGGCACAGCCTCTCGAGAGTGTGTCCAGGGATCGAGGTGAGCGGGACCATGTTGTTGCCTGCAGCAGGAGGGGCTGTGGGTGTTTGGATGGCGATCTGTCGGACCATGCCCCATCGCTTGGCTCCTGCTTCACCAGACACGAGCACTCCCGACTCAGGATCAAACAGGGCCGCATACTGAGATGGACGGTCGATCCAGATGGTATCGTAGAGGAGCGGAAGCGCAAGGTCGTGGATAGCGTGCGAGACGAGCAGCAGAGTCGAGCGACCGAGTGGAGGTTCCGACGAGGGTGTGAGCTCGCCTTCGGGAAGAACCGCGTATCGGATGATACGCTCGAGGATCTCGAGTGGCACGCGGAGAGCTAAAGTACAGAGGTGACGAGTTATTGTCAGCATCTTGGACCAGCGGATGAGACCCCGGAAAGCGGACTGACCTCCGTGGGCGCGCGAAGAAAGTTCGCCAGGTGTGACGAGGGGCATCTTTGATGGTGTTGACGAGACATCTGGAGAGTCACGGGTCAGACGGATGAGAGGGTGCGCAAGCTTGAAGCTGATGAGAGACATACTGGTGCTCGTGCCGCTTGGACCATCCTCCCGCTCGTTGTCGTCCGATTCCATCGAGTCCCACCTCGCTTGCCTTGGGTGCCAGACCAGGCGGTTCTTGATTATTCCAGGAATGGTAACGTGGGGCCCCTGTAAAACTTCTCCTTCGTGATCGGCCGTAGACCCAGCTCCTCCGTGGTCAGGCTGAAGGAACGGGTGCGGAGCAGCCACTGGGCGTCAACGAGCGGGAACACGTAGCAGCCCGCCCTGGGATGACGTACAGGTGTTCCGCACCGGTCCCTGTACCGTTCCATATCGTCCACCAGGTCTTCGTCGTCCGACAGATCGTATGGCTGCGCCACAAGAGAGATCGACCCGACGGGGGTAAGTCAGCTCGGCCAACAAGAAAGCTGAACCGACCGACCCCCTCTTTTGCGTATGCGCATGCACTCGCAGCGAGAGAGCCTAGTCTGATTGCGCACCTGTGTGTCTGACGACATGTCTTGTAGTCTTGGATACTGGGGATGGTCAAGAGACTGTCGTGGTCGGCGGCAAGCGAGGCGGGCGAGTTCAAACTCGAGCTCACCCCTCCCTCCTCCTGTGGCTCCCAGCCTCGACGTCACACACGGACCTCGAACGCGGGAGGACGTCTTTGCGCCTTGGACTTGAACCCAATCCTATCTCGCAGTGCTTAGCTCCTCGCTTGTCTCGCCTGTGCTCGACCCTGGGATGGCCACCGTCTCCGCCCTCGCGAGCTCGCTCCAAGCCATGGCCACCTCCTCCTCACCCGTCGACTCTGCCCCCTTGAAGCTGGACTCGCGATCGTGCAACTGCTGCGGAAGCAAGGTCATGAAAGCGCTACTCTGCTCCCGGTGCAAGTGCAGCTACTGCTCGGCTGCCTGTCAGCGAAAGGTCCGTCCAAAGTTCACCCGACCGGCGACTCAAGCCGAGCTGATTGTCTGAGCTCTGTCCGCTTTGCACTCTCCTAGGACTGGAAGTCACACAAGAAGACGTGCAAGGTGTACTACCCGCCTGCAGACCCGTTTACCACACCATTCGGTCCGTCGGCACTCGTCGCCCTGCCCTCCTTGTCTCCTCTCGCTCACGCCCTCTTCTCGTTCTGCCCTACAGAAGTCCCCGACTCGATCCTCTCGCTCATCCTCGCTCATCTCTTTTCCGACTCCTGTCCACCAACCCACCGCTCGACGCGCGGCTTCTCCACGACCTCCCTCCTCCTCATCTCCCACTCCTTCACCGCCCTCGTCCTCCCCCAACTTTACCACACCATCACCCTCTCTCGCCCCTCGCACGTCTCCACCTTCTTCGACCCTTACACGGGCATTTTCCTCACCCGGCCGGACCTCTGGGCGCACGTCGAACGGATCGTCTTCCACTCCGACATCCGCCCACCGATCGATCCGGCCAGCGAGACAGGCGAGTACATCGTCCCGCTCGACTACCCTCCTTCTCGCCGCCGAATCCAAGAGATCTGCGTCCTTCCTTCGTCCACGTTGGATGGCGAGGAAGCCGACAGGTTGAGCGAGTCAGGCGCCAAAGAACTTCTCACCCGGATTCAGACCGACCCTCGAGAACGAGCGGACGCCGAGGAAGAATTTGCTAAAGGACATGCCGCGAGCGATCTCGTGCACCAGGATGGAACGCCCTATACATTCCAGGAATGGGTCGCTCATACCTGGCCGGATGCGCACCGAGGCTGGGAGAAAGCCATCGACGCGTCCATTGCGGCCGAGGTCCGCGAGTTGGTGCAGGAGGAGCGAGAGGCCTTCTTTGACGAGCTGGTGTTTGCTACGAGTCCGAGGATGGTGCGGGTCAGCTGGCCAAGTGGGAAGCGAGATCGTCCTTTGAAGGATGCGTGTCCGCCTGATGAGGCGGTCGCGGTCGAGACGCTCGTCATCCATCGCTCTGGGGCAGAGGAGGATATGCGGTGGGAGGACCTGTACGCGTACGCTCAGCAGGTGGGTGTGTCGTGTGGAGTGGTGCACGTGAGGATGGTCGGGTTTGGGGGAGACCAATGGAATGCGTTTGGGCGGCATGTGGAGGAGAGGGAGAGGAGTGTAAAGCCGGATTGGATCGAGAGGTGGACTTGGGAGAATGAGAAGGAGGAGCACGAGGTGCTGAGGGTGACGGGGAACCTGTGAGTCTCGTCCGGAAAAAGGAAGACACGAAGAGAAGATGAAGATGCTGACCCGCTCGGTGACCTTCCACCGCAGCCGCGTCAAGTTCGAGCCGCCTCCGAACTCGACAACGACTTAGATTTGATACGATAGTGTATCAGCTCCAATCGTGCGCCTAGTGCGGCGCAAACATCTCTACCGCGTAGATAGCGCACAACGGACTGCAAGCGAGTGATCGCCTGGACGCCACCACCAACCCTCGCACCACGCCTGATCCCGCTCGAGGAGGACTCCGTGCTTCTCTTGCCTTCTCGACTCCACCACCACCACCCATTCCACTTTAACTCACCGATATCTATTCACCAACCTCACCCTCACACCTACCCTGTGAGTGCACGCATAGCTTGACGCGAGCGCGTGGCTTCGTTGTCCCGAACTCGAGCTAATCGAGCCGTTCCTCTGATGACAGCTTCTCCACCCCTCAACCACACCTTCTCACACGACCAAGGTCAGAACATGGTTCTGCGCTGTCTCTATCTCTCGCCGACGGCTGATTCTTTGCTGTTCCTTTGTCTGCCCACTAGATGGACGCTACGCCGCCCACATGGACCACTCCTCGAATTCACCGCCGTCGAACTCCCCGCGTACCTGAAGTCCGGGAACCACCTCCTTACCCCGTCGTCAATGAAGTGACAAATCAGACTCTAAGGATGTCGCCCGTCGACCCACAGACGGGATCGATTCGTAAGTTTCCGTCCCCTTGCGCTGATCCGAGATCCGCATCTGACTCCTCGTTAACTTTACAGATCCGGACGCACCTCCAGCGTATGGCGAGAACAGCCCGCATAGGGTCAACCTGCCTTCGGATCCTCGCTCACTTCCATGTACGTCGGACAGCCACGAACAGGAACGAGATCGTCGACCGCTGACCTTTACTTCGGCTCCCTTTCACGCAGCCACCGGCTGGTGCTTGAAAGGCATTGCATATCAAGGAGACAAGATGACCGCCACTTTCAGTCTCAAAAGTAAGTCTGTGCCTACCAGAACGGTCTTGACACTGTTTGAGCGTGACTGACAGCCATGCTCGCCTTGCTCCCGGCTAGACGTTCCCTGCGCCAACAACATCAGCGAGACGATCCACAGTCTGATCGCTGCCTCATCGTCGTGCAGTGGGATGGAGCTTTTGTCGATGGGGGCTGCCGTCAACGTCGAGGCCAAGTTTCGGCTGGCGAGGGATCCGCCCTGAGACGTAGCTTTCGATCCGGTAGCGTGGTTTGTTTGTCGGTCGATGGTGGTCTTGATTATATTCGAGTACGAGACAACTAAGCTCGAACGGCAAGATGTCTGCGAGAAGGGCGTCGGGAGGAAAGGAACGCATCGACCCGACCAAGCGTGAGCTCGAACTGACCGCGATCAAGCGAAGTACTGTAAGCTCACAACGACGACAAGCTCAGGCATACGATGGCCAAACGATCAGCGACATCACAGGTACATACTGAACAATGAGGCGAGTACACCTGGATCGCAGCACCTGCTGACTGTCGCGTTCTCGGCTCATCTGCAGATCACGAAGGACAATGGAGGCGGGGACGACTCTGGCGACGAGGTCGAGGTCAGTCCCCATGCCCTTTAGCGTGCTCTCATCAGGTGGGCGGTTTCGTTGAGAAGCTCGTGCTGACCGTGCTGTAAGCTTGTCCGTGCCTGCTTGTCTGCAGGAGTCGATGCCCAAGGCCAAGGAGGTAGAGCCGAGAAAGTCAGTCCCGTGCCCTGCCTGCTCGCCTGCCCTCGACTGCACACCGCGCTTGGAACACAAGCGAGTTCGAGCAGTGCGATATACTGATCGATCTTCATTCCTTCTGTGCTGTATGTAGAATCCGCGCTCTCCCTGCTCGCAAGTCCGCGACTCCGACACCGGCCGGCACGCCAGAGGTGAGCTCGGTCTTCCTCCCTTCGCGGACGAGGCGCCTTGCCCAAGCTGGACTCAGTCTGCTGACCACCTGACGCCTATTCGGTTATCCCCAGGTCTCTTCTGCTCCCAAGCCTGCGTTCGGCGGAGGGTTTACCTTTGGCGGTGCTGCCCCGTCGTCCACGTCCAACGGCTTCGGGTCGACTCCTTCCGCGCCAACCTCGTCCCCCTTCACGTTTGGAGGCTCGTCCTCCTCCACCTCAGCCACGTCCAACCCGTTCGCAGCCGTACCAGCCAACCCGTTCTCATCCCCGAAGCCCTCACCTGCGATCCCCGTCTTTGGAGCAGCCTCGTCGACGCCCAAGCCGGCCGCACCCGCATCCCCGTTCAGCTTCGGCGGGTCGCCCTCGTCGTTCAGCTTCGGAGGAGCAGGAGCAGTCACCTCGGCCCCACCATCGCCTGCTGTTGTACCTCCTGCTCCCTCGGCAGATACTCCCTGGGGCTCGACACCTTCGCTGCCTGATGCGGAAGGCGAGAAGGCGACGACGCTCAAGTCGCTGTCGGGTCCGCCGCCAAAGAAGGTCGCCTCCTCGACAGAGTCCATGATTGTCGAGGCTCCCTCGACACCGCAGGCTACACCGGCGATGATTGCCGCGTCAGACTCGCCGTTCTCGAAGGCGTTCGGAGGAGTTGGGAATGGGTCCCCGTTCAAGTCGTCCCCGCTCTCGACAGCACCGACGTTCCCTCCCTCTTCATCGTCGACCACATCTTCTACCGCCCCGGCCGATCCTGTCCCAGCACCCTTCGCCTTCAAGGCTTCCTCGTCGTCAGCACCTACGTCCCTCCCCTTCTCTCCCAAGCCTGCAGAGACCGCTCCCAAGCCGGCCGAGTCGGCCCCGCTCGCAAAGGACAACAAGGCGCTCGTCGACTACTACCGCAACCTGCGAGGCCTCAACCTTTCGCTTCTCTCGCTTCAAGAGTCGCTCGTGACTAAAGACCCGTTCGTGGATCTGAGCAAGACGCTCGAGGATCTCGTCAAGGGCTACCGGTCCAAGCGAGAGGAGCTCGACAAGAAGAAGGTCGAGCTGGGCATCACCCTGGAACAGGAGAAGCCCGCGGAGAAGGCACCGGTCAAGGAGACTGTAGCGGCACCTCCGAAGCCGCCCGTGTTTGCGAGTGGAGCAGGAGGCGGAGGGTTCTCGTTCGGAGGAGCCAAGCTCGACGCACCCGCATCAACATCCGCCGCCCCGTTCTCGACCTTCCCCTCGACCTCGTCCGGCGCGTCGCCTTCGGGAGGGTTCTCGTTCGGAGGATCGGTCCCTTCGACGGCTGCCGCCAAGCCTGCAAGCACCGGAGGGTTCTCGTTCGGCGCGCCGTCAAAGCCGACTGCGACGGGGAGCATGACCCCGACCGAGACCTCTACCGGGTCTTCCCAGGAGAAGGTCACCGGAACCCCGAGAAAGACGGCAGCAGGAGCGTTCATGACCTCTACTCTCCCCGAGGCAGCCTCCTCGTCAAAGCCTGACGACGCGTCCAAGCCGGCTGCGTCCACGTCGTCCAACCCGTTCTCGTTCCTTTCCACCTCGCCTTCGTCTTCCTCCACTACACCCGCAGCCCCAGCAGCGTCGTTCTCCTTCACACCCTTTGGCTCCTCCACCACCGCCACCACATCTGCACCTCCCGCCCCGCCTCCGGCGCTCAAGTCGACCCCCTCGTTCCAGCGTCTCCCCGGCGGCGCACCAAACTTCTCGTTCGGCTCTTCCGGCTCGACACCTAAGAAATCCATCTCGACCTCGTCCTTCTCGTTTGGGTCGGCTCCCACCACCACCGCCGCCGATCCTACACCAGCCGCTACCTCGGAAGACGCAGATGCCGACGCTCCCGCACCGACGATCCCCTCGGACCCGACGCTGATGGAGAGTGGCGTCGGCGAGGAGGGGGAGGAGACCGCTTGGGAGCAGAAGGCCGCGCTGAGTAGGTTCAAGGAAGGGAAGTGGGAGAAGATTGGGACGGGGCTGGTGAAGATCAAGTTCGGGGGTGAGGACGGGAAGGACAAGAAGGGGAGGATCCTGGCGAGGGTGGAGGGGAGTGGGGTTCTGTTGCTGGTACGTTTCTCGTGTCTCCTGTTCGCTCCTGTCTAGGCGCGCACACGTCTGATTTCCTTCTTGGGGTGAACTGCAGAACGTCAAGATCCACTCGGACATCAAGCCTGCGATTCAGGGCCAGGGCGCCAAGGCTGTCTCTGTCACACTCGCGGTCGTGGAAAAGGGGAAGCCGAGCACGATTCTGGTTAGGGTGAAGGATGCGGCTGGGGCGGAGCGGTTGTGTGCGGTATTGAAGGAGAGGGCGAGCGCCTAGATGGGCGCTTGGGGCTTGAGTGAGAGCTGTTGAGATGCGATGGACAGTTGTCTGTCTGTCTGTCTTTGAAAGCTTGGTTACGAGTAGAGGTCGTTGTACATCATGATGGTGTAGTCGACCGCTCGACGGGATGAACGCGGCTCCGGAAGAACTTGAGGGACGTCCCAGTCCATCTTCTCTTACATCCTGTGAAGTCTGGAGGAACCGCGTCCATACCGACTCCACCTCTCTTTATTTTGCTTTCTATCGGATGGTCTGCAAGAACGCTCGATCTAGGCGTGATGGTCGTGATAGTCATGGGATCGTTTGCGCTCGGCGCCCGCTGGTAGGGAGAGGTCTCGACCCTCGCGACGCACAGGTCTGGACGGACGGAGTCCTTGGAGTATGCGTCCGGACGACGAACGCGGAGAGAGACGAAGGCCCGATTGCGGGAAACAGGACGCGAAGTTGAATCCAGAAGACACAGACGAGACGAAAGGACGTGGCGGTCGCGGCGGGGTAAACGGACGACGAGAGGAAGAGACAGAGGGCGATGGGTCAGGTTTGGACTTGGGGGTGGCTTGGTCGGACGAGGTTAGGGTCCGAGAAGGGGACTGTCGAGATCGAGAGATGTAGAAAGAAAGAGTGAAATGATGCTTCAGTCTCACCCGAAGAGACTGCAGGCAGAGTTCGACTCACCTCAGTCGCCCCCTTGGAATCGCCTCAATTGCTTCCTCGGTTGCTCGCGCGACATCTTCCGTCCCGCGTTCTCGTCATCCGAGGACGGATCGGACTCGCGCAGGCCCTCGACGATCTCGTTGAGCAGCTCATGGGCTAGTGGACCGAGTTCGACTCTGACACGCGGTGTCGACTCGACAGCCGGCTGTCCCCGGACGGCCGCAAAGGTAGTCGGCTTGACGAAGGAAGGCGTGAAGGACGATCCGGTGACGGAGCGAGAGACGGACAGAGCGGGCGAACTAGAAGTGGATGCGGTCTGACGGGTGGTGTGCGGTTCGGCGCTGGTCGCGGAGGAGACAGATGGGCCTGTCGACAGGAAGTGAGCCAAACACAGAGGACGGGGTCATCTATGCGCTTGGTGGTAGGGATTCCGGATGAAACGGGGCTTGAGGAGTCAGGAGGACACTCACCTCGCACCGAGCGGCCCGCTTTCGCCTGCAACGACAACCCCACATCTCCAAACGGTCCCATGACTTGATCCACATCTTCCCGCTTCACCCTCAGGAACTTCTTCGATCGACTCTGAGCAGAGTTTGACCCCGCTCCGGCTCTTGAGGGACCGTTCGCCGGTCGTCGACTGTTCTCCTTAGCTCCCGCAACCCCGACCTCATCGAGCTCGTCGTCGCTCTCTTCCGCTTCAGAGCTGAGCGAAGACAGCGACGACGACCGGGACAACAGCCGACGAGGCGGAGGCGGTGGTGAAGTCCGTTTCGGTGGAGGGCCGCGACGACGCCGAGGAAGGATTGGGTCGTGGAACTCGATTTTGGCGACGACGATGGGAGGCGAGGAAAGAGGCGAAGAGGCCGCGGCTGCTGTATGCGGCCTGATGAGGAGATCGATGGGTGAGGCGAGTGACGAGGGGGCAGGCGTGGAAGACACGACGGTCGGGACCTCGTCTGCAGAGTAAGGAGAGTGTTGTCCGTCGTGTTCGACGCTCTCTTGCTTCGAAGAGTCTCCAAAGGCGCCGTGCTTGAACGTGCGGTTGTCCAATAGACTGGGCGGGGAGGCGGACATGAGCTCGTCCCCGCACGGCGACTCGCTCGTCTGGTCGTCCGGAACAAGCTCTGGCGTTTCCGAGATGGTCGACAGCGTAGATCCCGAGGACAGAGACGGTAGGGTAGCGAACGAGGGTCGCGAGGGCGGTGAGTCGACCCATCTCGCATCTGTCGACCTCGCCTCCACCACTGCCACGCTGTCCGAGCGCCTCTCGAGCTCCGGATGAGCCAACGTCAAACGGCACTTCCTGGGACGAACCGAACGAGTCGGCGGGGTCTCTACTGCTTTGACCGTTCCCTGAAAGTAGGCTGTCGGCGAGGATGGCGAGGGCGAGGCGGACGAAGACGAGCTCGACCCGGATGGGGAGGCGGGTGACGGACTCTGGCTCGTTCGGAGCTCGTTCGCTCGCTTGCGCTTGGACGACGTACGCGAGGAGACGACCAGAGGTTGTAGGAGCCTCTGCTGTTCGAGGTAGACTGGAAGAGGCGTAGGTGCCATCTCGGTGGAAGGGAAGGAAGAATGGGTGGCGGGGTCGATGTCGAGAGGGAAAGGACGACGAGTGAGCTCGGTCGCCTCTTCTCCTCCCTGATGCTGGTCTGGCTTGCTCCGCCCGAGCTCCTCTTCTCGCGATGTCCCTCTCTCTCTCTCTTTCTCTGACGCACGCGCGATAAGACAGCAACAAGTACATGGATAGCAAACTAGCGGTATGTTCAGTCCTTACGGGCCGCCCCCACATGATCACCTCCCACCCTCGAGGGGCAAGAGGCTTCGCGTAAAGAGGACGGACTGAATAGAACAGAGGGCCCAAACCACCGACCCAGACCAGAGGATGGTACCCCCACAGCGAAGGGGGGTTTAAGAAGGGGAGGCACGGTTTCGTCTCACGCCATACCTTCAACGGATCCGTCACATCGCTAAGATCTGGTGCGAGCGGCACCAGCCGGCGAGGGATGTCAAATATTGGCAGCGGATAACTGAACAAAGGAGGGATGAAGGGGACGAGGTCAGTGAACTGAGAGATGACATGGACGTGTGCAGAGGGTCGAGATGGGCTCACCTTTCTTTGATGAAGAGAAGGAGGAAGTCGTGAGCTTGCGCGAAAGAAGAGCGCGCCCAAGCGAGCACAGCATGCACGTGATCCCATCGACAGACCTCCCTGGGCCGTACATGCTCGCATACATCTCAAAATTACCAAGATCCTTACCTCGATCGGATCTCCAGCTGAGATCCAGCAGGCGTATGTAGGCGCCGGGTGACGAGATGAGCAACTCGGAAAGAGCAGGCCCGAGAGCCCTGCGTACCAACACCTTCTTCAGCTTGCAAACCTCTTTCCGTTCGCTCTGACTGTGAATCACATCTCAACCGCCTACTAGCGCTCTTCTAGGCAATATCGGATCCCAAAGACAGGCGACCGAGATCTGCCTCTCACAACGCCCTGCTCCGTCCGTCCGTTCGTGAGCTTCGGCGTTCGGCCCTCCGCTCCTTCCTTCCTCCTCCCTTCCTCCGACGCCAACATCCTCGTCTCAAGCCATGCCTCCCTTCCCCTCCCCCTTCCTCCTCCGTCGCATAGCCCGACCCGTAGCAGGTTCCGCCGTCCTGCTCGGACTGTTCGCCTCCACGTCCTCTCCTCTGTACGCCGACTCGCCGGTCGAACACCCGTTCAAGGAGAAGAAGGTGTTTTACGATGAGGATGGGAAGCCTTGTAAGGTGCGTCTGGCCGCTTCCTGAGCCTGATATGATGGCGCTGGCCTAGGACGAGTGAGGCAAAGGAAGTCGTTACCCCCTTCGAGCTCAAGCTGACCCATCCCATCCTCCCTTCCTTGCCCCTCATCGTCGCTTGATGGTCAACCCGCCAGGCATGCACCTCCTTCAGCCAATACATGAAGACCGGTCCTCCCTCCTTCCCAGCAAAAAAGAAGGCTGGCTCGTCCTCCTCCTCTAGCGAAGGGGCCAACCTGTCGAGCTCGGCCGCTGCCGGACCCGGGCTCGCCACGCTCGGTCTCCGCTCAGCCGACGAGATCGCAGAGATGCGCAAGAACTGTCCGCCCGATATCGAGGAGTTGGGTCGGTGCGTCCTCATATCCTCTCGCTCATCCTTCTTTCTTGAACGCCACGGTCTTTCTTTGCGCAAGTGCTGACCCTCCCCCC
>BTPH01000170.1:0-58372 GCA_036245725.1 Mrakia hoshinonis
AACGAGGAGAGCGAAGAGGAACACCCAGAGGTGAGCTTCGACGTTGGTTCGGGATGAGCCGCGAGCTTGACACGACGTCGTGCTCACGTAGTAGTCCACGGATCTAATACAATCAAGCGCAAGGAAGTCGGTGGTCAGCAGCCTGAACCACTATACGCTCAATTGACGCTCTGCGAGACTGACCTGTCCCTGAACTCTGTGGAGACGACCTCTAGAAGCTCCCTGCCGTGCCAACGCGCCTTCGCGAACGTCTTGTACGTAAAGTAGTACGGCGTCTGGTACCGGAGACCAGGGTTCTCTCCCTGAGGGAACGGGTGCTTGGGTGGGTGTTTGAGCGTGGTGGACATGGCGAAGGCTCTGCGCATCAGCGTTGCAGGCAACAGGAAGGGAACGAACGGTGAGCTCGAGCTCACGAAATCTTGGGTCCCTTCCCGCTTCTGCTGCTGACCCTTAACGACGACCATGCCCAAAGACACTTCTTCAACAGCCGGAAAGGCATCCGTCAAGCCCTCGAAATTCAAGCCAACCGCTCCGGTCGCGTCTTCGTCCAAGGGCAAGCCAGCAACGGCGAAGCCGCCGCCCAAGCCGACCGCCGACTTTGACATCGACGACATCTTTGCCGCCCCCTCTACCTCCGCCCTGCCTGCACCTCCACCAGCGGCATCAGCATCGTCCAAGAAGAAGAAGGCAAAGAAGGCAAAGGCAGAGAACGCAGAGGGAGGGGCCGAGGCGGTCAAGAAGACGGCCGCGCCCGAGGTGTCGAGGGTTCAGGAGGTCGTCGACCCAAGTATCGGCGTAGGAAAGAAGATTGAGGGCCCGACAGGAGGAGCAGCAGAGCTCAGTGCAGAGATGGAGGCATTCAAGAACTCGCGCGGAGGAGGAAGTAAGTGGGAGACTGCTCTGCTCCAGACCAGGAGGACCAATGTGGCTGACTGACCGGCTGCCTCTTCCTCTCTTTCTCCTTCCGCATCAGCCTCCACTGGAAGGCGCACGGAAGAAGGATTCTCAATCTACAAGGAAGACCAGCTCGGGATCAACGACGACGAGGGAGGAGGTATGTCCGCTCTCGCTTTCTGCCCTCGCCTCTCTCCCGTTCTCGCTCCTGCCCGATTTGACCTCGGTGCCTCGTGTTTTCGCCCCTTGGCGCCCATGCAGACACGGATCTTTGTCCTTTCGACTGCCAATGCTGTACGCCCGAATCCCTGAGCGACGGGCCGCCTCAGGCGCTCCTGTTCACCAATGCTGATCCCCTTGGCTACTCTCTTTCTGCAGGCTACTAGTTTTTCCTCTTCAGCTCAGCACTCGATACCATGCAGATCAACGACATCGTGTTCAGAACGCAAACTCGAACGTGCAAGACCCTTGCGCCAGCGAAGAGAGGATCGGGTCGGCTAGGCGTGGCGAGGTCGACCGGTCGCTCGCCGCGGAGCGTCGGACCATGTGGAAGTGACTGCTGAGGGAAGTCCGGCATTGCTCATGAGCCTGTCAAAGTGGGCATCCAGGCAGGGAACTTGCTGGTGGAGAGAGCAATTGGTCCGTCACGTGTCGCGTCGTTTGGCTGACGACAGCTTTGGTCAGCCTCGTTTCCTCGAGCTCCGCCCGACACCCACCCATCTTCCGCCTTCTCCCCACTCTACCGTCCTTTACTCAGTCCCGTCCCTCTCCTACACCTGCCCTCGTCACCGTCATGCTCTCGTCGTCTGAGCCGATCCCGCTCGACGTTCTCGTGCTCATCAAGGCGGCCATCGACCCCAAGCTCGTCGGACCTCATCTCCTGCTCTCCAACCTGTCGAGACGGGTCAGGGACTGCGTGAGTACATGTCTGTCATGATGGTTCACCTGGTACGACTGGATGGGCGCCGGTACATGCCAGCAGGGGTGGAGATGGGGTGGCGAGCGAGCGCATCCGAAAGCTGACCCCTCTCTGCCTCATCCTCCTCGCAGCTCTACCCGACCGACCGAACGTGGAGGAAGCTGCTGAACGGGATGGGGATCGGCAGAAGCCTGTACGACCTCGACGGCAAGGAGAGGACGAGGTGGTGGAGGGAGATTGCCGTCGAGGTGGCCAGGCACGAGCAGGACGACGGAGAACCGGGAGCCTGCACCCTGCACCACACAGATTGGATTGACGACGAGCGAGGCCCATTCCAGTCCATGTGCTCGCATGTGAGAAAGTACAACGGTATGTCCCAGTGCCCGACCGTCCTTCCAGAGTGGTGGACTGACGTCTGTCTCCGCGCAGACGAAACGTATCGGGTGCCGCTCGTCGTCTACAGCCTGGACCAGGTGCGAGCCGAACGACTCGAGGTCGAGCCGCACGAGAAGCTCGGCGACTTCGACTGCCAGGGCGACGACTGCAACTTCCTCGGGTTCATGGCTCGATGTGGGATGGAGATAGACCGTACAAAGGAGGGTTGTCTCTGCAGGGAACATCCCGTCGTGTGTCACTCGGTAAGCTGTCGGACCTTCCAACGAACACGTCTCGTGAGCCAAGCTGACTCGCACCTCGTATCAGTTCGCAACCGTCCCTCCTGTTTCGGTGCGCCCTCCCTGTCGCACGATGTGGTGTCTTCGGAGCTGACCTTCGTCAGTGTGCTTCTGGGGGACGACCGCAGTTCATGACGCTTGGTGGCATCGACGTGACCAATGCCGACGGTGTGACCCAGTGGGACGTCAAGGTCGCGTACGACAAGGCTGTGAGTCAGAGTCGCGTGAGCCATGGGTCGTACAGAATGACTGACGACATCCCACCTGCGATCCGCCGTCCAGTATCCCTACATCACCCAAAGAGAATTCTACGCCAGAATGGGAGAGACTTACACCTCCATGGCAGATCAGTACTACATGGACGTCGAGGAAGCCAAGAAGAAGAAGCTTGTCCGCGTGTCTGACTTCAGCTTCCCGCCAGAACGGTCAGCCTCAGTCTGTCTTCACACCGGCTTGGCACCTCGGCCTACACTTCTGACTTACACATTCGCTGGTACCTTGATGACTTCTGGGGCTTCAGCATCTACGAGGGCCAGATCTATCGCAGCTGGGGCGAGCCCTCGGTCGAGTTTACCTTCGCCAGCGGATCCTGAATAGATGCAGAAAGTTTGCCGCCTCGTGACGCTCCTTGCCAACCTTTCGGGCCTCTCTTCTTTGACTTCAATTTATGATCATCCCTACATCTACCACTCTCTATCGAATCAGAGGTCCCCACCACTCCTCTCTACCTTTCTCCCATCCGTCGTCGCCGTTGGCTCTTCCATCTCTACTTCAATCTCGACCTTCTTCCTCATCTCGCCCTTGGTCGCACGCGTGGGCGAGACGTCCGGCTGCAGGCCGAGATACTCTGCCGTCCAGAGCCGCATGATGAGGTCCCAGCGCCGGATCGTAGGAAGATGGAGGGCCGAGGCGTCGTCTTTGATGGTGTGCCAGACGTGCGGGAAGGGAGCGGAGATGACTGGAAGGATGACGGAGGAACGATCAGCACTGGGGTAGGACAAGGAGAAGCATACGAGACAGGTGGGGACGAACGGTGTAAGATCTCGACACCGCGATGGAGAAAGGGGAGATGATCTGTCAACGCCACACGTAAAGAGGAGTCAGCGACAGAGATACCGACTTATGTCCCACGACACGACTGACCATCACTGATCCCACCCCATCCAAACATCCCGCTCCCCCTCTTCGTGAACCAACTCAACCTCTCTGCCCACATCCCTTCCGCCCACGCACTCTCTCCCAGCGACCCGAGCAACCCCCTCGCGCCCAGCTTGAGATCGATCGCCCTGAGCTCGTCAAACATCCAGCCTGTCGAGGGGTAGTACGACTGGATCATCGGGCCTGGCGCACCGAGGAGATCCAGGAGGACGAGCGCGTCCATCGTTTCGAGCCGAGTTGCGGAAGGGGAGTACCGACGCGGAGAAACGGCTGGAGGGGAGGGCGGGGAGAGATAGGATTTGGACCTGTGTTTGCACCATGGTCACGTCAGCAAGCTGATACGCCCTCCTTGTTCGACAGAAAGAAGACACTTACCAAAGCTCAGCCAGATGTCTCGACCCGTACGTGCTGTCCGTGTCGGTCCAGTCCTTGAACGCCTCCTCCCCATCAAAGAAGACGATCTGCAGTGTCGTGCGAGCGGCTTCCTCCTCGTCGAATCCATCCGCAGTGACGGCGAGACGCTCTCCCTTCGCGCTGGCTGCCTTCAGACGAGCTTGGCGGTCGCGCAGGAGTGAGGTGAGCGCGGCCGCGACGGAGAGGAGGATCGAGACGGGCACGGCTGAGTCGGTGGCGCCGATGAACTGCACGGGTGGAAGAGGGATCGTGAGACCAGAAATAAGGATAATACGAAGGACATCAACCCGTCTACTGACCTGATTGTCCGGGAAGGTAGGGTAGAACTTTGAGTCAAAGTGGGCCGAGAGGACGATCCGGCGGGGGGCGGTGGGGTCAAACGTGTAGATCAGGTTGGTGAACTCCTTGTCGCCGTATGGGGTCGGGTTGATGAAGCGGTCCTGTACGATAGCCGGCAGATATGGAGGTGAGCTAACGATGCTGGTGAGTTCTGACGGGTTGCGAGCGACGTACGGTCTCGACCTCCCACTCTAGAGACTTGAACACCTGCGAGATCCGCTTTTGGACATAGGTGCTGCAGGATTGAATTAGGTATGATAGTCAGCTTCTCGGAAGACCTATCTAGAGCCGTTCAGGTTTGAGTCGAGCTTACTTGTTGTCGGTCCCGGCTGTGTATGAAGGGGGAAGCCGCCAAGCTCGTCAGTCGTCGAGCTCACCTCGCCCTCTCCCGTTGGCTGGCCTGCTGCCGTCGAGGCTGCATGACTCACGTGCTCTTGGTATGAGAATATCCTTGAGGAAGCCGTCCTTCTCCCAGTCGAGGAACTGTTCGAGTCTCGGGTCGTTTGCTGTTCCGAGCGCGTCGAACATTGGGTCGGGCAGATGGCGGATGTTGCGCCGAACCGCTCGAGAGTCGACCTTGACCTGCTTCTTGGCCGTCACAGACAGCGGAAGCAGCAACAGCAGTAAGGGGACAGGAAGGAGCAGCATGAATGCAGACTGATCGCGCGATAGGCGAGGGTGCTGGTCGTTGGCGGATCTCGGACCAGGACCGAGGGGACAGACGGCGACCTCCTTGAGTTCGAAGGGAAAGTTGAGCTCGACGACCTCCCTTCCTTTCTCCTGGTCCTTAACGCCCAACACCCCCGCAGACCCGTTCACACCACCACCTTCCCCCTTCCGACCACTCCGCTCGACATGTCGTCTCAGAACCCGTACTCGTCCACTGGCCAGAACGGCGGCCCCGGCGGAGGGACGCACGCTCAGCCTGTCCAAGCTCAGGTCTACCTCTGTGCCGGTACGTCCACCCTCGCTCGCCCTCGCAGCGTCCTCGGAGAGCTCTGGATGTGACGGCACAGACACAGAGACTGATTCGTCGTGTTCTGCTTCTCTTTCACGTTCCTGCCTATCTCGTACCGTCCTCGCGACCTCACCGCTCCTCCCCTCCTCGGACTGTCGGTCACGCTTGCAGACTGTGCCGCCGAGAACCCGATCCGAATGGGAGAGCCCATCCGATGCCGAGAGTGCGGTCACCGAGTCATGTACAAGCCGAGAACAAAGCGAAGTAGGTACCCAGCTCGTTGCCTGCGAGCTCATGATCAAGGACGAGAAGCTGACAGACGTGACCTCTCGTTCTCTCGTCTCGCGTGTTGCCTCAGTGGTGAGCTTGATTCCCACCATATTCATCTCAGAAGACCATAGCGTCCGTATACTAACGTCTCGCGCCATTCTTTCTTCACCAGGTGCAATTCGAGGCCAGATAGCTGACGGCAGGGAGGAGACGCGAGCGAGGCTAGACACGAGAGCCGCCGACACCCGGCGGATCGACTCGTTGTACTTGTAGGACCCCATGATATGTCTTTACGAATATTCTGTCGGCGCTCGCTTTCGTAGGCGGGCTGGGCGGAGGTATAGATCTAGAGCGGCATGGTATACAGCTCAACCGACCCACCGACCAGGCGCCCTCCTTCGGTCCACAGACGACAAAAGTACAGAGAAACTTGCCCGCTATACCACTGCTGGCGGCTCAAGACTACGAACAAGTACCTAGGCGACGCCGAGTATCAAGCATCGTTGCACGACGACTGACAAGTCACGCGACTGAGCTCGCGACGAGCTGGCTGACCTTGCTCCTCTCCTCCCTTGCTCCTCTCCCTGTGCTTGCCAGCGAGCTGATGGAGGCCTGCTGGGTTGGAGATGGGTCACTGATTAGTCACTCTGCCTTGCCCGAAGCAGCTGTCGGCATCCAGGCAACAACCACGCTCACCAGTCACTCCAACTCTCCTGATCCGAAATTTTGGCTCCGCTCGGTCTCGCCTCTTCGATGAAGCCCGACCAGACGTTGCGAGCGCACACTAGGCCTTCTTGTCGAGTCCTCCAATGAGCCTCTCTACGAGTCCGACCTCCATATCTCCGTTGCGTCGCTCACGGAACCCCTCGAGGAAGGCAGCCAGGTGGGCCTGGACCTGCTCGGTCGGGAGCGGCTGCGAGCTCACCGGCACGAGGCGGAGGGGAGGCTGCTGGGTAGAGTCCATCGTGGTGGTGTGGGTGATCGTACAGGAAGGAGAAGAAAGCGGGCCGAGTGGGAAGTGGTCGCGTGCGGGGTAGGATGGGCCGTGGTGGTTTGGTGGGCACTGGGCAGAACGAGGGTGAGCGCGACGCCGACGTCAGTCACTCTAGCCTCGTTTTGGGGGACTCGAGGGTTCATCTCAGTCGCTCTTTTTGGCCTGCTTGGAGGTTGTATATGAGGAATCATGGACTGATTTGTGATTTTGGGCTTAGCACGGGAAAAAAAAAGAGTTGACCAAAGGTGCCGAGCGTCTGTCTGGTGGAAGGCGAGGCTCAGGCGAAAGATCGGGACCCGGGAAGGCGTTCGGATCCATCTTTGGTCAGCTTCCCTCCCACCTCCCACTGCTGACTGTTCCCTCTCGGTGTTCTGCAGCTCCTCTCAGCTGCCCGTCACCCCTCCCCTCTTTCTCTCGTCGGAACTCGTGTCCGCTCATCTGTGTACTCTTGGACGGATGCCGTCCGTCGCTGTCCCTGGGCAGCCGTCCCCCCTTCGCACGGTCGACACCTCCTCGCCGACGCCGACTCCCCCTTTCCATCATCCTCCAGCGCCCTCGAACCAGCCAGGGTCGTCCCCGACCCAGTCCCACCGGTCCACATCGTCCATGTCGTCCTCGAACGGGGCCTCGTTTCACTCGTCCCATCAGCATCCGTCGATGCAGGTCCAGCAGACGCCTTCGAGCCCGAGAGGGGCAGGTCCGCCTCCGCTCCGGTCCGTAGACTCGTCCAGGTCCGTCCAACTCGCAGACGGAACACCAGGACTGTCGAGGGAGCAGAGCATGCGAGGCCAGGTCGGGGTGATGGCCCTTCCTCCTCCGTCCGCCGTCAGAGGAGGAGCGACGGGCGGCCCAGTCTGGAACGCCCCGTTGGCCTCGCCAGGGCTCGCCAGCAGGAACGTCGACGAGTTCTGGGGCAATCCGAAGCGACTCAGCTCGAACGGGAGCTCGAACGGGTGGGACAGGGACCCTGTGCCAGAGCCGAGTGCTGTTCAGAGCGGGACGGTCGAGGACGAGCTCGAACTCGCCCTCCTCAGGAGCCCCCTCATCCAGGTCAGTCCGCACCCGTCCCTCGGCTCTCTCGGCCACGCTGACATCGTCCTTTTCTCTTTCTTTCTTGTCAGTCTCTGGTCGGACGCATCTCGACGACCGAGTCTGCCATCCTGAATGTGACCTCGCAGCTGTCTCAGCTGGCGTCGACCGTGTCGTCCCTCCTGCCAGCGTCCCAGCAGACCTCGTCCGCCTCGTCGTTTGGAACCTCGACAACCGGGGTCATCACTCCAAAGGCGTCTTCCAACTCTGACTACTCGTCATCGTCGGCCATCAGCATGCTCGCGTCTCAGGTCGTCGCCCTCTCGAGCTCGGTCAACCAGCTCCAGACGATCGCAGCCCAGCAACGAGGAGGTGCCACGCCTGGCGCTGGAGCAAACAGCACGCCTTGGGACACTGTCCAGAGAGACGACTATGCGTCCAACACGACTCCGCTTTCCACACCCGGCGGGCGACCGTTCACTCCGGGATGCGGACCGTTCTCCCAAGCACCTGCGCCCGGGATGCCACCTCCGTCTCTTGGGCCAGCGTTCAACCTCGTCCTCCCTCCGTCGAAACCGGCTCTCTCGCTTTCCAACCTGTCGCTCAGCTCGGCACCAAACTTGACGCCTGCCCAGGCTGCCTCTACGGCTGGCGGTGCCACCCCCTCAGGAGGCCCGCCGTCTGCCTTCATTCTCAACCCGACCGGCTCGAGCCAGGCGCCCTCTTCACCTCGCCAGAAGCCGCCTGCTCTGACATCGTCAACCACCTCGGCTGGTGGGGCAGGTCTGACCCTTGCCGGCCAGCTTCGGGGATCCGGACCTGGGGGCGGAGGCGGAGCTGCACAGCGGCCTGCTGTTGGCCGAAGTTACAGCACGCCGTACGGTGCCGGAGGCGTGGGTGCGGAGAAGGCGGGCGGCAACGGAAACGGCACTGGACCAGGGTCGAGACGTCCTGGCGGGCTCGGCAGGATGGACTCGTACGACCCGTCGGCGCCGTCTGCTGAGCTCTCGACCCCTGGAGGGACGAACGCGGGTTGGCCTCAACCCCCGCCTGGGCAGGTGACACCCGGAGGCTCCAACGTCGGACCTGGAGCGTCGCACAACATGGTCAAGTGGGAGCAGGTCGGCCTCGTCCCGGATCTGCTGAGGGGCGTGCTCAAGTACGGGATCGGGCCTCCCAACAAGGTCCAGCAGAGAGCTCTGCCGTTCCTCCTCCGAGGCTCCGACATTATCGCCCAGGCGCCACCGACCCAAGAGCGCATCATCGCCTACGTCGTGCCCGCGATCAACATCTGCCTGTCGAACCCGCCCGTCACGCCTTACCGCGGACCGCAGATTGTCATCATCACCACCACCGTCGACCAGGCCACCCAGGCTTACAAGCTCGTTCGCGACATTGCCACCCCGCTCGGTGTGCGGTCGTCTCTCTGCGTCGGTGCCAACACGCCGACGTCTGGGACGGGCGCGTGGATCGACGAGCAGCGGATGGTCGCGCCTTCCGTCGTGGTCGGGACGCCTGCAAAGATCAACGAGCTCTTCTCTGGCGGCCAGAGCGGACGTGGGCTGAGCGGAGAGGGCGTCCGGTTCCTCGCGATCGACGAGGTCGACCAGCTGATCGCCCGAAACCTGTACGAGCACGTGATTGAGGTCGTCAAGCGGTTCCCTCTTCCTCGCTCTCGATCTGGCCTCATGTCGCCCGCGATCGGTCCTCCTCAGAGCCCGTTCGATGGGGGAGCGAGCTCGCCGTTCAACCCGACCTCAACCACCCAGTTCCCGTCCATGTCGCGTCGGTTCCCTGCACAGTCAAACAACCTCGCTGGAGCGGTCGGCACGATCGGATCGAGCAATCCTCCCTCGACCCCAGGAGGATCAGCGACAGAGCCCTCTCTCGGCTCGAGCGCGCTCGGTGCGGTCGACCGGCAGACGTGTCTATTCAGTAACACGGTCCCGCAGGACGTGCTCAACTTTAGCAACGCCATCCAGGTCAGAGAACCCGTTCGCGTTCTCGTCCGACGAGAGGGAGGCGGCGCTCAGCCATCGACGACTGGATCGAGCTCGTCCACCGGAGCCGACCCGACCACCCCTGGAGCGGGAGGCGGAGGCAGCACCGGAGGAGGGCTCAAGCACCTGTACCTGTACCTCGCCTTCACCTCGGGTGGAGGAGGACGCTCCGCTGGCGACGGAGCCGCTGCGGGGACGATCGGGTCCGGTCGCGCTGCCGGAGCAAACAGCGAGGCCAACCAGGCAAAGGAGTGGAAGCTCGAGGCGCTGGCCGATCTGCTCGTCGACGACGAGGCCGTTCTTCCCGGGATGGTCATCGTCGGCAGCGAGTCTGGCATGGAGGCGGTCGCGTACAAGCTCGCGACCAGAGGTCTCGAGGTTTCCGTTCTCGTGAGTCGGTCTCTCCTGTCGCAGTCGCCACCTCATCCTTTGGCGCCCGCTGACGTGTCTGCGTCTTCATCCCCTTCCTCTCAGCACCCCGAACTGAGTTCTCAAGCCCGATCTGCCGCGGTCAACAAGTTCCGCACGCCCAACCCGGCCGGGCGCGGCAAGGTGCTCGTCGTCTTCGACCTGCACGTCAAGGTCCAAGAGATTGGACCCGTCAAGCTCGTCATCAACTACGACCTCCCCCGGTCCGTCGAGGGTTACGCCCAGAGGGTGTCGCCTGCCGTGTCTGGCTCTGGAGGTCGTCCGGGAGTGGTCGTCAACATGATCCAGGCCAACGGAGGGGACGTCGAGATGTTGCGGTCGTGTGAGTCTCTAGCAAATCTTTTTCCTCGCCTTTTTCCCTCTCCCGACGCTGACGTGTGTGACATCATCCCTGCAATCGTCCCAGTCGAGTGCTTCTTCCGCTTCAAGTGCTCCGAGGTCCCCGTCAACCTTCGGGAAGCGTTCTAGATCGACCATCGGCCTTCTCTTCTGATCCGCGCTCTCGTCCTTTTGGGTCTCATGCTTCTCCTTCCTCTCTGTAGCATCACTCTCGCTCGCTCGATCCGGTCCTCATCAACCCCGTACACCCACTCCCGTTCCTCCATCTCCCCTACCTTAGCTCCTTCCTTTTGTATCTCTTTCTTCCCGCTCCCTCATCTCCTTTTCTCATCCCACTGTACCTTCTACCGCCCAATCACTCGCACAGTCCCCAGTCTCAGTCCTACGTTGTGAAACTAGTCTCAATCTACACGGTCGATATACACGTCCACGCATCTCTTGCCCTCTCCACTCGCCCGTTATTATGCTTTGTTTCCACCACCACCTGCATATGGACTTGCTAGTTTCTTCTTCGTTCTATGCTCTCTCCTTCTTCTACCTGGGTCTCCTTTCCTTGCCGCGTCTACATACAAACATCAGGTATACCCCCTCGCCTCTTTTGGGTTGTCTTCTCCTCTTGGGCTAGTCTAGGTCTCTTCTGTTTCGGACCTCTTGTGTCTGATAGTATGCCTTGGTTTTTCGCGCGATGTTCACTCCTCTGAAATTGAGCTGGCCAATGGGTCCCTTCCGACTTAGAGAGGAGAGGAAAGGCATGGGGTCATAAAGGGCATAAACGGACGAAGAACAAGAGAGGAAACGAGGGACGACAGTCGAAGTGGGAGCCCGAGTCACTCCTGCACCCAACCAGACCGCCCCGGGAGAAGCGAGCCGACGAGACAAGGTATCTAGCGGGCGGTCCCGGTGAACTCCCGGACGAAGAAGGCGGAGCGCTGCATGTGGGAGACAAGACGGACGAGAGCGTCGTCAGTTCGGAACGTCGCTGCAACATGAGCATCCGAGCAGAGAAGCTACTGACCCCTAGGAAGACCTGAGCAAAGTCGAACGAGTACTCTCCGATCTCGAGGTACCACGTCAGGGCGGCTGAGGGCGGAGGGTGCGACGAGGTCAGATCAGGTTCGGAACCGATTGGAACCGGCGCCAGGCCCGAGAGAGACAGATGACGTACATCGGATGTCCTTGTTCTTGATCTTGGTGATGGCGGGCCTGACCAACCGCAAGGAGGAGGGAGGACGACGGTAATGAAGCGGGTGAGCTCCAGCGATTGACGTTTGCTGAGCGGCCGGAGAAGGAGAGACGAGACGCACGTGAGACCTGTCGATCGCTTGAGTCCTGCGAGGAAGGCTGAGACAAGGAGGGCGTCGACTCCGAGGCGGATGAGCTGGCGGGCGTAAACAGGCCAAGGCGAGGTGCGAAGAGGAGGAGACGGAGGTGAGCTCGGACAGTCTCCGCACGCGCGAGGGACGTCGCAGGGACAGCGAAGTGGGACTGACTGTGGTGAACATGATAGCGATCGTTCTAGTGTTCTGGTCTGATAGGCTGAAGGCTTGGTTTGATCCTTTCTTCGGCGATGCTGGTGGTTGCGGTCCTCCCTGACGGAACGCCCTCCGTCTCCCTCCCTTTCCCTTGCCGAACGCCGCGAGTCGCCCGCAACGACCACCACACACCACTCTTCCCTACCCACCCTCCTTTTCTCGTACTCTCTCACACGCATGGCTACCGCCGCACTTCTCGGACTGGGAGCGATGGCCGTCGGGCTTGGTGGACGGGCGTACATGAAGGCGCTCGCCCGGCAGGCAGGCAAGGGAGGCGCCGACGCATGGATCAAGGGCGGTTTCAACCAGAAGATGGACGCAAAGGAGGCAAAGGCCATCTTGGGTATCAGGTGAGTCGCAGTTTGATCGCTCATCCAGACTTGGGAAGGCCAGGTGGACGAGCGCAACGGTGGACGGACGGAGGTGGGTGAGCTCGCAGGCCGGTGTGTCAGCTGTCGGTCCGAGCCTTGAGCCCGACAGTGATACTACGTGCGTTCTGTCGACACCTCGGCGCTCGGTGGCGATCATCTCGAGGTCGATTGGGCGACCGGGAGGTCAGCGGACAGCGGAGAGGGCAGAGTGGAACCGGAGCAAGCTCAACGAGCTTTCCCTCCTCCTCCATCCGTCGGTCGCCGCCTGGCCGTTGTCAGCGTTGTCCAATGCAGATAGCCAAGGCTTGGCGTAGACGTACAAGCATCTGTCATCTAGTGGGCCCAGTCTATCTTCGCTTTGTCCTTCCCGGCGCACGCACGCTCTTCTCTCGCTCCAAGGACGTCGGTGAGCTCGACCCAAGCTGACCCTGCCTCTGTTGTTCCTTCCCGTCGCGCAGGGATCCGGTGACGAACAAGAAGCTCAAGGACGCTCACCGTCGGATCATGCTCGTGAACCACCCAGACAGGAACGGAGTCAGTCCAACATCCCCAGCTTCTGCACCTGGCCTCGGGCTTGCCCTCGTCTGCTCGACCTCGTCATACTGACTGTGCACTCTCTGTTCCCGTTCCAGTCTCCGTATCTGGCCAGTAAAATCAACGAGGCAAAGGATCTGCTGGTCCGTCTCGAACACTGCTTGTCCGTTTCGCTGGCCCGTCCACCTCGGGCTGACGCTGACTTCTGCCTTCGCTCCCCTCATGCTGAACAACAGGACAAGACAACACCAAAGTAGTCATCTGGTGCGTTCTTTGAGAGGCAGGAGCTCCCGGAGCTCGCAGGAGATCTAGTGGAGGAGGCCCGTAGGGCGAGCGAGCGGGCGGTGGGTCGGACGAGATACGGAGTGTACGATCAGATCGCTTTCAAACATCAGCTGCACTGGCGTTCAAAGAGAGCCTGCACAGTACAGGCTACTGGTGTGCTACAGCAAGTCGAATCCCTAGACCGGTAGAGAGGGGGTGACTCACGATCCCCTGTCGCCTGCGCGGCAGTTTAGCTCGCCTCTTCCCCTCCTCTTCTTCCTCGTAGCTGCCACCCACCCGCTCGAGCGATGGCCAGGTCTGTGACAAACGCGCCACCGACCGGTGTTCCTACGCGAAGGTCTAAAAGGCAGCTGGACTCGCTCCCGTCATCTGTCGCAAAGGACGACGAGCTCGTTGGGGATCCGGCAGCGGACGAGCTCAACGATGGGCGGCAGGTCGACTCTGTCGCAGACGACTGCGGCGCACAAGCCACGAGCACCAAGCGCAAAGCGGCCGGAGCAAAGCACAAGCCCAGCAAGAAGCTCGCGTCGGACAGGAAGGCTGTCGTATGGACGGATCTGACCGAGTGCAAGGGCGGGGACGAGCCCGCTCTGGACATCTTCCCGCTGGAAGTGCTTGACCTGTGAGTCAACTCCTCCACGATTGACTGCAACCACCAGGAACGATCTGGACTGACGCAACCTTATTCTACCCGCTCAGGATCATATCTGTCGACTCGGATCTGGAAGTGAGCAGTCGCACCGATGAGCTTGATGGATCAGCTAGGCCATCGTCTGTGCTGACCCACGCCCACCGTTGGTTGACTGCCCAGCTGAGGGATCATCTCGCGCTGGCTGGGACGTGTAGATCCATCAGGAGCTGCTACAGAGACGGTGGGTCCGTCGCCGTGCGCGGGTGCCGGTCCAGCGGACCGAGTCAAAGCTGATCCATCCGCTCTTCTGTCCATCCACAGACGTATTTCAGGTCCGTCTCCACGACTCAGTTGCCAAACACGGTCGGACGTCGCTCGTGCGATGGACTGACGTGGCCTTGTGTCTGTCTGCACGACAGATACTCTTCCAGGTCGCCTTCCCTGCCGCCCGTCTCAGCCCTCCGCACGTGCCCATCGACCGCGACGGATCCTACACCCGCAACGGCTACGACCTCCACCGGCTGATCAACCCGGAAGGACCTTTCGAGCGTTCCCTATCGAGTGGCCGGCACCTCTTTTCCGGCACGCGCTCTCGTGTCGGCGCGGGCGGATGGACCGGATGGGGTCTCCGGTCGGACGAGCTTGCGGCGCACGAGCTGGTCGTCGGTGCGCAAAAAGTGGAGCTTGAGAGGGCGTGCTTGCAAGAGCTGGGCGAGGTCGAGTGGACTGATGCGCTCGAGGTCGAGCATCAACACCATTGGATCCATCTCGAGGTGCCCGAGGCGTGGAAGCTGAACGCTAGGGATCTCTACATCCAGAAGGAGCTCGAGTTGATGGCCAAGAAGAGGACAAGCATGATAGAGGTTCTGAGGCAGATACATGGGTCAGTCGATCGCTCGCCACCTCGTTGACTGTCTCGACGGTCTTTTTTCTTGCTGACCCTGTGATCCTGCATCAGTCTCGATGCGCCTTTGGTGCATGGTGGTATGCTGGAAACTTCATCCGACCATCATGATCCCTGGCCGTCTGAATGGAGAAACAGAGTGGCTGACGCGTAGGTGTCGTTCCTGCTCTTGATGTTGCTCCCTCCGGCCAGAATCTCGACTGATCTTTGTTAGTCTCCCGCTTTCGCTCCTCGCAGTGTCAACACCCCACTTGTCAACAAGACACAAGCCAAGGCCGACTACAAGTACACCGAGTCAGACCTGCGTTCGCTCAAAGAGCGGACGTTCCAGGTGAGTCGTCCAGACTGTGCTTTGTTTGAGAGGCCCCCCCGGATCGACATCGGCGATGCACACACAGACCTCCGTTTGTCTTCACAGGGCGCACCAAAGAGCTCAAAGTTCTACTCTCGAGCTGCTGTGCAGGTGATGGCGCTCAGGAAGCAGAGCGGGCTTCGTTCGGGTGCGAAAGCTTGACAGTAGGAGAGGACAGGGAACGGACACAAGATCGATGACAGGATGAGGTCTAGAGGCAGGACAGAACGAGGAAAGAACAAGCAGGCAGAAACCGAACGCAGAGCAGATGAAGAAAGGGTGAGGCGAGTACAAGACACGAGGGAAGGACGACACGACGGAGAAGGGTAACAAACACGACGACAAAACAGATGCTTAGAGCGAGCCCGGCGGCCCCCTCCCTGGCCCTCCTGCCGTCCCACTCGGCCACCTCTTCTCCGCCGTTTTTCCACCCCCTCTCTGCTCCTCCACCTCCATCTCCTCACTCGCCTTCACCTCGTCGTCGTCCTCCTCGACCTCTCTCTTGACTCCTGTCCCCTCAAAGTCCCTCTCCTTGACCCCTGGCCCACCCTTGGTGTCGGCCCCACTCTTTCCCTTCCCGCCCTTGTTGTCCTTCTCAGCCTCCATCGTCGCCCTCCCTTTACCCTTCCCGCGTCGCTTGATCTCGGATACGTACGAGCACTCTGACGCGACCCCTCGTTTGGCGCACCCAGGACACGGGTTCCCGCCCGCGCATTTCAGCTTGTGCGCTCGACAGCGGGAGCACGCGATCGGTGTACGTTTGGCTGCTGGCCGTTTCGAGGGAGGTTCAGACGGATGGGATGTTTCTGGGGCTGAGCGAGCAGAGGACGACGCCGTCGAGGTGGGAGAGGTCGCCTGGACGGGTGCCTGGCTGGTCGAGGAGGTCGTGCCGGTGGATGAGGACGGTTTGCCGTTGCTGCTCACTTGCGAGGTCGTCTGCGAGGTGGCCGAGGGAGGATTGCGGTGTAAGAAATTGGATGCGACAGGCGAGTAGAGCTTGGACGGCGGGCCAGGTTGGGAAGACGGCGGCTGGTGCGGGCGGATGGGTAAACCGGACCCGGCTCCCCGGGCGGCGAACGAAGGGTGAGGGTGGTGGTAGTCTGGACGGTTGTAGTCGTGCTGGTGGTAGCTTTGCTGAGGGAACGGATGCTGTACGCTGAGGGGTTGCAACGCTGGGAATGGCGGCCGAGGGATGGGTGCCATCTGCCGGTCATGCGAGTCGTCCGACTGCCGGCGCAGATGAGCTGGAGGGAAGGGAGGAATGTGATGGTTTGTTTGGAGGTACGAGGCCGAGTGGGGTGGAGTCGGTCCGGGCATATGGCTCGGAGGCTGGAGTCTGGGCGAGGAGGGTCCAGAGAAGACGTCGTCTCGGTTCCGACCCGGGCCGCCGAGAGGCTGCTGATGACCAGACCCGACGACGAGAGCATACGGCGTCCCTCCTTCGTCCCGCCCTAGATCCCTCAGATCTATGCCAGGCGGGTGATGGCCGTCGGCTGGGCAGACGGGAAGTAACGATGCGGACGAGGGCGTCAGTGAGCTCGGAAGCTGGACCCGCTTGTCGCGAGAGGGAGACTTACGAGAGAGCTCGTCTCCTGGGCTGAGGACTCGTCCGAGCGCAGATTCAAACCCGACCGACGAGATGTCACTGTGAGTGGATCGACCTGGTGGAGGGTATGCGGATGGGTGGGGCTGGGACGAGGGAGGGCCGAACCCGGGCGGATGCGAGCTCGTCTCTGGCTGGGAAGGCAGCGTAGGAACGTGTTGGTTGTACATGGACGACTGTGCATGCGACTGGCGGGCTGGCTGCTGGTCGTTCTGCTGTTGCTGGTGGTGCTGGTCGATCCAGGCAAAGTCGACCATGTTGGACATGCCGTCGTCATCTGCACACCACAGCCAGCCCACACAGACAGACTCACATCAGCACCACAGACACCCAGCACGACACACACATCCATGGTTGCAGCACAGACTTGTGCTACACATGCAGCGGCTGGACTCACATCCTACTGTCCCATACCTGGCGTCGTCCGAGGCGAGTGAGCTCGGTCCGGGATCGCCTCGCGGCCCTCCGTCGTCGACACCGTACAGCCCACCGCCGTCCTGCGGGGAGTCGACCATCTCGGAGGGAAGAGCGTACAGGGTAGACGTCCAAGCGGGTGTAAACTCGAGTCCGATCAACGGGTCGACGTAAAAGTCCACGACCGGTGGTGCATGAGCGTCTGGGCTGGGAGAGACAGGCTGGTGAGCGGAAGCGCCAGAGGACGACATCAAACTCCGCACTGCTCAATCAGCACAGAACAAACAAACCAGGTCAACGTCAGGAACACAGTCTCAACGGAGCAGAGAGATGCACAAGGTCGACTCACATCGCGCAGAAAGAGGAGGGAAGATGAAGACGTTGAATGAAAAGGAACCTCCTTCCCCGCCCAGCCCCGTGAGGAGCCGCTCTCGCTCAAACACTCGGATGCAGAGTGGGTTCGGCGGTGACTACCTTTCTCTGCGGACGCGTCCGCCTCCTGATCTCAAGACACAAAGTACGAGCGTGTCTTCCTACTTTTGTCTGGCAAGTGCTCGCTCGCTTCCGAAACATTGAATTCTGCTCGAGGTGCATACACCTCGCGGACGGGGACGGCAGAGGCATGACTTGCAAACAATGACATGAAAAGGCGAACGCGCCCAAAAACGACTGCAAGGCGTAGTTATCTTCGCTGAATGTCGAGAGCTATTCTACTGTTGTTGTGAAAGACACGGCCTGACCGGTGATCCCTAGCTAGGCGGGTCCTGATGGCCAGTCGGATGCCCTGCGTGGCTCCTTGTCCCTCAGTCAACGCGTCGCCTTCAAGATTTCAAGACATCTTGCCCCATCGACATCGCGGCTGAAGGACCGGATGGCGAAAAAGCTTGGGCACCGCGAGCATGGGCTCTACGCCTCGGCCTTCCCGCTCGTCTTGTCCGAGTGTCCGAGCGAGACTGCCGGCGAGACGAGATTCCGAATGCGCTGCTTCTACAGGAAGGATCGAATGAACACGGATAGAATGTCAGCGCCGGCGACCACGAAGAGCAGCACGGACATCGGTTGGGGGGACGGACCAGCAGCTTCAGCTCGGGGAAGCCTCCTTCGATCTCAAAGAGAGGTAAAAGCGAGAAACAGAGACGAAGTAAACATCTGGCATATGGCGTCTGGTAGTCGGATGAACAGCACAGCGCAGGATGGGGGACTGACCTTGCGGTCCCAGGCGAGGTGACCGTCCTGCTTGTCCCCGTCAAAGAGCCACACGCGGAACCTGCCTCCCGTCTCGGACGTGTTGAGAGGAATCAGACTGATGGCCACGAGCGCTGGAGGAGGGAAGGTGAGGAACAGTTCTGTCTGGACCCAGGCAGCTCGGTGAAGCCTGTCAGAGGGGAGGGTCCGAACGAGCAGGACCGATCAGCATACCATCTACCAAAGAAATGACAGTGGTCTGAGATCAAGGAGAGACTTGCCATCGACACTGGTAAAGAGCGAACCGAGCGGGAGACGACTGAGTCAGCTGGAGCGTTGGATCGGAGGAGGACGAAGAGAGCGAGGTCCGCTCTGGATGATCTCACGGACTGACCCTGTCGCAGAACTCGATCACCACACGCCAGCCAGCGGTAGACTCGATCCGAGGAACGATGAAAGTGGAGGCGTCCAGGAGGGGATTTTCTGCTGAAATGGCTGATGGCTCGCCAGCTGCAGGACCGTCGGCCGACGGAGCTGAGCTCGATTCGGCCGGAGCGGTCGCGCTCGCAGTTGACGGTTCTGGAGGGCACGCTCCTGTCGAGCAGTCTTGATCGATCGAGGCGGCCATATCTGATGCTATCGTGTGAGATCCGGCGTTGACGCTTGGGGATTGGAGAGCTCTAGGGCAGGCGGAAGGGAGGTGGATGGCAGAGGTCGAAAGAGCGTCGAGCTCACCCTCGCCTTGCCAGACCCTCGACTCCATCTCCCTCGCAAACCATCAATCAGCCAGACATGTCGTCTCCTTCCGTCACTCCCGACCAGTACGAGGCTCTCATCGCCGCTTCCATCTCTGGTGCGTCTGATCCCGCCCTGTACAAAGACGATCCACCAGCGCTGACGACCCGGCTGTCTTGCTCGCCCATACCCGACCTCCAGCCAAGGACGGCTCCTACAGCCCGTACTCAAAGTTCAGGGTCGGAGCTGCCCTTCTCGCCGTAGACGGATCGATCATCAAGGGTGCCAACATCGAGAACGCATCGTACGGTACGTCTAGACTAGACCGCAGCAAAGAGTCCATCCAGACGAGCGAGCTCGACACCAGTCGATACCCGTATCCACCTCCAGGCGCCTTCTCACTGACTTCTTTCCTTCGTCTTGCTTGCCCGCCAGGTGCTGGGATCTGTGCTGAGCGCACTGCTCTCTGTAAGGCTGTCGTGAGTCCAGTCTGGCCCCTGACAGACCTCGTGATCTCGTTCGGCGGAGATGGACGAAAGTCGACCGAACGACCGCACGACCTTCTCTGTCGTTCGATGAGGACGCTCAAGTTCGAAGTCACTGACCAGATGACCTCGTGAATCACCAGAGCGACGGGACAAACAAGTTTCTCGCTATCGCTGTCGCATCGTGAGCAGAACCATCGCCTGGCCGCCACGGACGCGTCTTCACAGATAGCAAGACTGAATTCTGCTCATCGACTCTCATCACAGCGACGTGACCACTCCTTCGGTTTCTCCCTGCGGTATCTGCCGGCAGTTTATCCGAGAGTTCTGCGCCCTCACCGTGCGTCCCGAGCCACGGTCTCGCGCCCTCGAGTAGCATCTCGTGTCTCAGTCTGCGCTGACCGCCTTGTTCCGTCGTCACCTGTCATCTTCGTGGGCATAGACTCCAATTGTGATGGTCGGCTCGTCGTACAAGGCTGGAGAGTACACTGCGTCGGACAAGGGCGACACGTCGGTCACGATGACGCTCGGCGAGCTTCTGCCCATGTCGTTCGGACCGGGAGAGCTCGAGCTCGAGAGGCGACCTTAGACGCAGCCGGGATGTTTGTAGACGGAGATGACGCGACGAAGACCGAGACGAAGAGCGATGATGATGACGATGCTGTTGCGAGGATCACGGTACAGGAGAGATCAGGACTGCAAAGCCAAAGTTGCGCGGGTCTGCTCATGGTTTGTGTTTCGCTCGTAGCTTGGTCGGCTAGTCTTCACTGTACAGTATGAGCGTGCTTTCTCAGAGGGAGGGTGCTGGGAAAGAAGGACGCGTCGGGCCGGCCCGAGGGGAGAAGGAACGTCGAGCTCACCTTTCCCGGTACCGACCATCTCCTTTCGCCTGTCCGCCTGCGAGTCCTCCCGAGCAGCTCATCCTCCTCGAACACTCGCTTCGTCACAAGCTTCTTGGCATCGTCAACCACTCAGGCCCGGAGCTACTACGCAACTAGGACCACGATCATCTCTGTCGACCTTGTGGGGACGCGCCTGCTGCCATGTCGCAACTCGAGCTGCTCTCGCTCAACTCTTTCACGCCCCTCTCGACCATCTCATTGCCTCAGCAGTGAGTCCTTCGATCCTGTCGACGTCTTTCTCGAGCCCGGAGGAGCTGACTCGGTCCATGGTGTCGCTTGGCAGATGTCACCTTCACTCGCAGGCGTGCTGCCCGACGATGGACATTGTCGCCCTCGTCCACCAGACCGGACCCGAGACGACACCCGCCAAGACGATGCTCTCGCTCTGGAGGCTCGCTGGTGGGCCAAAGGTGTGGGGCGTAGATCTGCCTGGGCGTGTCGAGAGCATGGGCTGGAGCTCAGACGGTGAGTCGAGCTCAACATTGGCCTCCTCTTCAGGCGGCCTGATCTGTCGACGGTCCACATCTTGAGCTGAACCCTAGCGGGATCTTTCTCGACAGGCTTGTATCTTGCCGTGCATGTACCCCGGAAGCTGGTCATCCTGTCGGTCCACGATGGGTCGACGGTCCGTGAGGTGGTCGTCCCCTCGTCGTCGGCCAAGGGAAAGGAGAGAGCTCAGGACGGTCCAGACTTCTTTGACGACCAAGGCACTCTCAGCTGGGAGACGATCGCCGACCCGAGTCAAGACGTCGGCAGCAGGTCGGCCGACGAGACCAGCGGCAGGAGAAAGCCGGCAGACGAGCATCTGGTGAGTCTGCAACGTACCTCACCCTTGCCTCCTACACTCTCTGACTTGTTTCTGTCTCTCCACAAGACTGGCTCCGCCTTTGGTATCATCAACTCTCTTCCGCTCGTCGAGCCTTTGGAGCCGTCGCCAGCAGCGTCTGGCCCATCCGGGTACGTCGACCGCCCGCTGTCTACATAGGCCGCACGTCCTGACGAGTCTCGCTTGTTTCTTGCCGCGTCGATCAGAGCGTCAGCGTTCCTACCCTCCTCTTTGCCCTCGACCTCATCTCCCGCTCCGGCTCCCGTCCATCCGCTACTGGACCCACCTCTCCCGTCGCTCCTGCACTCGCCGCTCCCACCCAACCCGCCCACCGCTCCTCCCCTCACCCTTCTCACCCTCGACTCTCAGCTTCCGTTTCTCTCCGGATCCTTCCCGCTTCCAGCACTTCCGACTCAGCCTCTGCTTGCCACGCCCCGTTTGCATCCGCTGAGCGAAGAGGTCTTGCAGTTCGCGCAAGGCTCGAGCGCGATCGAGGAGCTGCTTCGGGGAGCTGTCACCGGCCTCGGGAGACTCGAGAGCGAGTGGTTCGGCAAGGATGGCGCCTCGAGTGCAAACAAGGAGTGGATGAAGGTGTACAGAGAGGTCGGCGTCAGGTTTGGAGGTGACTAGGTCGCGTCGCCTCGGTGGAGCAGGATCTGAACGGGAGCTGACCCCCTATCTGACCGTCTTACAGTGAACGCGGACCCTTCGGTCGACTTTACTCGACTTCTGATCACCGGCGCTCGACGAGGAGAGGGAACAGACACGCTCTCTCAGTTCTTGGGAGGACGTCTGACCGAGAGAGTGCGTCTTCCTCTTCTCACTCTCGTCAACCGGCTCAGATACTGACTCGGTGTCTGCTCTCGGCTCCATCAGAGTCTTCTCAAGTGGGAGACGACAGTTGTCTCGGCTCTGACCACGATCCGTAAGGCGTGCTACCAGAACCTGTTGCCTGCATTCGAGCGGGTCGTGATTCTGCTCAACGAGATGCGAGGCTGGTCGCTCTGGTACGTCGCTCGACACGACATGACCTCATCCGGAGCTGACTCCCGATTTGTACGGCTCGCAGGAAGGAGAAGTACGACTGTCTCGACCTCCAGCACTCTGACATCCAGCGTGCCATCAGCCTCGCCCGTTATGCCGCCTTCCGGATCCGCGAGCTCGAGCGGGAAGCTGCTGAGGAGGGCAGGAGATTCGTCGAGTTTGCAAAGTGGCTTCGGTTCGGTGAGTTATTTTGCCGCGAGCCATCTTGTCGTTGTGACACAAGATTGACCTCGTCCACCTTGCAACAGAGGTCTCGGTCGCCACCTCCGAGGACGCCTCAGCCGAGCCGTCCCATCCTCCGTCACACGATGTCCTGCTCGTTGCCGACTACCTGCAGACCTCCTTCGTCCACTCCCGCATCGACGCCTTCTTCCAATCGCCGTCATCGTCTTCCTCACCAATCTTGATTCCATCTGCCACTCCTCCACTCCCGCGAACGCACCTCTACGCCACCATCGCCGACACCATCCGCCCGTTCGCGAACCCGCCCGATCTGGCAGCCTCAGGAGGCCGTCGGCTCAGCGGTCAGGGCGCAGACGGTCCCTCGGCTGGTAAGGGAGGGGACAACAACACCAAGATGCTTTCCCCTGTGCTCGCTCGCCGAGGACTGCCGAGAGCCTCGATGGAGCGGGATGGGATGGAGGTGGACGGGTTCGAAGAGGGCGACAAGAGAGATCATGGTGTGCTAGAGGTGGCGGGTGAGCTGGTCGGACTGCTGAGGCACGTGTTCGGGTCGGCGCTCGGACCTGGAGCGGTCGTCGAGGGCGGAGAGAGCAGGAAGATTGACAGGGCGGAGATGGTCAGAGAGAGAGTGTCCAAGGTCGAAGTCAGCGCATCTCCTTCTGCTCAGACTCTGCCGTCCTTCCCACCACGCTCATCCTTTCCTATTCGGTTCGTCTACAGAGCCCGCAAGGAGGATCAATCTCGCATTCCTACGTCGCCTTTGTCACTCGCGATCTCTCCCCGGAACTCTCTGCGCCATGCTGTCAGCCCTTCTTGCTCGTCCCTACACATGTCCAGGCTTCCGCTGACCAGATCGCCCCATCGACTCTTTCGATTTTCACAGTCTGGCTCCTCTCCACCTCCTCCTCCGACCCTCACTCCATCAAAATGGCCCACTTCCACCTCGCCCTCTCCCTCTCCGACGATGAACCCCTCACCCCCGTCTACATCCTCGACATGCACTTCTTCACCGACGAGGAGATCATCCTCGTCCTCTCCGTCGGCGAACCCGACTCGGACGCACACAAAATCCTCCTGGCGAGCATAGCGTACACGACCCTCTCGTGCTTCTCGGTCCCGCTTCCTCCCGACACGTCCTCGCCGGTGGATCATGTACTCGATACGCTTCTGGTGAGCGATCTGCCCCCGCAGGAGGTGTTGCCGCTTGCGAGGGTGAGGCATCTGGAGGCGTTGGATCGGATGCCGCTTGTGAGTGAGGCTGGAGGTGGAAGGGCAGTGGAGCTGGCGCTGAATGGAAGGAAGGGACGGATGACGGGGAGTTTGTTGGTTTGGGGTGGGAGGGAGGTGGAGGTGTTTGATTTGGAGGAGGATGAAGGGGTCGAGGAAGAGGAGGAGGGGGAGGACGAGGGGATGGAGGAGTGATTGAGAGTACTCAGATGAGATGTAGTAGCGGTAGTAGTGAACATGATTCGATCGTGAAAAGGCCAAAGAGGAGAGAGGGAGAGTAGCACTAGCAGAGAGGAGTAGGATAGTCCGTCGCGGGATAGAGAAAGCATAAGTCGGGACGGGAACGGAGTGGAGGGATTAGAACTGGACCAGAGGGAAGGATGTGGCCGGAGCAATCTAGAATACAGGATCCAAGGACGAGGCGGACGCCTAGCGTCGCTCGCGGAGCAAGAAAATAACCCCGAACACGGTGAGGACGAGATAGCCGGCCAGGAAGACAAAGAGGACCTGCGGAGGGGAAAAGAGAGCAGGTCAGTCTTCAGCTTTCGAGCCATCTTGCCTGGAGAGCTACTCACAATCACATCCCGGTAGTAGTTGTTCCCAAACCCGAACAGGAGGTTCATGATCAGCGTCGCGTTGACGTTGACCGGGATCCCAGAGAGGGTGTCGACGATCTGCAGTCCAGCCGACACCTCGTTGACGGCGAGGGCCTCGAGACAGTACTTGAGAGGGTCTGTCGTTGATAAGGGCGGGGTAAAAGGTTGAGTATAGGCCAGGCATCGCGGATCAGAGTACGAAGACGCACCGAGATACTGCAACCATCGGAGGACGGGAGGGATCTTGTTCAGGTTGATGAAGAAGCCGGCGTAGACGAGGAGGTAGAGCTGAGGGATGAGAAACCAAACAGATGATCGTGTCAGCCCTAAGGAGGAAAACGGCAGCGCTCTGACGGTTTGCTCACGTTGCAGATGGACGAGAAGAGGACCGCCACTCCCGGTCGGGAGATGACCACGGCGAGGAAGAAGTTGAACAGAGTGAGGCCGAGAGAGTACACTGCGAACAAGAGTGGGAGGTTTGTGGATCAGCACGGCTTGATCGGAGCACAGAGTGGAGATGAGACTCAGGCAGACCACTCACAGACAAGGATGAGCAGGTACTTGAAGAAGTTGGCGGCGAAAGGCTGCAGGCCGACCATCCAGTAGGTGATTGTCGACAGGATGACAGTCGGGACGAGCCGCAAGGGGATGACGTCGAACAGGCAGCGTGAGAGCAGCCAGGCGGACGGACTGGGAATAAGAAAGCGGACGGTCGGTCGATGACGGTGAGATCTGAGCGACACAAGGAACTTACGAGTAGTAGGAGGCCGATCGCTCGCGAAGGAAGAGCGCACGGATGGTGATGAGGTTGTACAGCGCACTGCAAGTTGGAGAAACAGAGAATGAGACATGCTGGTCGATCTGCGGACGTTGATCCGGACTGACCTGAGCGACGAGAAAGCGATGAGCGATCCGAGGAAGAACAGACTCCCGATCCTGTTCTGGAAGCCAGAGATCGACAGGTCCACCTGGTAATAGATCCCACCCGCAAACACACCCGCCACGATAGCTACAAACAGGTGCGCAAACGCGAGTGACCAGTCCCTCCTCAGCGCCCTCCACTCCCTTCCGCAGAGAGCCGAGAGCTGGGTGAGGAACGACGCCTGCGGCTTTGTCGACGGCTTGAAGTTTGACGGGACCATGTTGGCCTGCGAGGACGACCTAGGGAGGGATCCGCTGCCATCTTGCTGGAAGCCGTCGTCTCTGGAGGAGGACGAGGACGATCCGTTCCTCACGCGACTCGGGTTCTGGTGAAGTGTCTGCAAGGCGTGAGACTCTGTCCCGTTCGAGCCGTTGTACGAGCCCTTCTCGATGTTGCTGTCCGTCCGACGATGGATGAACGGACGACGGGTGAAGGCCGAGGGAGGCGGACCGGCTGAAGACGAGGTCGTCGGAGGAAGGATGGTCGAATCGGACGCGAGCTCAATCAGGTAGTCGGACACGTTGTATCCGAGAGGAAGATGAGGTCCGCCTCGTCCGACAAAGTAGTTGACCGGCTCTTGTCCTCCAGGGCCGTGATACATCTGTCGGCCGAGCGAGAGCAGGACGACCGAGTCGAAGCTGAGGTACAGCTTGGACGAAGGCTGATGGATGGACGCGATCACCGTCGTCGGGTGGGTGGCGTCGTGCGCGAGGTCCGCGAGCACGGCGATGACCTTGGCTGCCGAGCTCGAGTCGAGACCCGAGGTTGGCTCGTCGAGGAGAAGCACCTCTGGCCGGGCAAGAAGCTCAAGCCCGATCGAGACACGTCGCATCTCTCCTCCACTGACTCCGCGCTTGTCCCCGTCTCCGATCCTCTGATCGGCAACGTCTGACAGACCCAGCTGGGCCAAGACCTCCTCGACTCGCGCTCGCTTCTCCTCATCCGGCACGTTGTCGGGGATCCGGACCTTTGCCGCAAAGATGAGCGCCTCCCGAATCGTCGAGGTCGGCGAGTGCACGTCGGATTGATCGACGTATCCTATCCGTGGCCGGCTGGCTCGTCCAAAGTCCTTGTCCTCGGCGGTGTTGAAGAAGGACACGTGCCCGGTCGTCTTGCCAGACTTGCGACGGCACGCGAGCAGGTCGATCAGGGTCGACTTTCCAGCACCTACCGAGAGTTAAGTGACAGTGATCAGTGAATGTTTCATCATGTGAGGTCGGATCGAAGTCTGACTGCTTACCGGATGGACCCAAGATGGCGACCAGCTTCCCAGGCTCGACCCGTCCCTCTGCGTTGTCAAGGATCATCTTCCAACCTTTCCTGACCCTGGGCTTCCCGTTAGTGGCCGCACCGGCCTCGGCCTCGCGCTCCTTGTCCTTCTGAGCTTTTGCGTTGGCCGCTCCCCAGACGATGTCGCGCTTTCTTGCGCGTCCAGTCTTGATCTCGTACCCGAGGCTCGTCCACTCGACTCCGACTCCTCGCCGGCCTTCGTCTGCTCGTCGAGGTCGTCTACGGGCCTTGGATCGCGCGATGCATCCCCAGATGAGACCGAGAATGGCCAGGAGGACGAGGCCTCCGACGACAGCCAGCCCCGCAATCACTCCGGTGGAAAGGTCGGACGGGACAGGTGGGGTGACGGCGACGGTCCCCGTGATGAAGTCGAGTGTCGACTGTGAGAGACACTCTCCGAACGAGCAAGAGCTGAGAGATAGCCCGTCGTTCCCGAACAGCTGTGACGAGGGCGGAAAGCAAGAGAAACCTCGGTCAGCCAAAGTCTTCACAGAATGAACGCGACGTGACACAGAACGTACGCCGTTGAGAAGCGTCTGCTTGAAGGCGCACTTGCCTCCGGTAGCATCGCAATCCACGATGAGCTGGCCTCCGAGGGTGTTGATGGTGTCGGCGATCGAGAACGACTGAAAAGGAAAACGAGTCAGCAGGAGGAAGTCAAGGCACGGATACGGAAGACAGCTCGATTTGAAGCTTTCGGAGCACTCACGCCTGAGCAGAAGGCTGTTCCTGGTCGACAGGTGCACGAGAGGCCCTGGCAAGTCCAGGTGCTCGAGTTCCCGCTTGACGTGCTGGCGAGGGTCTGGTTGCACGCGTTCGCCTTGCAGAAGAACGTCTCCACATCTATAACCGCGAAATATAGAAAACCGTCAGATCAGGCTTGTTAAAAGGTACTGCATATCTGATGTTTAAGGACTTCTCGGATGATAAGGGGCCGAAGGTGACTCACCGTCGTACCACAGTTGGGCAAAGAGGGTTCCGTTTGTCGTCCCGACAGCCGACACCAGAGGAATGGGCGACAAAGAGGGATCAACCTGCCTTGAGATAGTGAGCTTGGACGAAAGCGGCCACAGACTCTGCAGCAGGGGGTTCTGCAGCGAGCGAAAGATAGATGGACGAGTGATCGGTTCAGCCTGGGCGCATCATTGCCTCGATCCGCACCCCTTGGCCGACCGTGCAGCCGAGGAAGCCTCCAGCAGTTGGGAACGAGCACGTACGATGACCTCGCAGCTCATCTGTCCTGCTGTGAAGACGCGCGGGGAGGTGTTGCAGACCATGCTCTGGTTGGAAACCTGGCCGGCCGAGAGGGGCGAGGTGGCCGAACCAGCAGGCGTGTACCCGCTCGCGTTGTACGCCGCACCACAGGCGAGCGAGGTCGAGCAGACTGCGAGGCAGAGAAGAAGTCGAAGGTCAGCAAGTCTGCTCTCAAGAGCAAGAACGAGAGCTGGTATGACGAAGCATGGTCCAGAGGACGGGGCCGTCGCCCAGAGGATCGTCGAGGTCGACGAGAGCTCGACGACAGACGAGGTGTGAGGAGAAAGCGCTATCCTCGCCATAGAACGATGTATGGTACGGTATGGCAGCACGGTCGAGTCGACCCGCTCGCGGTGTCGCATACTTGGACTGGCTGGCATCCTCAACGTTGAGCTAGGTCGAGGTGATCCGCTCGGCTCCCCCCCGCTCTCGTCCTCTCTCCTGTGTCTCCCCCGCAAGCCTCGTCTTGTGCTCACCTGTGCATCCCGACCCACTCCACCCGCTGTCGCAAGCACAGTTCTTGACACTCTCGTCTGACCCGGTGAGGGTCCTCGTCGATCCAAAGCCTTGCATCAGGTTGCCTCCGCACACGGGCAGATCGCATTGCGTCCCTCCAAACCCTGGAGGGCACTCGCACGACCCAGACGAAGACGTCGGCGCATACTGGGAGCAGTTCTGCGCCGACACGAGAGAGGCGAGCGAGAGAAGAGTGAGGTAGAGCAGCCTCATGACGGTCGTTGGCTGCAACTCGACGAGAGCGGAGGTCGCCCGCGAACCCAGGCTGGGGTGATCGACGACAACCTGCTCAGACTGCCTCCGCCTCCGCCTCAGAGGACTGCCCTTGCTCTCGCTTTGCAGCCTTGTCACGGCACAAAGGATAAACCATCTCAACGTGGGTACTGCTGCACTTTGCCGACCTCAGCGTTCCAACTGAGCCTGACTTTTTGCCCTCGTCATCACCAATTCTCCGACGCCCATGACCTCGTCCATCCGCCGCTCTACGACCCTGACATACAGATGCAAGAGAAAGAATGGTCAGAAGGCATATAAATTGCTACTTGAAGCTCAGATGACAATCGACGATTCTTGACCACAACTGACCTGAACCCATGAGCCTCGTAGAACGTCTGCGCCCTGACATTCCCCTCGGTACACACCAGCCTTGCCGGATCTTCCGTCCCCAACACCTCTTCCATCAGCCTGCTCCCGATGTGGTGTCCCTGGTAGCCCGGCAAGATGTAGAGACCCTGTAGAGTTCTCTCGCCGCCGTCCTCGGTCGGCAGCGTCGCATTGGCGTACCCGACTACGACTTCCTCTTCTGGCTCGGTGGACGATCGTGACCTCGTCCGAAACAGAGCGAGCGGATGGTGGATGAGGTGGGACGGAGACATGACTCGCAGCAGAGGGCTCTTTGGTGGCTTGTCGTGCCGCCGGAGAGCTTCGACCGGCTCTGGCTGGTGGTGAGCTTGGTGCGGTTCGTGACGAGAGGTGGCGACCCAGGTGAGACTATGCTCGTCCGCGAAGCGAGCCTCGAGGGAGCGGAGGGAGAAGTACGGCCGGCTTGGGAGGGTCTCGAGCGTGTGGGGGTCGATCAGGCCGGCGTACGTCTTCTGCCAGGCCTGGATGAGGATCGTGAGGCATTGGGCCGTGTCGAGAGAGTGAGGAGAGGTGTCAATCGGTCGAAAGGTGATGGATGGGCTCGTGCGTGCGGGGGTGGCCATGGGCGAACGATGGATGTCGGAGGGAGGAGACTGTCGAGCTCACCGTCCGCCCAGGAGGGACGAGGCTTGGCTCGCTTGACGGCATGTCAGAAACCCCTCACAGGCCGGCATCGAGGAGGACTACGCTTAAGACAGCCTCTCAGCTCATCTGCCTAGCCGACCAGCTGCTCATCGACGTCAGGCAGGACACTGTCGAGCTCGTTTGGAAGGGCCGAATCTGGAAGCTCAACATCCGGCCCGAGCCGAAGCGTCTCCTCTTGCCTACCCACATCCACCACCGAGCCGACAACCGAGTGTTGTTTCAGTCGGCTCATTGTACCATTCCGCCTCGCTCGTTCGCCATGCTCCCTCCTCTTCCGCTCGAGGTCAAGGCGCACGTCCTCCGGTACTGCGACCCGTCGACTCTGGCGGCAACCTCGCAGGCGTGTCTCGCCCTGCTCGAGCTGTCTGGACCGCTGCTGTACGAGGAGGTCGAGGTCAAGGGACCACAGCGGATACTCTCTCTTTTATGCACAAAAGTGAGTAGCTTGCACCCACGTCAACATCTAAACGAGCTGCCCGGATGTCGCTTAGCCGGACGAACGCTGCCACCAGCTCACCTCCTCTGCTTCTCCTCTGTTGCGTATAGAGCTCTGCCGACTTCCCTCAGCTTGCTCCTTACTTGTCCCTCGCACCTCTTAGTCGGATCACGTACCACATTGAACGCTACGGACCGCTCAAGCAGGACGACGTGCCCCGCATCCGAGCGGCCTTCTCCGACCCCACCCGTCTGCTCGCCCTCCCTCCTGGTCGGGACACCCTGCCGATCGAGTCAATCACCATCGTCCACAAGCAGAACTATGGAGAACTCGAGATGCTGCCTGTCCAGATGCTGTTTCACCACCTCTCGCCGAGGAGATGCCACTTTGCATGCCCAACCCCTCCCCTCCGCCCGCGCGTCGACCTCGCCCTCACCGAACGGTCCGACAGTCTCGAGGAGATCATCTTTGATCGGACGGCTCCGATGCAAGCGCTCGTCGAGGCTCCGTTCCTGGATATCGCGAAGGGACTCGACGTGAAAGTCACGTACGACCACCGGCGGATTCCCAGATCTGGAGGGGACGCAACGTGGACGAAGGTGGTCAACGATCTGACGTGCGCCAGACGGATCTTGCAAGCCAATCTCACTCGAGGAGACGTCCCGGCGAAGAGGATGGAGAGGATCCGGGAGGTGGAGATTGTGGTGTCGAGGGAGGAGGACAAAGCGGAGCTCCTCAAGGGCATCGACGGAACCAAAATCAAGGAACGGACGACCATCAGGGTCGAATGAAGACGCTGGAGACCTTGTATCAGCAGGAGTATCTCTGACTTACACCAGCCAGAGTCAGCACATCGCCCTCCAGTAGGTCCTTACTCGCCCCTGTCTATGACGCGTCCCCCTCTTCCCACCCCTTTCCCTCCTCTGGTCTCGTGCCTTGCGCCCTTTCTCCACCTCGCCCTCTGACTCTCACCCACTCACAATCCGAGCCAATGTCCTCACCCACCGACCAAACCTCCCTGCCTTCCAGTCCCATCACCGCCTCCACCTCCGCGTCCTCGTCCACCCCGTCCTCCAACTCCCGGCCGCAACAGGGCCCGAAGCAGGACTCGTTCTGGACCCGGAGACCGTCCACGGCCGAGAGGGTTGACCGACTCAAAATGTGTCCTCTGGTGGCTCACGCACGCTTCTCTTCGATGCTTCGCACTCTCTGCCCGGGCTCCTCAGCTGACCGCCGTCGCGACTTGGTGACACGAACAGAAACGCGTCAACGACGTCAACGTGACTGCCGAGGAGCGTGAAGAAGCAGCAGAGGAGCTCAAGGGCATGGGGCTCAAGTCGCCTCGGCGAAAGGTGTCCATTCGCGTAAAGGAGTGGTTGGGTTTGGGTGGTAACAAGATCGTCGAGGAGAGAGAGGACGGCCCACCGTCGTAGAGGGAGGCTGGCTGGCTGTCTGTACGAACAACGACTGCGATGACTTTCACGACTTGCGCGGGAGAGAGGTGATAGTGCAAGCAGGGCCATCTAGATCTCTTCGTTCCGAGTTCCGAGGTGGAGAGGGGAGAGAAGACCTAGGGCTTGGCTCTTCCGGGCCACCGAGGGTAGAGCGAACACTCTCGGACGGTCCATCGGCCGGTCATCCAGGCGAGGAGTCGCTATGTGGACCGGAAGTAAGTGCAGGGGAAGGTCAGTCGGGGCTGAGCGTGGAGGATGAGCGAGGACGAGCGATGCGAGGGGCGTACCTCAACACCGAGTCCGTATCCTCCGTGGTCGCACGTTCCGTACTTTCGCTGGTCAATGTACCTGCAAGGAAGGACAAAGGATATGCTGTCAGCGAGCAGCCAGGTCAAAGCACAGAGGGGTCTGGAGCAGACTGACCAGTCGTAGTGGACCGGGTCGATACCGTGCTCCTTCATTCCCTGGAGGAGCTGCGCCGTGTCGGTCATCCTCATCGATCCACCGACGATCTCTCCGACTCCGGGCATGAGCAGATCGCACGACTCGGTGTACTCCTCGTCTCCGACAACCTTGAGCATGTAGAAACCTAAACGCAAGCGGAGGATGGCTCGAGTCAGCTCCGTTTCTAGATCCGTCTGATCCCCACCCTCCGCCTGCACGACTCACTCTTCTGCGCGGCCGGGAATCCGGTGATGAACATGGGGACTCCAAGGATGTCGGTCATCTTCCTCTCTGCGGCCTCGGCAATGTCGTCTCCGACGCGATGGGGTCGCTTCTCCTGCGTCTCCTCGTCCTCGGTGTCGATCCCGTGCTCGACCAGCCACTGGATCGCAGCCTTGTAGTCCATTCGGAGGAACGGTCGGGCGGGCTTCTGGAAGTCGGGGTTGAGCTCCTTGATGGCGGCGGCAGAGACGGGGTCGTCGAGCAACGAGTCGATCACGGTGCAGATCTGATAAACAGTGAAGAGAAAGAGTCAGTAACCCGGTCCGCACTTTAAATGCAGAGGACATGTCGCGACTGACCATCCTCTCGATGTGGTCCATGAGCTGGTCAAAGTTGACAAACGCGAGCTCGGCCTCGAGGTGGGTGAACTCGGACAGATGTCTCCTCGTGTGCGAGTTCTCGGCCCGGAAGGACTCCTGGATCGTGTAGACGTCTCCCAGACTGGGCAGACACGTCTCGAGGTAGAGCTGACTAGACTGGGTCAGGTAGGCCTCGGCTCCGTAGTAGTCGATCGTGAACAAAGTCGACCCTCCCTCGACCGATGTCTGAACCATGCACGGCGGCGTCACCTCCATCACCTCCTCCCCGGCGAACGCAGATCGGAACTGGGCGAGCACGGCGGCTCGGACCTTGAGGACCGACGAGGCGGTCTCTCCTCGGATGGCGAGGTGGCGGGCGTCGGCAAGGAGCTCTGCCGACGTGTCCTTTGTGATCTTGTTGGAGAAGGCGTCGTCTCCACCGGGTGCCTGTCCGATCACTCGCCAGTAGTCGGCGACGAGCTCGTGTCCTCCCGGTGCGTGGGCTCCCTCGGGCAGCAGCTTGATCGTGCCGACAATCTCGACGGACGCCTCGAGGTTGAGGTCCAGGTTGTCGAGCGTCTTGGTCTGCAGTCGAGCGAGCATCATACAGGTGGTTAGTCATCTAACAAAGTGTGATGTCCTGACCTCGACTGGCGCGGACATCGACGTGGCAGAGACGAATGACGATGCACTCACAAGCTGACCTCCGAGGACGACCTGAAGGAGACCGGACCCGTCTCGGAGGGTGATGAACGTGGTCGCCTTCTGCTGTCGCAACCGGTGGACCCATCCAAAGATCTGCACACGAGAGTCTCGCAGCTTGGTCGTTCCGTTCACCTTGGTCTGCATGAACCGTACAGGCGAGAGCCAGGAAAAGTGAGCTCGAGCTCACCGACAGGACATCCAAGCTGCTCATCGTCCTGTGACTTACCCTGGTGATGGGTCCCAGGCTGTCGTCCTTTACGAGGACGACCTTTGCAGCCTCGTCCCTCTTTGCCTGCTCCCTGGCTGCCGACTCCTTTGCGGCCTTCTCGGTCTGCTCCCGGTTGGCCTCGACCTTCGCCTTCCTCTTCTCCTCGGTCTCCCACGCCTTCTTGGCCTTCTTGGCTCCAGCACCCGAGATGGCCTCGTACGAAGGCTCGGGGACGGGCTCGGTCGCGCCTGCGACGGGAGCGGGCTTTGCCTTCTTTACGAGGTAGGTGGCGTCCGGTCCGTGGACGAGCATCGCCTGGGTAGGCGTCGCATAGGGGGACGACTGCGTTCCGTCGGCAGCCGAGGTAGCCGCAGCATCGAGAGACTCGTCCACGTAGATGGCAGAGCCTAAGCAGACGACAAGGACACAGGCGAGGTCAGCACGGGCGGGTACAAGACGACAGGCGGACGGTGAGCTCGAGCTCAAGGGCGCGAGCACAAGAGATGACCCTTTGATGAGACCTGGACTCGACACAACAGCGACGTCCGCGATGCAGCCAGCTCTGATCTCGGGTGGTCATGAGATCGAGGGCGCTATGCCGAGGGCGAGGTCATGTGCTGGTGTCTGACTCGAGCTCACCCTCGACCCCGCCCATGTTGATCCAGCGCATATGCGCCCAAACAGAGTAGCGTGCTCACCTGAGACTCCGAGGGCCGAGGTCGCCGAGGCGAGTGCGTCGAGGACAGCGTCCTTTGACTTTGTGAGGATAGCGTCAGACATGGTTGGGATCCCAACCGTACTCGGGCAGCGAATTCAAACGACCCTGCCTCGAGCGAGAGGAGCTCACCGTCCGAGCTCATCAACACCGACACCGCACACTCCCTCGCGTTCAGAGAGCGCACACAGGCTCTTGGCTACCATCTCTCTTGTTTCTTGTCTCTCGATGACTGTCGAGACTGCCTCGTCTCGGTCTGTGGCTGGGATTGTGACGGACGCCGAGGGCAGGAAGGTGCTCCCCTCGACGGTTCGCTCGGATGGAACGTCAGTACAGTTGGACTGGCTTTGGCGCGCGTCTTTGGCCTGATCTGACATGTATGCGTGTCTTCCTGTCCGCTAGTGAGCGCAAGGAGCGCAAGGTTCGACCTGGGTTCACTCCTCTCGAGGACATCGGCCGGTTCCGGTCGCCTCGAGTCGCCGAGCGTGCAGCCAGGGAGGGATCCCCTCAGCTCGGAGCAGGCCTCGGAGGACGGAGTCTAGAGTCATGGGCAAACGACGCTCTCAAGGACCAAGGGCTGCAGGCGTCGCCTCTGAGGGGATCGTACAACGCTGGACCGAGGCCGACCCCGCCAGTCTACCGGACCCCCTCAGCCCAGACCTCGTTCCCGTCCCTCGCCTCGCTTGGAAACGCCCTACCATCCTCGAGCTCGAGTACTCCACAGACCCCTCCTCATCTCGCTCCTGTCGAGTCGTCCTCCTCCTCGGCTGCGACGTCTCCTCCCCGTCGGCCATGGCCCACTCGAGCTCCTCCGTCATCGTCGAGCTCAACACACGAGCCCACCGTCAACCCGACGCCTATCACCTCGACCCACTTCCCCACTGCGTCGTCTCCTCCCTCTCACTCTCACCGATGTTTAGCATCGGACCTGCTGGATGCGATGCCTCCTCCTTCGCCGGCCGCCTACTCAAAGACGCGTCGCCTCCAGTCGGCCCCGGGCCAGGCTGCCCAACCTCCGTCGCACAACGTCCAATCCGACTGGAACGCAGCCAAGCACTGCTTCACCCCACCAAAGACGAGAAACAGTGTCCAGCCGAGGCCTCAACGTCGTCCATCAGCCACGTCGTCAGCAAACGGAGAGCATCCAGGCGTGGCGGCTGGGTCTGTCGGGGCATCGATGCCGTCGTCTGCTCCGCCGTCCGCATTCAACCAAGGAGTCAACGGGCGTAGACCCAAGGGTCACAGACGCACGAGCTCGTTGTCGTCAAAGTCGAGCGCCAGCGGGTCGATCCACAAGCCGTCCTCCTCTGTCTCGGCGCCGCTCGCTGCACCCATCTCTATCGAACCTGTCGGCGCCCCTATCGCTTTGGGATCAACCCCACCGCTCAACCCAAGTGTGTCGGAAGCGCCAAAGGTCGTCGTTAATCTGCCACGGTCTCGACTCCCGCCAAGATCTGACCTCGTCCCGGCTCCCGACGCGCCCGCCTCGGCTACATCATCGACGTACAACAACAAACCCGTCCCGACTGGCCCCAGAAGCTCGACCATCACCCCGGCTGCAGTACCGCCCAAGAGAGAGACTGGCACCTGGGGCTCGGCAAGATCCATGCACGCTCCCAAACCGCCCTCACTGCCATCCGTACCCGCGCCTCCAACTTCGACAGCGAAACCTAGCCCTCCCCATCTCGAATCAACACCTGCATCTCTACCATCAGCACCCTCTCCACCGGTCGCCGCAAGTCCGACACCAGCTTTGGTTCCGACAGCACGAGCAATCGCGCCTCTCGCTCCGGCTGCTCCTCCTCCGCCTGCAGCTGTCACTCGGCCGCCTCGAGCCAAGACAGAGGGAGGATCTTGGGGTCTCAAAGCGAAGAGCGCGTTTGCGTCGACGCCAACATCGAAGCCCGAGGAGGAAGTGGTCGAGGTGGCGGTCAAGCTTCCTCCGGCTGAAGAGAAGCTGCTCGCCCCGCATGTCGTGCAGGCTCCGCCGTCGCCCAAGAAGAAGACCAGAGGCGAGCGCGCGAAAGCACCGGTACCTGCGGTCGTGAATGGGAAGCCACCAGGTACCGGAATGGGCTTTTCGATCAAGGGAGCTGCTGCAGCCAAGCGGGAGCAGCAAAAAACGACGGAGCCAGAGAAGCCCGTCGCAGTCCCGAGCATGGTCGTCGTCGAGGCAGCACCAAAGAAGGAGGAGGTGAAGCCTACTGTGCAGGAGGCGATGGTACCGGATGATCTTGTCGACTGGAGTGTCCCCATCAGTGGGAGGAGTTGGGCGGACGACGACGACGACTCGTTCTAGATACCTTGCTAGATCTTGCTTGCTTATCTTATCTTTGTAAACTGCATGTGCTATCTTGCTCTTTTCAAACTGACGTCTCAGCCGACCATGCATTACGGAGTTGATGTCGAAGCGCGGACCCGGGGACGTCGAAGGGGCGAGCTCACTCGTTCCCTCCCTTCCAACACCACGCAACCCTACTACCAGACCATCCCTTCCCCACCCCTCCCGCCAAGGCCTCTTCTCCAATCGGACCTCTCCCATCTCTCCCCTCTGCACGATGGCGTCCAAAGCTGCCGGGATCTCGCTTCTCTACGTCCACTGTTCGTCCTCGTCCGAGCTCATCTTCCGTTCCTCCTTCCCCCAAACTGACCTCCCTCTTCTCACCTTCCCCACACCTCCTTCCCTCCCACCAGCCGCCCGCTTCACCATCTCCCCCCGTTCCTCCTCCTCCCGCAAACTCCGCCTGGTCCTCCCTTACTTCATCAACAAGAAAGCCGGCGACCTCACCTACCTCCCGGTCGCGCCTGTCCGCAAGCCAGGAGCCGCACCCGCCGCGACGCTGAACGTGTGGGTCGCGCTGACCGAGCCTGGGAAGGCGATCGAGGGGGTCAAGGAGGAGGGTGAGAACACGGACAGCATGGAGGTGACGTATACGGATGGGACGGTGTTGAAGGTGGTGCTGGACGAGGTGCCGAACGTGAAGCAGTTGGTGGCGAGGGTAGAGAAGCAGGCAAAGACGTTGAGATTGAAGGCAGAGGCGTTGTTGAGTTAGGGGAAGGGACCATAATGACAAGATATGTATCAATCCCTGGCAGGCGGGAGCAAGCGAGCTCAGAGACAGGGAGAAGGCAGGGAGGGTGAGCTCGGACAGAGCGACAGGATGATGGCACTCTACGCCTTGGCTCTGTCGGGATGGAAGGCTGTCGGACGAGCAGCTGCAGTCTCGTCTTTCTCTTTCAGGGCCTCATTTAAAGTCCCTGTGCGATGTGACAACACACACTCCGGAGCAGTGGCGGCGGACCGTTCAGCCCGGCCGTCAGCCCTGGCTACCTGAGTGCCTGCTTCAGCTTTCGATGGGCACGTTTATCCTGTCGAGATCCGAGTGAAACGGTCGAAGCTTCTGCATCTGATATGCTTGGTCCTTGTTGCCGCATAAGGTTGACTCTCGTGCTCAGAGTCGAGCTCAACATTTGACCGGTCGCTACAGTTCGAGCTCACCACTCCTGGACCCTTCCCAACGACCACCCTGAGAAGACCGGACCGCTTCCTATCTACCGACTCGACCTACCTCGGTCGTATCACAGACTTCTCCACACTCAGTGACCGCGGTCCCTGCTCTGAAGATGGCCTCTGACGTCGCCTCGACGTCGAGCAGCTCGAGCTCATCCTCGGCTGCCCCGCTACTCTGCCACCAATGCCACCTCATCCCATCAAAGTACACATGCCCGGCCTGCTCATTCAAGTCATGCGTACGTCCATATCCCTACATCGTCTCTTCTGCGGCATTCACTTACGTTCGGCTCTCGCTATAGTCCCTACCGTGCTCGAACCTGCACAAGTCGACCCCGCCGACCTGCTCCGGGATCCGCAACCCGGCTGTCTACGTGCCCATGAACGCCTACGCCTACTCAAGTATGGTGTCGGACTACACCTTTCTCGCTGGCATGTCGAGAAAGGCGGACGAGTTCGCAAAAGGGGGCAAGGAGCCTGTCGTGCCGGGTGCGGTCGGCGGAGGTGGCGCAGGCGGACCAGCCGGTAGCGGGAAGATGGAGGCGTTGAAGAGGAAGATGAGGGAGGCTGGGTTGGGCGGGTGCAAGTTCTTGCCTGAGGGGATGGAGAGGCGGACCAAGAACCAGACGAGGTTCCAGCAGAAGTGAGTCGAACGGACGCATAACTTGACTTGACTTGCTTGCAAGGGTCACCCGCACCGGGACTGACTCGGGTACCTCGAACTCATCTGCAACAGATCCCAATCAATACTGTTGACGGTCTCGCTCGCTCCGTGTACGCCATCGACCTCCGCCTCCGAGCCGTCCGTCTCTCGCCCACAGCCGGTCGTACATCACTCCCTCCCCCTCACAACCGAGCTCTCAACTCTCTTACCAAAATCGAACTCGTCTTCTGCATCGGTTCCCGACCCGGCATCAACATCCGCACCCCCCTCCGGCCCCTCATCCAACCCAGACCAGCCGCCACCCTCCCCGTCCCCTTCTTCTTCGCCAAGCATGATCCTCCTCCCGCACCCCACATCTCGTCCTTTCAAACAACTCTTCTACCCGTCCATCACTCCCTCTACCCCCCTCTCCACCGCTCTCCGCCATCGCGCCTATCTCGAATGGCCCGAGTTCCAGTATTGCTCCGCCGCCGAGGCAGACGCACTCCTCGCCGCCGGACAAGTCGTCGAGGTGGACGAGATCCTCGACGATGATGTTGTCTCGGAGAGTGTCGAGTACGACGGTGGCGGCAGCGGCCGGGGAGGAAGAGGCGGACGAGGTGGGCGAGGTGGGCGAGGAGGAGGCAGAGGCGGAGGGGCGAACGGGATCGCACGAGGGCGAGGAGGGGTAGAGGGGGAGGACGAGGATGGAGTAGGAGGAGGGGAGCGGAAGAAGATGCGCGTGTGGGGGCAGCCGTCTACTGCTCCACAGGAAGGGGTCGACGGGTCGAAGGAGCCGACAACGACGACGTCGTCCATGGAAGTCGACCACCTCGACCCGGCGTCTGTTCCTCGTCTGGCGCCGACATCCGTACCGCCGCCTCCAGTGCAGGCTGAGCCGTCTGCGGCTGGACTGGGAGGTATGTTGGGAGACTACGGAAGCGACTCGGACGACTCGGGGGACGATTAAGGTCGAGATCAGATCAGATGGGCTTGGGAGTCGGTCAGTCTTGCTCGGGTGGTGGCTGAGCCAGCCAAAGAGTCGATCGCAACAACGTGTCCGCACTTGGAGCCGCGGCTCTGGACGCTTCGAACCTCGGGGGACGCGGGCAGCGTCGTCAAAGTCGCAGAGAGCATCTGCTGTACATCCGCTCATATCCCGGTCGCTGGTATGCAGACTCAAAGACAGGGACCTCGTTGCACTGAGAGAGCAAGACGGACGGGCAAGCGAGGTTCGGCAGAGTCCGAGGCACTTTGGTGATCGTGCAGAGAACGATCTGTCCGTTCAGTCAGAGGAAAGGACAGGGCTCAGGATGCTTCTGTGGGCTGTTGACGTCGTCGTGAGAGCTCTTGCAGGTCCGGATGGTGCGACCATTTGCCCCCGCTCCCACGAAGGGGAGGATGCACAAAGCATCGTCACCGTACAAGATGGACCACGTCAATAATGCATAAGAGTTGATTGACAGCCGGCTCGCAGAGTGCTTCGAACTTTTGAGAAAGATGAACTCGTGGTCTGAACTCGAAGAAGAGGAAGACAGGGCGAACTCGTCCTCTCTCCCGCGCGCTCTCCAACCCCGACCCCCCCTTCCCTCTGGCCCCTCGATTGCATCCTCGTCCTTCGCCTGCAGGATGGAGCAGGACATCTGCCAGCCGGTAGCGTCGACATCCTACCTACCTCCGGCTCCTCCACCGTCGCCTGTGCGCGTGTCTCGACGTGTTCGTCGGCGCCGGGAGGATGAGCGCGAGGGACGGACGAGCGAGGGTCCCATGTCGGTTCGGTCTTCCTCCCGGAATAGCCATACAAACGGCACGGTACATCGAGCCGAACCACCTTGTCCCTCACCTTCACCATCCTACGACGCACCCTATCCGACCCCGCTGTTGGTGGCGAGCTCTGCACGGCGTTGTCGACGGTCAGCTCCTTCCTCGGGCTCTCGCCGCCCCACCTTGCTGTCCATGGTCGCCCTCGTCGCACTCGTCCCGGCCCGCACACTCGCGTTCCCCTACCTCTCGCCACGCCAACCCACCCCTCAGTCAATAGCGTTGCCCTCTCCTCTGCCTACACCGCTGCCGTTCTCTGTGCCGAGTCGGAAGGGGAAGGAGAGGGCCGCTAGGGAGGAGGGGCCCGGTCTGCACAGACGGGCAGACGAGATCGTCAACGGACGCATCCTCCCAGATCGATACACTCCCTTGCCAGACGGCACATGGGAGGTTGACCAGGGATGGGAACTGTTTGGAGTCGCACCCACCGTCGTACGTACCTCCCTCCTTCCTCGGACGAGCGCTCCTCGTGGACCCGCGCTGGTCTCCTCGCACGACTGACAGGCTCTATTTATGGCTCCCTCTTCTCCCAATCTTCTGCTCCCTTCCATCTCCGACGACGACCTGAATCGTCCTCTGCTCTCTCACAGCAGGCGCTCGCGCAGGACGAGGAACCGTCGAGCTCGACGGGGACGTACACACCGGCAGCGACCTCGACTGCCTCCCCCGCACAGCAGACGACCGCCGGGGCCGCAAAGCCAACGACCCTCCCGAGAGGATGGGACGGATCCACAAGAGACAGCTTTGAGCTCCCAGTCATCATCGCATGCACCGTCTCGTTAGCAGTCATCGTCATCTTGACCATCACAACGTGAGTGGCCTCTGCCTTCCTGCCCCCGGGGACCCCCGTCCTGTTCATCCCCCTCGACTGACCCATATGCTGCCGATCTTGCCTCGCTCCGCTTCCGAAACCACCGACGACTTTGATCTCGGTCCACTCGCCATCTCGCTCTCTCAGCTTCATCGCCCGTCGGAACAAGCACTCGCGACGAGCCCGGCGGCTGAAGCGCAAGGCGACGGCAGCCTCGAGAGCGTCCACCGTCACCGTCGACATTGACGACCTCGACGCCGAGAAGGCACGCGCACAGGAGGACGCGGACAGTTTACGGAATGGACAGGGAAGGTGGAAGGGCGGTGGAAAGCTGGTCGTCGGAGCGCTCAAGAGCGCGAGAGGCAAGAAGTTCTTGCGGCGGCGGAAGGGAGGCAAGAGGGGCGGGACTGGCACGGCGGTCGACTCTGTCGAGGAGGAGCGAGACAGTCTCGACGAGTCTAGAACGAGCGCGGAGGGGAGGATCAGTGCTGAGGGTGCTGGCTCGACCGAGGAGGCGCAGAGGACGAGCTCTGGGACAGACGGGCCGTCAGCGGACGAGCCGGCTGCCGCGAGGACCAGCTCGGATCCGTCCATCCAACCGTCTCCCGGCGAAACTCCTCTGCTTCCCTCCGACACCAACACGATGCCCTCCCCTGCTCAATCATCCCAATCAGCCTCCCTACCGCGCCCTCCTTCGTCCGACTCGCTTCTGTCCATCTCGGCCCCTGCACCTTCGTCCCCTCCGCCTCCGCATTCCCACAACCCGACGCCACCAGCCTACCGTGCCTCAACCTCTGCCAACCCGACCCCCTCTACATCGACAGCCGCCGTCCCCTCACTCGATCTCGCGTCTTCCTCGACCTCGGCTGACTACTCGTCGGACGAGAAGCGGCCGTTCCCTCCTCCGTCGTCGGCCCTTTCTGCGCCCCTCCCACCTCTCGTCGAGAACCAGCCCTCGTCGTCTTCCGCCTCTCAGTCCGCCAACGTCGCTCATCTGGCCACAGATGACAAGGCGGCGCTCGCCAGTCTTGCCGCTCAAGCGTCAGCCCCATACGACCCTTCGTCGTCCATCGACGTAGAGGGCAGTGCGCCTGCCTGGGCCGCAGAGGACGACGAGACGATTCCCGAAGAGCTCAGGCTTGGACCTGTAGCGGGCGGGTCTGCACTGCCTGCGCCCCCGGGACAGTGGGGCGGCAAGACGATGGAGGATCCGTATCTGCCTGACCTCGATCTCGGCGAGCCAGAGGAAGATACGTTGGCGGCTGTCGTGCCGTCGGCTCCTTCTGCGCCGCCCGGAGATAACGATGAGGAAGAGGCGAGTGCGCCGCCGATGATGGAGGTCGATCTGGATGATGATGAGGAGGGCGAGGGAGCCAGCGCACCCCCGATGGAGGAGGAAGAGGAGGTCGAGTCAAGGACGTAGGCTTCTTTCATTGTATCTCAGCGCTTAGCCTTTCTTTTTGTACGACTTTGAGTCATCTGCCTCCTTACACTACGACCGCACGACATCCTATCTTGGTTTGGAACCTTCTCCTCTGCCTTCTTCGCTATTCGCTCGTGCTCTGCTCGTTTTTCCTCTGCGGACTTTTTTCCGATTCGTTGCCTCTCAACCCTGCTTAGAGCATGACTTCCAGCGACTCATAGAGTCGAAAGAAAGACATCGCGTCTAGTGCATCGTCGGCGGGAAGTCATCTAAAGGAAGATGTCGATGAGCTCGAAGCTCACCACTTCTCCGGAACGGACGAGGCCTCCCAACCATCAGCCACCCCGTTCGCGCGGAAGGCGTAGGAAAGCTGATCCTGACAGTGAGCCGGCGCGACCTTCTGATCGCAAAGTTCAACACGCTTTAATGTTCTGGCGAGGAGCAGTTTGACGAGATGCAGAGGAGAAAGGTCAGGGATGAGGGGCTGGCCGGTCCGAGGGCGAGATCCCTCCTTCGCTGATCAGCAGCGCACAGGAGCCCACGAGGGGATCCAGCAGCATCCAAGCCTTGGTACGTCACTCTGGTACACGTGATGCCATCGCTCTAAAAGCCTGTCTCCTGCTTTCCGCGGCCAGGCACCCACTGGCAGGGGCGAGGCTGCTCCCCTGACGACCCGCCTCGGCCCCTTTCTGCCAGGCCAGAGGTTGAGCTCAAGGGAGGAGGTTGTTGGTCTGCATCCAACTCCTATCTCGCATCTCGTTCAGCTTTCCTCTCTCTCTCTCCTCTCCAGTCAAGACCGGCGCTTGCACGACTATCCTTCACCCACACCACAATCGTTCCGACCCCACCTCTTTTCACTCCTCCCCGACCTTACTCCCACCATGCTCGTCGCCGCACCCTCCCTCCTCCTCCTTGCCACCCTGACCGCTCCCGTCCTGGGCGGCAGCAACCACGGCTCCCGAGGAGCGCGCGGAGTCGGCAACCGACGACACTCGCAGCTCAACCTGGCGAGGGACATGCAGGTCTCAAACGATGCCAAGGACTGCGGCGTCAGCCAGATCGGGGACGACAAGGGAGGCATGAAGTTCAAGTGGTGCACATGGGGGACATGGGCAGACGACAAGACCCCAGAGGAGGCTGCTGCGTCCCTCGCGATCGCCAGCGCCGTCGCGTCCGCGTCGAGCACGACTTCGTCTGCTGCCCCTCCCGCCGAGACAACCCAGCCGCCCGTGGTGGAGGAGCAGGCCGCTGAGGCTCCTACTACGACCGTCTACGAGGCTCCTCCTCCCGTGGAGACGAGCCAGGCCGCCGAGGCCGAGCAACCGCCTGTCGCGTGAGTTCATCTCCCATCTCGCTCTCTGTCCTCCTGTTCTCAGGCACGCGACGCGGTGTTTGAGGGGGAGCCCCTCGATGCCTTTTCTCCGTCTCTCTTGGCAGAGACGAAGATTTCGAGGGCTGGTGTTTCAGTCGGTCTGTGTTGGAGAGGCTCATCCTGTTCTGTGTTCGTCGTTGGGTCCAGTAACCTGGCCGTCGCTGAGACCTCTTCTTCTCCTTCCGCCACATCTGCTCCTCCCCCTACCGATGCCTCCCCTGTCGAATGGACCACCGCCTGGGAAACCGCCTGGACTTCTGTCTGGACCGACGCACCTCCTGCGCCTGTCACCACCGTCACGCCCGCTGCCTCGTCGACCGATACGCCTCCGCCTCCTCCTCCCGCGATCACCACCACCGCCAGTGCCGAGGCCCCACCCGCTCAGGAAGAGTCTCCTCCTCCTCCCGCGCAGACGACCTACGTCCAGGTCGAGGCCGCCGCCACCCAGCCCGAGCGACAGCCCGAGGGCGACTCTCCCGACTCTCCGGACACGCCTGACACTCCCGACACTCCCGACTCGCCAGACACCCCGGATAGCAACGACGACGGCCCGACCAGCGCTGCCGACCAGAAGCGCTACCTCGACGCGCACAACAGCTTCAGGGCAAAGTACGGCGCCGGACCGCTGACGTGGAACAACGAGGCGGCAAAGAAGGCGGCGCAGTGGGCTGCTGGGTGCAAGATGGTTCATTCAAAGGGAGCGCTCGGGTCGTACGGAGAGAACCTGGTTGGTTTCGGAGATGTATTTCGTGCTTGAGGGAGGACCGCCACTGATATGTGTCTGTCCGTTGGGTTCGCTGCAGGCTGCAGGGACTGGAAGCGCTTACGTGAGTCCTGCCCTGCTTTGTGTTTCGCTCTCTCTTCGTGACGCTGTCCGAACTTCTTTTTAGACCTGTCTTTCCCTGTGTCTCTCAGAACATCGAGTCCGCCATCGCGTCGTGGACCAACGAGGCCAAGGACTACAACCCCGCCAACCCGCAGTTCTCGCACTTCACGCAGGTCGTCTGGAAGGGCACCACCGAGGTCGGATGCGCCATGGTCGACTGCGACGGCATGTTCGACGCCAAGTACGGCGTGAGTCCAAATCCTCTCCTTCTTCCCTTCTACTCTCGCCTTTACATCGGTGCTCACTCCGCTCGTACCTCTCTTCCGCTTTGCTTGTGGATGCGACAGAAGGCCCACAACGTCGTCTGCGAGTACTCGAAGCCTGGAAACGTCCTCGGGTACTTCCCGCAGAACGTCGGGTCGCTCCAGGGCTAGCCGTTCCTCGCTCTGTCCGGTTTTGTTCTTTGTCTCGCCGTCTCTATCTCGCTCGTTTCTTGGCACGCTTCAGGTCAGGCTAGCCCGCTCTCGCTCTCGCTCTTTTGTACCACCACATCCTTTTCGTTCCGTGCCGCCGGCGGCGGTCCTTGTCTCAGTTCGTCTTTTTTTCGCTCCGCTTTCGCCCAATCCAGAATCTTCGTTGATCGACTACGGTGCACCCGAAGCAAGAACGACCCGAGCATGTCCGCTGTCAGTTAACGACCGCCTCTCCAGCCAACGCCGCCGCCTCACCCTTCGTCGTCGTCAGTCCTCATGTCCGCCTTCCCTTCCATCCCTGTGTTCTTTGCTGACTCAAGACACTACTTTCTACTGCGTTTACGCTATCCAGATAGCCCGTGTAGAGACACTCCCGTCCATCATCAACGCCTGTATCCTCGTGCGTTACCCCCTTCACAGTCTCGGTGCTCTCTCACCCTTTGTTCTCCATCTGTCTTGCTCACCATCTCGAGGCCTTGCAAGAAGATTGATTACACCTGAATTTAACAGATGCGTAAAGTAGTGAATGATCTGACATAGTACCGATGACAAGAAAGCCGAAACCACTCAGTACCCCCCTCCCCCTCCTCCCCCTCCGTGACCGTGCCCCCCTCTCCCATCCGGTCCACCCACCCCTTCCTCACTTCTCTGCCCTCCTCCTCCTCCTTCGAACCCTCCTCCAAACTGGTCCATCATGCCCTGCATGCTCGCCTGCATGCCCATGTTCTGCGTGTCCATGAACATCGACTGCTGCTGCTGGTGGTCGTTCATCTCCATCGTGTCGCCTTGGATCTGACCCTCTTGGAGAGCGAGCGAGTCGCCGGCGCCGAAATTGGAGAGATACCCAGTTCCCAGGAGCGATGCCCAGTTCTGAGAGGAAGAGAGGAAGGAGCCGGTCAGTACAAAGCTCGAAGGAAGACTTCGGAACCGACGAGAGACGGATCGAGGTCGGTTGTTGACGTACCTGCCAATGGTGGGGGTCGTTCTGCGACTGGGACTGCGACTGGTTGTCGTGGTGCTGCTGGTACTGCGAGGAAGGACCGCCGGCGTGGTTGAGTGTGCGGGTGGCGAGGTCGAACGAGTTCGTGGGAGGCGTGAACGAGGGTGGGACGACCGTCTCGTCTCTGAACGCAGGATCCATCATGCCGACCCACGAGGCAACGAACGTGTCGTCGTCGAACGCGTTGGTCGTCGTCCCGTTGAGTCGAAGAGGAGGGATCGTCGGGTCCGGCTTGCGCGAGTACCGACTCGGAGGGACGGCCGTCCCTCCTGCTGTCCGGGTTGTCTTTCCCGACTCGTCCGACTTTGCAGACGACCGTCGGTCTCGGATGGACGGGCCTGCTGTCGAGTCGTCCTCGGTCGTCGACTCTTCGGCAATCTTTGGCGCCTTGATGGCTCGGTCGATGCCAATGAGGATCCGGTAGCATCGACGGGCGGTGCTCTGAACAGAGTCGGGCGGGAAGCGGACGTCCTTTGCGTCATTGGACGAGACGACGCCTTCTGTCGACTCCCACCCGAGCTCGATCATAAAGTCGTACGCGCTACGGAGGCTCCGACTCGCGGCGAGCTGAGCTTCGGTGGAGGCGTTGTCCGGATGGGCGCGGTCGACGATCCGATTGGCGAGCAGGACCAGACAGGACGAGTGGATCTGGTCGAGTTGAAGATTAACCGCAAAGACCGCAAGGTTGCGAGAGGATCAGTGAAGGTTCGACCGACGACGGTCGGCAAAGAAAGAGGGTCGACTCACCTGGCCCAGAGACATCCACCACCAACCCATCATCAGACCCTTCCACGATGACACCACCCGGTCAATCAGCTCGATCGCCGCCTCGGCACACACGACCGCGCTCTTCCTCGCGAGGTTGAACTTGAGCGAGTCCGGGATCGGGTACGACCCACCGGGAGTGGTGCAGAAGAAGAACAGGAACGGTCGGTACAGCTGCAAAGATCATACGAGGGCAGTGTCGTCAGCACGTCGGTCGACTCTCTGCTCCGGAAGATAAGACGGGTTGACTGACTAGGATTCGACAGTTGATGTATCTATTGAGGAGGACGTGCGCCTGCAGCTTCCAAGGTCCGTCGGTCGACGTCTTTGACGGGTCCCGGAGGTGCTCTGGCACTGCCTTCCACCACAGCAACAGCTGCTCCTCGAGGACGAGCACGTCGTGCGCATGCGGAAAGTTCTTGGGTTGCTGGAGGTCGTACAGGCTCCGAAGGATGCGACACTTTATCGCAAACAGCTTGACCGTCTCGATAAAGAACGTGATCGACTTTGGCTCGTCCACCTCGCGGGCGACGGTCGAGTTCTCGCGCAGGTCGTCGTCGTCGTACGGCTCCGGGAAGCCGGACGGGTCAAAGTCGACGTCGGTCGAGGACGTCTGTCGGTACAGCATCGCGCTCGAGGTCGCCTCCATCTGCAGGCACGCTGCCCAAGCCCGAGACCGGACGGCGCGTTCGAGCGGGCCAAACGTCTTGTTGACCGACTGAATGTGCAGCTGGAGACCTTTGGCCATCAGGATCGCGAGCCCGACAGCGTTGGCCGACAGATTGCCTTTTGAGCAACTCTGCGAGTACTGGCAGAGCAGCAGCAGGTAGTCGATCACCTTGACGTTGCCCATCAGCAGGACTGGACAGAGGCACGGCAGAGTCAGCGACGCAAGACGTACACGCACCGGCGCATGATGATCTCGACTCACTGTGCGGGACCGACATGAGCGCTTGGCTCCGTCTGAAGTAGATGACCCCCGAGGCGGCGTCGTCCTTGTTGGACCGGAGCGCGCACGTGATGCAGAAGATGAGGTTGATCGTCGCGAGAAAGATGTGGTCCGACGCTCGCAGATCGCTCTCGGGCGGCCAGGTCCAGATGTCGTTGTACGCGGTCAAGAATGAAGGCCAGTGCACGACCGGGTACAGGTGATGGACTGTAGATGGCAAAAAAGATCAGCGCCGATCACGACCGATCCAACGGACGAAGAGAGAATGGACAGACCTTTCTCGTGGAAGAAGTCGATGAGCGAGTCTGCAATGTCTCTGGCCGGGAGGTCGTACTTTGCAAACACGCGTTGTTGGAGGTGTCCGACGTCAGCGCTTTGGGACTTGACGGCGGTGTCGCCGACGGTGGCCGCGCTAATTGTCGAACTCACTCCTCCGCTGAACGCTGCGTCGTGAGGGACAGCAAGCGCTATCAAGATGCCGGACACGGACAAGAATCAGTTTCAAGCTGGTCGAGACGATCTCTCTCAGCTTCGATGGTCGAACGACGGACCTTGGGTGATGAAGTCGTCCGTCGGCTTGCCCGCCGGGAAGCGAGTCACCTTCGCCACCTGGCCAGAGAGTTTTGCCGCCGCGTTCTCGACAAGCTCCGTCGAGATCCCGTCCTCTGAATGGCAACAAGGGAGGCACAATCAGCCCTGGTGCTCAGCCGAACCGACGCACTGCCGATCTGCAACTCACGACCGTGTCGCTCCCACCTGAACTTCTTGTCCTCCATCGGATGACCCGTGACAGCGTTCGTGGCCGAGATCTCCTCTCCTGGGGTGTCGTCTTCGGAGCTTTCTCCAGGAGAAAAGTGTCTCTCCACCTCGACCGGGTGATCTTCTCCGTCGGCCCCTGACCCCTGCGTCTCAGCGTTTCCTTGCGTCGCCTGTCTGGGATAGCCAGGTTGACTGGATTGTGGAGGATAGATGATCGGGTACGGAGCAGACGAGGTCGACGCGTACGGCTGGGCGGGATGCTCGCTCGGGTGCGATGGCGGCTGCATCACCGGGGCGAAGTAAGGGTTCGAGTGCAGCGACGGCGGCATCGGAGGTCGAGCTGGCTGCTGCTGGTACTGATCCTGATCGTGATAGTAGGGCTGACTTTGGTGCGGGTAGGATGGCTGATGAGAGGGAGGATACGGCTGAGGGGGGAACGACGGGTGCTGTGGCTGCTGCTGATGCTGCTGGGCGTACGCGTATGGATGGGCGGGAGGTCCCATGTCGTTCCTCGAGCTCGAGCCGGAAGACTGGCTGTGGTTTCTATTGTTGGCGTGTTGATAGCCGTTGTTGTTCGGAGAGTCTGACGGCACGGACGGCGAGCCGGTCGATGGGTTCCCACCCGACGGATTGGACGAGTGTCGCGACTCAAGGTTGGCCACTTTGGCCTCGAGCTCCTCGACATATCTGAACGAGACCAGATGGACGGTCAGCAGAAGAGAGGACAACCCAAACGAGCTCGAGCTCGAACCCTGTCCGTGGCCGACGAGCGGGGCGGGGATTTCGGTTGTGCCGATCCCCACGGTCTGCTCCCTTGCTTCCGAGTCGAAGAAGAAGGCCCGATCGGACTCACTTGATGGACACTCTCCTCGGTGGTGGGGGATACTCGCACGGGACCTTGTTGTTTGTGCAGATCTGACAGGGCTGGCCACCTGAGGACCGGGAGCACACCGCGGGCGAGGGCGGACATGGATCGGAAGCAACGGAGGAGGCAACGTCAGCAGTCTGTCCAAACGAAGGGAGGGAGCCCACCCTGGCTCATCTGTCGCAAAGAGCGGACGTACCGTCGCACTGTTTGAGAGACGCGTCCGTGATATGGATCAGACGGAAGAGGGAGACGTCAGCCGTTGTCGGACTCGCACGAGAACGGAGCTCGACCGTCCTCGTCGACGCCAGAGCTGCCGAAGGTGAGCTCAGAGGTGGACGAGCGACAGACCTTTGATCTCCGTTGACGGCAGCCGACTGGATCGTGGCGAGATCAGAAGAGATGGGTGAGGAGAACAAGAGGACGGATGAGCTCGTCGTGCTGGTGAGCTCTCGTCTGAGTTCTCTCTGGGTCCGGGACCGAGGACTGACAGCATGCCCGCTCGACTCGCTTGCGCTTCTTCTTTCCGTTGTCGTCGTCGTCCTCGCCGATCGCATCCAGGTCGAGAGCGTCGTCCTGCCTAGGCCTGTGCTGGACGGGCTTCTTTGACGGTCCTGGCTCTGGGTAGGCTGAGCTCAGATTTCCTTGCGCCATCGAGGCGGGGACGAGGCCTCTCGCAGCCGAAGGGGCAGGAGGAGGGAGCGAAGGAGGAGCAGGTCGTGGACCAGGTCGGGTAGCGTCCTCGAGCGTTTGAGCGAGCAAGGTCGTAGGAGTCAGGCGGCGGCTCGGGGGTCCTCCTGAGCTCGGAGAGTTGGCTGTTGGGGGTGGGTTCGACATCGGGTGGTCCAACACTGGGTCGAGGGTGGATGGTCAACGAGCACAAACACACCCGTCGCGCTCAGTCTTTGCTCGCGTTCTTCGATAATCATCCTGGTTCTCTTTCTATCTCTCAGATGCTGGTTACGCTGGTCTGGTGGTCTCCCATCCGCCGCACGAGCGAGCTCGCTCTTCGTGAGCGGATAGCAGATCCAGAACGGACACAGGCCACGGCTGCGCTTGCAGCGGATGCGAGTCCCGCTCGCGCGGCCAAACGCCGAGTGAGGCATCTCAAGTCAGGCGATGGTATCTCAGGCGATGGTATCTCGGGCAATCCCTGTCTTCCCTACTGCTGGTGGCCGGAGGGTGAGCGACGCTTGGTATCAGCTGCTCGCGGACGGACCAAAGTCGGAGTTTGCCTCACCCCTGTTTGTGCCGTCCTGTCCGGTCGTTCATGCAAAGGCGCACGTGCCCGGAACGTGTTGACTCTCGCAAATCATCCTTCGAAGAGCTCAACCCGCCAGAATCGAGCTTGTCAACTCGCTACTTCGGGGAGGGCTGTCCAACAACCCGCGGAGTCGTCGTTCGGCGCCATCCTGTTTACTGACTCTGCTTGAGTCGACGAAGATATGAGCTTGGGTGCCGTCCACGCCGGCTGATGACTTTGCCATCCTCAGAGGGAAACAAAGATTATGATGGAGATAAGCCGAAAGACAAAGGTATAAACAGAGGACAGGGCGGTAGATATGTTGACGTGTGCGGTGTGAGAGAAGCAAGAGGGGAGAAGGTACAAAGGGAGAATCGGGAAGGGGACAAGAGCTGCGTGTGTGCGATTGTGCAGAAGGGAAGGACGAAGGCGACCAGAAAAAAGAACACGGTCAAGAAGAGATGAAGGCATGAGGAGTGGGCGGGTGGCCAAGAGGAAACGGCCAAGCAAAAGAAAATGGTACAGCGAAGCAAAGCAGGACGGGGAAAAAGCAGATGAGGAGGTACACGGAGCGTGCAGGCGGCCAAAAAGCAGGTGGGGGAGGCACAGATGCATGACGACGGAGAAGAAAGCAGAGGGGACGGGTGGCGCTAGCGAAAGCGGACACCGCCTCAGCTCTTTGCGATCTTCTCTGCCGACCTGCGACTCCTCGTCATGATGAGATCCTTCCTCCCGAGCGTGAACCAGCCCGTCTGCTGGTCCGCGGACCTGGGAGGCTCGACAGCCGGCGCGGGCCCAGACGGCAAGACGAGACCCATCCCATGCTGATCGGCGAGCACCAGAGCCGCAGGGAGGACGGGCTTCTTCATCGTCGCCCTTCGCTCGAGGATCGTTGGCGGCAGGACGAGCTTCATCTCTGCCGAGGTCGGTGTGAGCGGGAGGGTGAAGGTCGATGGGGTGGGCTTCTCGAACGGGCGGATGAGGATCGAGAGCGGTGGGAGGGACGACAGGAAGGCCCGTGCAAACTGTCGGAGCGAGGACGAGTACTGGAGCAGAGCTTGTTGATCGTTCGCGGAGGACGAGTTGGCCGGGGAAGGAGTCGAGGACGGCAGGCCGTGCTGGTGCGAGGACGACGACGGGGTCGAGTTGGGTGGCGACAGGAGCGAGACCACCCCTACGTTCGGCACACGGGCCAGCTCGAGCGCAGGTGGGTAGGTGGAGGGAGCAAGAAGCTGCTGCTGCTGCTGCCGTTGCTGAGGACGAGGGAGGTTCGAGTCGTCCGGTCCGATCTGACCTGCCATCCAGGCCTGGTCCGCCATCCCGGCCTCGACCTCGTGCCAGTCAACGTCACCCCCGGCTCCGGTTCCGTCCCAGTTTTCCATCATCTCGGCCCAGTTGACGTTCTCGAGCTCGGTCGCCGGATCTTGAGCGGGCTGGCCGCCCCAGAGCGAGCTGTCAAACGCGTACGTGGGATCGATCGGGCTCGCGCCGAGCAGAGACTCGACCATCGTCGAGCTGTCGACCGAGGACGGCGAACCCGCGTACCCGTACTCGATCCTGGTAGACTGTCCGACCGGCGGCGGTGGGTCCACGAGGCCCTCGAGAGGGTACGAGAACGAGGATGGCGGCAGGAAGGTCGGCAGACGGCCTGGAGGGTTCATTCCCGTTCCCGTTCCGGTCGAGCTCGACTGCTGGGAAGGACCGGCCGAGTAGAACGCGTGGGAGGAAGGGCCGCCACTGGACGAACCTGCACAACGAGAAGGACGATCGCTCCGGTCAGCCGAGCGTGCACTTGGGCGTTTGAGGACGACCGAGAGACTGACCTTGCTGCATCTCCCTCTCGAGCTCCCCTGCCATCTCGACGTACTTTGACTTTCTCACGCCCTTTGTCGGTGGTTGCGAAGGCGCACTCGTTCGATCTGGTGCATGCGAGGGCATCGGCTGGGTGGGGACCCGCTTGCTAGGCTGAAGTCGGAGGTCGTCCTCCTGCGGCCGCTTGCGCTTTGCGGGCGTCTGGCTCGTCGTGGGGGGGAGGGCGACCGAGGGGTGGGTCTTGATGTGATGGCGGGTGAGCATGTCGCTGTAGACAGAGCAAACAGGCAGACTCGGTCAGCGACTTTGGTAAAAGCACGACCTCGGGCTACGGCCGCTGGTCCCTCGTACCGTCCAGCTCGAGAGACGTCCCAGAACGCGTCCAGACGGCAACTCACGCTCTCTGAAACTTTTCCTCGCACAGCTGGCATTCTGTTGAGAAAAGGATGCGGGGAAGCAGGGCGAACGAGCGAGGGCGTCAGTCGGGGGTCAAACAGTCCGGGTGAGCTCGCTCGTTCGAGACACCACGAGCGAGAGCCACGCTCTCTCTCTCTCGAGAGAGAAGACCAGGTGGATGGTCACTCACTGAACGGGCACTCTCCCGTGTGGGTCCGGAGATGTCTCTGTGCGCAGGACAGGTCGCGAGCGAGGAGGGGATCAGGGTCAGATGAACAGCGTCGCGCCCGGCGTCTGGCCTGGCCTCCTCCCTTCGAGGCCACAGGACAGCGTCCGTCCTCGTCCTCCTTCCCACAGCCAACAGACGGCCTTCCTTGTACTCACTGTGACATGCTGAGCCCGACTGAACACCTTGTCGCACTGAGGGCCTGCCACAACCAACCAACGAACCAGACGTCGACGTGTGAGCTCGAGCTGGGATGACCGCTTTTCGACGAGAGACGGCCAGCTTCCGTTCCACTCACAAGGGTACTGATCACCCTTCATCGTCGCTCGCGTTCAGGTCGCGCCGGTCAGAGAGAGGGCACGAGAAGGTCTTTTGCAGAGAGCGGAACAGAGATGAGCAGGCGATGGTGCTGGCGAGACGGTCGATGGTTGGAGGGTGGGCAAACCGGCACCGTGCCGACAGACTCCGCCCTCGTTCAGGCCTCAGAGTTGGCCGATCCATCCCCGACGTCCGCCATCGAGTCGAGAACCCCCAGGCGTGGCACACAACATCCTCAACAAACAGGACACCCCGCACAGCTTCCGAGCCATAGCCCCATCGGGCAACAAGGGCCATACGTCGCTCTGACCGCAGAGCAGACGGACAGCGACCAGCAGATCTGCATCTCGCATCTTGGCCACGTCAGGACCTGTGCCTGGGCCTGGACTCTTTTCACGCGGATCGAGGGCCCGCCTCGCCCACGCTCGCGTTAGATTGATTCGCCCGAGGGAGGGGGCCCAGACGCAAACAAGCTCGCGCCTCTCCGCCACCACGTTCATGAGTTTCAGAACTCGCCTTCCATCTCGGCTGGTCTCTCCGCAATCGATGCCGACCCCCAGATCAGGTGTGACAACGCCCGACCAGGTCGACATGCTCGACTCGAGATGATGGGGGAAGAAGCAAGAAGGCCAGGAGGGAGAGAGAGCACCGAGATGGAACATTGAGGCTAGCCCGCTTCGGATGAACAGAACCAACCAAGCAGAACATCGAAGTCGGCGCTGCTGTCGATCGATACACCCAAGCAATCGGACTTCGGCACCTCACCTTCCAGAGTTCTGCATGTGACCCGACGGATGAACGGGGAAAAAGTTGCTTCCGACTTGCTTCCGACCTCTGGGAGCAAAGACCGCTCGAGAGTCCGATCCAGCGGTGTGATGACGGAGAAGCAGAGACTGTGATATCGATGCTGGTGTTCTGAAGTTGTCTCGCTCGTCGACCGGCCTGCTGAGATTTTGCGTGCCCAGTCGGCTTCGGTGGTCAGGTCGATGCGCTCCTAGCCGCATCGACATACACTCGAATCGCGGACGTAGCAACTACACCTGAACGTCTCGCACTACCTGTACTGGTGCGAATCATCAGAGAGACGACGTCGGCAGACACTGCCCTGCCGAACACGCGGGCCGAGATTTCGAGGGAGGCTGAAAACCGACGAGCTCACATCCCTTCATCCCTTCCTCCATCTCCTCCCCTTCCTCTTCCAGTCCCGATTTCGGTCCCGCTCGTCTGGTGCTGGCATCAGGTACGTCTCCAGTCCATCTTTTCATGTTTCTGGTATCTGGCGCGCGCGCGCAGCCGAGGCCGCCGACTCCCTCCCCCTCTCCTCCGGGCTTTCGACGTCCATATCTCGCCCAATTCTTTACCGATTTGGACGAGGCCGGGCTCGTTCGAAAGCTACGCTCATTCCTGATGAAGCCTAAAGCATGCATAGGCCGCCGACTCCCTCCCCCTCTCCTCCCTCCCGAGCTCGCCTCGACTCGCTCCGCTCGCCTCCTTCACCTCGCCTGATGATCACTTAATGCGCGTAGTTCAAGCATAACCACCATGTTGACACCTATCATCATTACAAAGTCTTTCGCTCCTATCTGATCCCCCCCTCGCACTCGCCCTCCTCGCTCGCTGTCGCTCGTCGCTCGTTGCTGACCTTGCCTGCTGTTGTCTTGTTCGCGCAGGTGTAGACTTGACTTGTTGATGTGATGGCTGCCTTTCTACCTCTGCTTCTGCTGCGAGTTCGTGTCTCGACCAGTGATGGTGAGCTCATCGGATCACAAGGGAAAGTTGAGCTCGACCTCCTTTCTTCCGCTCGCTGCCTCTCGGTCGACTCGAGTACAAGCAAAGTGATCCGATAAAGAAGCAAAACAGATAGAGCGATAAATAAATAAACTAGACGCGTCGAAAGAGATCCATGTCAAACTGCGAAGTCGCGTCCTCGCCTGCGTCCCTCTGCTCCTTGACCGTCCTCCCTCCCATCTCCTTCTGCATCACATCGTAAGCCTGGGTGAACCAGACCATAGACCCCCTTTCCTCCTTGCCCTCCACTCCCTCCCACTCCATGTCCTCCCCATCCGTCGAGACCACCTTGAACTCACTCGCGTGGAGGTTTCCGTGGACGTACAGCGCCGACGGGTAGATGATGGCACAATTGGCCGGGAACTCGACGATCAGCTTGAGCTCCTTGAAGCACAGGAAGAAACGCTTTCGCGAGTTAAACATCCCTGCGCGAAAAAAGGGGGCGAAAGGGGGTCAGCGAGCGCAAACTGGACGAGGCGAGGCGAGGAATAGCAGAAGATACTGACCGAAAGCGACCACCACACACAGGCCCATCGCGAGGTTTTTCCAGTCAGAGTGGAAGATGGACTTCACACTCTTCCTCCTGGATTTGAACTCTCGCGGTAGGTTGACACAGAAGAGATCGAAAATCCCAAAGAGGGATCGACCATCTGTAGCGGAGAGGAACGCGGCGTACCGCTCATACACCTTTGGGAACCACAGCTTGACCAGGTCTGACACCCAGAGACTGAGAAAGAAAGGAGGGCAAGAGATCAGCAGGAGAGAGAGACAGAGAGAGAGAGGGAAGAGGGCCGACCTGAGATCCTGCACGGCCGACGAGAGGACAAACTCGTCCCACTCGACCTTGTCCTTGAGGTGGACGGCGGTGAATGTAGTTTCCTACAGACGCGAAAAAAGAGCGAGGCGTTAGCGCAAAAATTGAAGGTGCGAGAGGGTGGTAAAGTGGCGAGCTCACCTTTGAGTATGCGCGCGACCATCCGAGGAGCAGCGCGATGAAGTCGCCGCCGCGAGAGGTGGACGCGAGCGGGTACAGGTACTTGTGGTTCTTCTTTCCTCGGGCGCGAGCTTCGGTTTTGAGCTCGATCTTGGAGGCGGCGGTCTTGACGTTGGCGAGGACCTCGTTGACGAGCTGACCGAAGCGAGGCTTGAGGCGGCCGGTGCGAATGGCGACCTGGATCAGCGTCGGGTCAATGAGGACCAGAGGGACGGGGCTGCAAGAGGAGAGAGCAACAGGCAGGTCAGCGCAAGTGCAGGAAGTACTGGGACAGGGACTGGTGGGACGAGACACTGAGCTCATCGGATCGGAAGGGAAAGTTGAGCTCAACCTCCCTTCCTTCCTCGCTGCTCCTCAGCTCCAAACACGCCTGCAGACCCGTTCACCCCGCCTCCTCCTCCCTTCCAGTCCCTCCTCTCGCCATGTCTTCCCAGAACCCGTACTCGTCCACCGGTCAGAACGGCGGTCCCGGCGGAGGGACGCACGCTCAGCCCGTCCAAGCTCAGGTCTACCTCTGCGCACACGAAAGGACTCACTTCTCTTCGTCCCAGGAAAGCACCTCAAAGTCCCCATACTCTCCTCCCTTGAGAACGTTCCTCCCTGCCAGACACACCCCTGCCCAGCCCGTGCTCTGAGGATGGGCCGCCCCTCCTCTGACCTCGGTCTCCTCCGCGCTCGCGAGCACCTCGGCCTTACGCTTGAGCGCCTGCTTCTTTGACTTTCTCTGCGAGTGGTTGAGTGTTGGAGGAGGCGGGAAGCGATACCCAATGTAGATGACGGGCGGGGAGGAAGAGTCGGTAGGGGAGGCGGGCGGAGGGGAGGTGTCGGGTGAGTCGGGTGAGGGCGGGCCGGATGGGTCGAGCTCACCCTCCTCGACATCGACAGCGCTGAGCCTGGAAAGCAGATGAAACGCTTTTTGGAGCTCAGAAAATGCATAGAAAGTTTCGAGACAGGCAAAAAAATGCGAAAGGGACTCACTCTTCGAGGCGTTCCTCCAGCACCTTCAACCTCTCCTCTGACCGCTTCCTCTCGAGCCTCTCCGCTCGTCCGACCAGATACGGCTCGACCTCTAGGGTCTGGTGGAGATGGGTCCCCTCTCCGTAGGAGATCCCGGCCTCGCGCAGCTGGCGTGCGAGAGAGGACCGAGTGTCGCGGCGAGGGAAGGAAGACATCGAGAGGCGGGTCGTGTTGGTTGAAGGACGGAACGCGAGCAGAGCCTCAGAACGGGCTAGGCCATTTTCGACCATACGTCACAACCTCAATTTATATCGGTTCGTTTCGGCGAGGATATCGTTCGAAAGCTATGAGTCAGGGCTACAAAATGGTATCCTTCGATGCATGAAAAGCGCGTCGGGCGCATGACCGATTTCGATCGCACCCAGCCAAACATCGCGCAGTGGCTGGTCGCGTCCCCCTCAAAAGGCTGCATTCACCCGCTTTCGTGCTGACTCCCAACTGCATCCTTCTAGCTAGTGTAGCCCTCTTTATCTATGTCTTTCACTTAGCTACTCGCACTTTGCCAAGTCCTCTCCTACCTAGCCCATCCAGAGCCCGACCGCCCTGAGCAAGCTGACGAGAGGTCTAGGTCGCGTCCCTCCCATCCTCCCGCCAACCTACCTCCACGAGCCCGACCGCCCGCTGGAGCGTTCAGGTGTTGCTCGTCTCTTCTTGCTTCCGTCTCTATGTACTCTGTCTGTCTGCCTCTGCTTAGCTCAACCCTCTCACTGCTGCGAGCCCGACCGCCCGACAGCAGTGAAGGTGACGCGAAGCGAGTCGCACAGACAGAGCAACGCGTTCCGCTTCCACTTTCCGTGCCATCTGTCATGTTGGTCGATCATTCTTCATCTCTGTTGGACACGTCGTATGATCATGGCGTGCCTGTCTTTTGGGTTGAGCGAAAGAAGACGCGGAGGACCCCACCTCGTTCCGTGAGCTCGAGCTCACCGTTCGATCCCTCCTTGCCCGCAACGTCCATGCGCAGAGTCATCGCCATGTCCACCACGCTCAAACACCCACCCAAGCACCCGTTCCCTCAGGGAGAGAACCCTGGTCTCCGGTACCAGACGCCGTACTACTTTACGTACAAGACGTTCGCGAAGGCGCGTTGGCACGGCAGGGAGCTTCTAGAGGTCGTCTCCACAGAGTTCAGGGACAGGTCAGTCTCGCAGAGCGTCAATTGAGCGTATAGTGGTTCAGGCTGCTGACCACCGACTTCCTTGCGCTTGATTGTATTAGATCCGTGGACTACTACGTGAGCACGACGTCGTGTCAAAGCTCGCGGCTCATCCCGAACCAACGTCGAAGCTCACCTCTGGGTGTTCCTCTTCGCTCTCCTCGTT
>BTPH01000172.1:0-31975 GCA_036245725.1 Mrakia hoshinonis
TAGTGCAGCACTGTCTACCTTAGTTTCTCTTTACCTCCCTTCCGCCTTCTCGCTACCCAACTGTATCCTCACCCATCAGCCACATCCGTCATCCTCCTTTCACTTTTCTCCCTGGTATGGGTCTCGCTCTCTCGTTGGTCTAGATCGTTTACAATCGCTGGTGCATCGGCCTCTTGTCTTCGAAACAGATTCATGGTCTGCGCTACCCCCTTCGACTCATCGTACAACCGAAAGTCTGACTTCTTCGCTTTGCAAAGAGAAGCATTCCATCTTTTGATGCGTTTATCCGGTCACTCTATGGAGAGAGATAGGAGGCCGAGAAGTGTTTGAGTGGACTGAGTATTACCTAGAAGATCCGTCGGACAGCCGGGACGGAGGGCGTTGAGCTCGAGCTCACCTCCCTCCCTCCCTTCTGTCCTCCCTCCCACACCCATCATGCGCTCCCCATCCATCTCCTCTAGTCCCAATCGACACGGAAACTTTCTCCGTCATCGGCGCCGCTTCCTCCGGTCGTCGTCATCTGCTAGCTGACTGCCCTGAGTTCGATCTGACGCTTCGTTGCCCGCCTCTCCTCGTTGGTGCCTCGCCCGGTCGTGCCCTGCCTCCTGACCCTGCCCGGTCGACTTCATCAACCCTTCCCCCCCTACTCTGCTCGGACCCCAAACATACCCTTTTCCCGATCCGACCACCTTGCACATCATCTTGGCTCCCAACATCGTCTGTCCCTCTCCTCCAAACACCCAGCGCACCTCGACCTCGTCTCGCTTCGCTCGAGTCCGATGTCGTCCTCCTCTCGGGCCTCCTCTTCCCTCGCACCGTCCCATCCTCCTCCTCCTCCCCAAGTGAAGCGCAAAAAATCCGCCTTCGCCATCGGACTCGCCAAGCTCGTTCCCTCCGTCCTCAAGTCAAAGTCCTCCTCCTCCGCACCCACCCAATCCGTTCGTCCCTCTCTCCCTCTCCCCACACCCTTGCTCTTCAAGCTGACCTTTCCCCCCTTTCATCGTTCGTACAGGCCCTCCCCCCCTCCTCCTCCCATTCCCTCATCCCAACCTATTACACCCTCCCCCGCCCTTTATCCACCTCCTCCGCCCATCGACCCACCCGCGCACCCATCCCCCGACGGCGCCAGACAGACCAGCAGCAAGCCACCCGGCCACCACCGCCGTTCGTCCGTCCGGCGGGGTTCAAGGTCGCGTCGTACTCCCATGCTCAGACTGTAGGGAGGAGTTTCTCCACCTCGCATGTCGTTCGGTCGCCGCCGCCGAATACGTTAGGACAGGGCGCGACGCCTTGGGTCAGGGGGAGGGATGGGTATGTTTCGAGACCTGGGCCAAAGAAGGGCAAGGGGAAGGAGTTGCCTGCTCTTCCTCTTGAGCACCAGCAGCCGACCTTCCGCCGTTGGGTGTCGGAGTCTGCGCCCGTCGCCGCGACGGGGACGAGCAGCGGGCCAGGGAGTGGGAGGCAGCGCGTCATCTCGGCGTCGTCGGTCCTCTCGGATGCTGTGAGAAAGGTGGAGATTGGGAGGTTGACGCCTTGGGAGGATGCCGCTTTGAGCTCCGACGGTGACGGTGGTGCAGGGGCAGGTGAGGTGATGGAGGTGGTAGACCTCAGCGAGACGGTCGTCTGGGAGGTTGGGTCTGCTCATCGGCGGTATGAGAGCGAGGTCGGAGGTAGTGAATGCGCGAGTGTGAGAGGGATGGTGGTTTATGGGTCCGAGGCCGAAGTGGGAGAGGGTCAGGGCGAGGAGGATGCGTTTGTCTATAGTCGTGAGTCGTTCTTCTCACTTTCGTCCAGTGCTCTTCCCGTCGCGTTCGCTCGCCAGGCCCCTGACTATCGTCTGTGTCGGCTCGGCTTTCGCAGATCATCTCGCCCCCTCCACCACCTCTTCCACCTCAACTTCCTTCGACCTCTCCCCTTGGACGTTCCCTTCCCCACCCTCAAACACGCATCAGTTCCACTCCCTTCCCTCCAGGACCTGGGTCCGACCCACGTCGTTCTCGTCCTCATCACCCGGGCATTCCCCAACCTCCTCGCTCTCACGGTATTCCCTCCCGCCCACCAGCACGCACCCCGACGAAACGAACATCCGCTCGAGCGTGCACTCGTCCTATGCCGGCTCTGGGTACGCGGTGTCGGCTAGTTTCTCGAGCCAGATGCGGGAGCGGTCAAGGTCGCGATCGAGGTCGAGATCTGTGGAGGACGATGAGGAAGAGGAAGAGCTGAAGACGCCCCAGATGGGGGTTGTGCATCTCGTACCGGAGGCTGGAGAGCTGAAGGGCGAGGGGTCTGTAGGGAGGATGATGATGGAGGGGTGGTCGGCCTAAAGTGGTGTGGTGCATCTCTGTGTTTCCTCCTTTCCCTAGCGCGCAACCCGTCACGTTTCTTATGTTTTGTACGAGTAGTAACGTTTCTTGACGACCTCTCACGCCCTTCCACATACACACACGTACATGCACGCTCGTTTGCCCTTGCCCTTGCCCTTTCTAATGCCCTTGCACATCACATTCGTTTCTTCCATGTTCGTAGCAGGTCGTGTCGAGAAAAGCCAAAGAGAAAAGAGACGGAGAAAACGGGAGACAGTGGGAGAAGATGTAAGAAAAGGAGACGATGCACTGCATCAAAGCTTCGCAGCCCGCCCAGTAGGCGGCGGTGCCGGTGTGAGGGATGTGATGTTCTGCTGCGGTGGCGACGTCGGAGGCAGGGGCCAGGCGGTGATCTCGGCGGTAGGGACGGCCAGGGATTTGGCGAGGTCGTAAACGCGCTTGGCAGCTGCGGTCGTCAGAGGCAGAGGTACATCTCAGTCCGAAGCCTCGGAAGAGGAGGGAACGAATCAAGGGTAGACGAGACTTACCATGTGCGTTCGTCCTCCTACTCTTTCCCTCTCTCCTGAACGCGCCGACCTTCTCGCCCCACGCTCCGAGCCTCTCCTCGTCCGCCCAATCTGGGTTCAGTGCAACGAGGACCGATTTCTTGACTTTGCGCGTGACCAGGAGACCAAGCTCCGTCAGGCGGGTGAACGCGTTCTGGAGGGTAAAGGTCGAGACCGACTCGAGGTAGGTGAGGTCGCCCTGAACAAGCAACTCGTCAGTATTGCTCTTGTGCGCAAAGGAGTGAGAGGAAGAAACTGGACGGACCTGCCAATACAAACTCTTCCCCATCGCCTGCGCCCCCTTCAAGAACTCTGCCTGTCCCACCCAGCGCACGTTCCCATCCGCCTCCTCCCGTCCATCGATAGAGAAAAGCCCCATGAGCGCGACGGACGCGAGCCAGTACCTAGTAAGTGAGCCGATGGTGAGCACGAGAGGGTCTCCGCCTTGGCTTGAATGAGGTCTGAGGACAACTTACGCCTCGACAAAGGGCCAAAGCAGGAACAGGTAGAAGTCGTACCGCTCCCTTCCTTGCGATATCTCATCCGGCGAGAGCCCGACAGAGGTAGTGTCGGAGGAGACGACGCCGTCGGCTTCGAGGGTCGCGATGGTGCGGCGGACGTTGACTTCCAGGGAGTCGGTCGGGAAGACGAACTGGCGGATCGATGGGAGTAGAGCGCGTTCAGTTCCACTATGTGTCTTGAACACGCAGGAGTTTTTAAACACGCAAGATATCGGTCGTAAGAGGGAGACTGACCTCGATCCTAAGAAGGTCCGAAAGGAACCGACACTCCTCAAGCAGCTCGGGCAGGTCCATCCGGGAGGACGAGGTCTGCTGCTTCACCTTCAAGTACAGAGTGGCGCAGAACAGACACTCGGTCACGAACAGATGAACGATCTGGTTCCGGTAGAGAGAAAGCTCGAATGGTTTGAGCGGGTACACGGTCGGCTCAATGACCTCGGTCGGAGAGCGGTGGCCGATCACATCGCCCAGGACTTGCAGAGTACTGCGATGGAAGTTGCAGGTCAGTCTCAGATGGAAGTGGCAAAACGAGAATAGCGGCTCGAAGACGTACCGGTCGACCATCTCTGTTGTTGTCCGTCCTCCAAAGTCGACCACCCGCCCTCCTCTCGATAGGATGGTCTCGATCAGCCAGTCCACTCGACGGATCAACTCCTTTTTCGACACCCCTCGCGACGATCGCAGAGTGAGCAGAGCCGTCGCAACCAGCGCGGACGGCATCGCCACGCTAACAGCTGTGGTTGCAAAGTCAAGTCGAGAGTCAGCTCTGTTTTCGAGCGGTCTGCGGCCAGGCAGAGTTTGGACTGACCATTGATGTCCGACAGCACGCGATATCCGGTGTTCCTCAGGAAGGTGGTCCGATCCTTCGCGTTCGCTACGACGTCAAAGTTTGTCCTTCGCTCCGTCTGCTCCCTGATGAGTGTTTTGATTGAGTACGGTTCCTGGAAGCGAACGTCGATCCTCCCGAGCTTGAGGCCGAGCACACTTGAGCTCCCGAACAGGCCAGAGAGGGACTCCTTCTGCTTTGGTGTGCCCATCATCTCCTCAACGTAGCTGCGCGACTCGATGACCTTGTCGTACTGGATGCTGACCGGGCACAAGAGGACGTCGGACGTCCGACCGGCGAGGACGGTGTCGAGCATCGTTTTGAGGACGCCGAACTGCAAAGAAAGAGACGAGGTCAGGAAAAGCCAGTCATGATTCGGCATGGTGTCTCTAGCAGAGGATGGCTGACCTTTGGCGGAAGCAGCTTGCCTGCTCGAGACCTCGTCCCTTCGATGAACACCTCCATGTTGTGGCCGCGCTCGAGAAGCAGCGACATATACTCACTGGAAGCGCAAGCAGCCGTCAGCACAACCTCTCGGCAGATCTCAGACTGAATAGGCTCACTTCGCAACAACCGGGTACAGCTCGTCATCCCCCCACGTCCTCCTGACAAAGAAGGCTCCTCCTCGTCGAAGCAGCGGCCCGACGACAGGCAGGTCGAGGTTGTCGCCTGCGACGATATGCGGAAGGGCGAGGCCGAGGCGGAAGCAGAGCCAAGAGATGAGGAGGTAGTCGAGATGCGACTTGTGACACGGCAGGAAGACGAGCGACTGCTTGTTCTTGGCGGCTACGGCGGCGACTTCGCGCAGCTGTGGGATCCAGATTCAGTAGGTCAGTATAAGCTCTATCATCGTTGCAAAGAGCAGTATGGACTCACCCTAAGAACCTCGTCGATCGAGACGTGTACCCCCCAGTTGTAGAGCCGAGCGAACAGGTTCTGGAGGATCACGCCGTATGTCTTGATGAGACGTGGACTCTCGACCTTCGCGATCAACGTCGCCGACATCCTTCTAGCCACGCCCTCGAGACCCTTTTCTACGCGCTTGACGACCTTTGCCCTGTCCTCTGCAGGGTTGAGTTGCATCGCGTCCACTTTACGCTCCGCCAGCAGGTGGATCCGTTCTCTGAGCGCGTCCGAGGTGAGCAGAGACTTTGTGATGGACTCTGTGTAGCCAGAGTAAAGGATGGGCGCTCCGATGGGCTAGACGCGAGACAGGACAAGGCCGAGAGGGTCAGCTTGGGCTCACAGTCCGCATCTCCCTTCGGACGGGCCTGGGTCGAGCTCACGTTCTCGTAGCTCCTCCAGCCTCGGCCAGCTACGGCGTCATCGATCTGGCGAAGGAAGCCGAGAGGGTCGCGGGTGACTGAGCCCTTGTAGGACTCTCTGTGGGACCAAAAGGAAAGGGAAGATGCCGGAACGAGGTCAGCTCGAGCTCAACATGGTCGTCCCTTCCTCCCCACGCTAGCGGCTCGCCCTTGAAGCCGAGCAAGCGGAGATACGGGCACTAGATACATCATGAGTGAAAGCTTACACAAGGTCCTTGACGGGCTTGATGCCGTCCGTCTGGAGGTCAAAGAAGACGGGGTCGAGAGGCGGCTTCGGGAGCGAAGTCGTCGAGGTAGATTCCGACATCGCACGACCAGACGTGCCAGAGGATCAGGAAGGCGATGTGGTTGTGCAAGGATGCCAATCAGACTAGAACACTCAGCACTTGCAGCAAGCTGAGATGCAGAGGCTCTGGGTCGATGTGGTTGGGCGATCACCTCGTAGGCTGAGCTCGTGTCGGAAGTAGGCGGCGCAGCCGGTCCCAGCGACTGCAGCAGCGAAACGCTTGTATCAGCTTATCGTGGTGACTATCGTGCTCTCTTGGGGTGTCTGTAGTCCGAATGGCATCGAATCACGTAAAAAGAGACTCCTGCTTCTCGCCTGCGCGACGGGTTCCCCTCATTCTGCGCGTATGCCTGCGCTCGTCCTTACTGCTTCCCCTTCGCGAACCAGCTGGGTATGCATGCTCGCCACGTGTTGTATGAATCGGGCGCCACGGGAAAGCAGAAGGCGATGCCCGCTCGCCTGGGCGATGGGGAGGTTGCACGGCCGAGGTGGCGAGGAAAAGGGCGACGTTGCGGGAAACGGTCTCCTTGGATGAGATAAGAGTAGATCGTCTTGATGACGGCAGTGAGCGCCCGTTCGACGGTGACTACAAAAAGAGATATTGCGAGATAGGGTCAGATTGCGAGACATCCTTCTCCCTCCTGGGGGGAGACAGAACAACGAGACGAGACCGACCTTTAAGCTGCCTCGTGCAGACGTTCCGACCCGGATGTCGCTGTCGCCTCCAGTCCCTGACTCCTGGACCATGGCTTAGAACAGGAGTGCCTTTGAGCTGACTCCGACTCCGTTGACGACGACCTTTCCCTTGAGGGCCTCGCCTCCTCCCTCGTCCTCGTCCGCGTCCGTCATCTTGGCAGCCGTCAGTCGAGGGCGGACTCCGAGCGAAGAGCACGTGAGCTTGTAGCGCGCTCTGATCCGCTCGAGCAGGGCCGACAGGTCGGGCTCGTTTGTCGACTCGGAGGTAGGCTCGTCTTCGGGCGCGTCAGGCGAGGTGACGTTGACGGTCGGGAACAGGCCAACGAGCGCGAGCAGCTGGTTCACGTTCTGAAGAGGTCGGCTGGTAGTAAGCGCATCATCGGACGTAAGAGTCAGCCGGGGTTGGATAAAGAGGGAGCGACACACCCGGGCGGTGAGCGAGAGCGAGGACTCTGCCTCTGCAGGCTCGTCCAGATACACTGGCCAGCAGACAGACAGGCGGACTTACCTCTCGGTTGTCTGGTCCGTGCTTGCCTGTTGGAGGAGGTCCTTCCAGAACCTGCCCATGCCCTCGTAGTATCCGACCTCCTCCCAGAGCTCAAACGCCTTCTCCTTGCCGAGAGCACGACCCTCAAACGTCCCGTGCAGAGCACCGTGCGCAAAGCCTTCTTGGTAACCAGAGTTGTAGAAACTGAAGCAGAAGGAGAGCAAGCAGGTGTCAGACTCAGGCGCATACAGGAGATAAGGCGAACTGGTGCGAGCTTGAAGGGTGGGCGAGCTCACGTTTCCTCGAGGTGGTTCAGCGCATCAATCGACGCGAACGGATCCGGAGAGGACGCACGAGGAGCGAGGAACGGTGCGGCCATGGTCTAGAGAAGTCGAGGTTGCCAGGGTCGTGGTGGGTAGAGGGCAGGCTGTCGAAAGGTGAGCTCGGTCGGTCAGCTTGAAACGCGGAGACAGACGAACGAGCTCACCGACCCTGACCTCGCTTCGGAGCTCAACGACAACAGCCGCGACAAACGAGACTAGCGCATCAGTCACTCGCTCAGCCAAACTCAAAGACTGTCTGCTCTCGTCATGTCGAACGGTGTCGCGTCTACGTCTGCGTCGGCGAATGGGTCGCGTCCCCCGGCTGGAGGTCCGCCTGCTCCTCCAGCTGAGCCTCCGCTGCGACCGCTGTACGAGGAGTCGTCCCAGTTCAGACACTGGAGGTTCTCAAAGGATCAACTCGCCCAGATGAGGAAGGAGCTCAACGAGAGAGCAGTCGAGGTCGTCCGCAACAACCTCCTTGCAGAGAAAGTGAGCTCGCCCATGCCTCCTGCTCGTGTCTTGCGTCACCGAAGGCGCTCCTTGAGCCCAAACTGATCAAGTCTGGTCGGATTGTCGGACCCAGGCAGCAGCTGAAGCCGAAGCAGCATCGAGCAACCCGCCACCACCATCGACGGCCAGCTCGTCGACGACAGGGACGCCGACCGGGACGCCGCCGGGGGAGATCAACTACCTCACCGTCGACGACGAACTCGCCCTCATCGCCTACTACATCTCGACCGTACCCAAGACATGCGCAGGATTCGGATTCAACGCGACGGTCGAGGCGACGACGATCCTGTTCCTCAAGCGGTTCTACCTGCTCAACACATGCATGGACTACCACCCTCGCAAGATCATGTTCGTCCCGACCCATCTCCTGCCCCTCTCCTAGGTGCCAAGTTTGACTGCTGAACGGATCCATCCTTCTACCATGGTCCTATGCAGGCCAACCTGTCTCTTCCTCGCCCTCAAAGCGGAAAACAACCTCGTCCCCATCGACCACTTCATCTCCCGCTTCTCCAAACTCTCCGCCTCCGAGGTCATCTCGAACGAGTTTCTCGTCGCCCAATCGCTCGGGTTCGAACTCAAGGTCCACCACGCCCACGTAGCCCTGCACGGCTTCTTCCTCGACTTCCAGTCCCTCCCCGACGACTCCCTCCCACCTTCGCCGCCACTCGGGGAGCTGATGTCGTCCGCTGCGCAGACGCTGGCGACGCTGTCGCTGCCGTTGGACTTGCCGTTGCTGTATACGCCGAGCCAGATCGCGCTGGGTGCGATCAGCTTCCAGTCGGGGGAGCATGTGAGGAGGTACCTGGAGCACAAGGAGGCGATGTCGGAGGGGAAGCTCGTCGCGGAGACGGTGCTCGGTGTGGTCGCGGAGATCGTTGCTGAGCTGCGAGAGGAAGAGATTAGGCTTGCGGAAGATGAGGGAGGGAAGAAGCGGCTCGGGCGGGTCAAGGAGGTCGACCGTCGGTTGCGATCATGCGGGAACCCGGAGCGGGTCGTGGGAAGTGCACTGTACGTCCTGCAACTCGCCTTTCTCGCCTTAACCTCATCGGCCGTGGACTGATGGCGCCACCTTTTTGCATGCTTTGGCAGCTACCGTAAACGTCAACGCGAAGAGGAAGCCGAGGAGTTTGCGAAACGAGCCAAGAAGGCTGCCAAGACGCGCGAGGCGCAGAAGAAGGACGAGGACATCTTTGGCGGCGACTTGGTGGTGATCCCGCAGACGGAGGAGGGGACCCAGGCGGAGATGGAGGACGTGCTTGGCGGACGTGAGGACATGGATGACGATGATGAGTGAGGAGAGGAGAGAGACGCATGACATGGACCTTCCCTTTCACGTAACGACGAGGCATGGATGAAAGGAGGCATGGGATCGAGACGAGCGGAGAAAGGCGTTCAGAGACGGATCGGAAAGTCGTGATCGTTACAAAGGTAATAGAAACAAGGACCCAGACAGAGGAAAAGCGGAAATCTAGAAAAACAAGCGTTACAGACACCTGGACGCCCACTAAGCCCACTCCCCCGCACTCTCCTCGTCCTCCTCGCTCTCGCTTTCTTCACTGTCTGCCATCAAGGTCGACCTCTTTTTCGGCTGAGGAGCCTTTTTGACGGGCTGAGGAGCAGCAGCCTTGCGAGGCGGAAAGGCAGGGATCCCTTTCGCCTTGGTAGGTTCAGGGGCTGAGGCGGGCGGCGAAAGGTCGAGCGTCGGAGTGGCGGAGGGATCGGGAGGTGGGAGAGCGGCGATCTCTTCGGCGGTCTGCAGAGATCGGGGAGGAAAGGGGAGCGAGTCAGGATGGAACGGGGAGGATCAGAAGAGATGGGGGCATGAAGGACGCACGAGGAAGCGGCCACCTTTGCCTCTTGGTCGTCTAAGAGCGTGGGCATGACGTGACTCGTGCAGATACGGCTAGAAAGAGAGGTGCGAGAGGATCAGTCATGTTCCGTGTAGCCAGGATCGAAAAATGTTCGAGCGACTGACCTTCCTCTCCCTTGCGACCCTTCCGAGCTGCTCCAGCCTGTGTCTCTGCTGCCTCCTCTTGAGGATCCGTGAGTACTGCTTTGCGTTAACGTAGAGGGGTTCCTCGTCCTGCTCCTCGAGGGGGAGGACCCTCAGCTCGGGCGTGCGCGACCGCTTGGGAGACATCCTCGGCTCCTGAAGCTCCTCGTCATCCTCGGTGTCCTCCTCCGAGTCGTCCATCGTGGGCACATCAAACACGGGCTGCTGCTGATGGTGATGGTGTGTCGAGGACGAGGGCGAGAGCGAGTGGTTGTGGGTGTGGACGGACGAGGGCTGGGATGGGTGAGCTCGGGCCTTTCCCTTGTGGGACGACGACGGACGCGACGAGGGGAAGGTGGGCTGGTGGAGCTGGTACTGGTTTGCGAGCGCCTGCTGCTGCTGGTGGAGCTGGTTGCCCGAGTCTGCTGGTGATTGCGGGTTTGCGAGGACGAGGTTGAGGTACTGGAAGTTGCCCTCGTCGAGGAGCGACGGCGAGGACGGACCCGACTGGAGGTGGTGCTGCAGGTGAGCAGGGATCCCGTTCAGCCCGGGTGAGGGCAGAGGTTGATCGTAGGGTGACTGAGGTTGGCTCCTGTTGTTTCTGATTTGTTGCTGCTGCTGCTGTTGTTGCTGGAGGAGGAGATGGTGGTGCTGGAGCTGGAGGAGTTGAGCTTGGTGGGCGAATCCATTGGTCCCTCCTCCTCCGGTCGGACCATTGCCGTCCATGGAGAGTGCGGACGGGTCAAACACGAGCCCATCGACGGGGGAGAGCATCCCAAACTGACTCGACCCTGGTCCGATCGGAGACTGGGACGACATCGGGTACGACAGCTGGGCCGACGACGACGGGGCAGGGTCGGCGCTCGGAAGGAACGTCGTCGGCTGGAAGCCCATCGGCCCCATCTGCTGACTGCCGCCGTACCCTCCCGAAGGACCACCCACACGCGACGACAACGAGGACGAGTTGTTGATCGATGGAGGCGGCGGTGAGGGGTTGTCAAAGAAGCCCATCGAGGATGTCCCAAAGAAGGAGGTGTCCATCTGCTGCTGACTCAGCAGGGCGGCCGTCGCATCTGATTGGAGACCACCGGGGAACGAGTACGCCTGCTGAGGAGCAGCCGGGTACGGCTGCTGGTGGTGCGACATCCGTGCGCCGTCAAGGTGAACGGGCAGGAACGTAGGGTGGGGGTACGAGGAAAGGATGGTGGGCAGACGAGGGGTGGGGGCAGGTGGAGTGGGAGGCGAAGGGGGTCGGGCAAAAAAAGTGAGGCAGGGAGGAGTGGACAGTCGGGCACACAAGCCGACAACGAGGTCAGGAGAGGTATAGCTAGTGAACGAGTATAGCAGTGGTTGTGATGGAGTAGAGGTAGCAAGGAGGGGGTTGCTTGATGACGATTGTGAGGAGGGGCAGGGGCAGGAGGGGTGGAGGAGGAGGGAAGGATCCGAGGAAGCGCGGTTTATCTGATGGGCGAGCAGCGCATGGGATCCAACCGCAGCACGAGATCCCAAAGAGTCAGCTGGACCCGTCCCCATCGGACGCATCGTCCGCAAGGACTCCTCTTCCTTTCGGACACGATCTTCCGACCACGCGAAGCGGCCATGTCTTGGCGACGACGTGCAAAGTCGATCTGATAAGCCTGTGACCATCTCGTCGGAGTCGGTAGTACGACGCACGATCAGGAAAGGAACTTCTTGCTGCTACTAAGAAAGAATCTGCTACTGTTCACTTCGTCGAGTTCACGCGGCCATCGTTCTCCATGTGGACGTTGCTCGTCTACAGATGCTTTGTTGGTCCGGGGAGAGGAAGCGTGGCTCGCCCACATGCTTCTATCGGACCGTGGATCTAGTCAGATCTGGTCTTTAGATCCTCCAAGACATGGGACCGAGCAACCTACCATCTTTATCTTGACCTTCTACGTTGTCGGCCAAAAGTGTCGGTGGTTTACGAGGCGTCAAGAGCCAAGGGGACATGACCTCGAGCACTTCAGCGCAGGGAAGGGTAACGCGATCCCACTACGTAATAGTGCCACTGAGCGCTGCGCTTCTATCAGATGATGGAGATCGCTTGCACTCCGCGTCGGAAGGTGGAGTCGTTGGCGGAACGATGGCGAGCGGGGCCTGGCGGCCTCGGAGTGCGCGCGTGAGCTCGGTCGGTGCTCCTGCTAACGACGATGAGCTACTCTACCCGGTCTACCGACGAGCGGGCCTCACACAACAAGGTCAACCTAGGACGCATCCTCACCCGACTCGACAAGACTGTCGATGGTGGGCTCGACAGGAAGACGTGGTGGGAGATCCGCAAGCTCACAGAGGTCAGTCCCCAGATGGCTCCTCGATGAGCGACCCGGCCGCCATCCGGGCTGGCTCACACTGACATGCGCTCTGGCTTTTCCTAGGATGCCAAGCATGCGAGGGAGCTCCTCGACAGCGTCATCTCGGAAGAGGGAGATGCACCAGGGTGAGTCTGGCTGGACGAAACGAACGAGACCCGAGCTGACCTCTGACGTGGGGGACCTCGTCTGTTTCGTTGCAGGACGAGCGATGCGTTCTCAAAGTACGAGAGCACACTCAACAAGATCACAATGAACATCATGCTCGCTCAACCGGTAAGTGTACCTCGCCTGAGCGCTACGAGACTCGGCTGATCCAAGTCCCCCACACTCGGAAGCTCACCGTCCCTCCTTGCTCTTCCTCCAGCCCGCCCCGACCCTGCCTGCTACACCAGTCTACGCCTTCCCACAACCTCCGGCCGCTACGAAACTACCACTTTCGTCACCAAAGACAGTGCTCTCTGATTCTATCGGTCCCTCACGACCTACGGACGAGCCCGTCCCTCTTCCTGATCTCATCCCAGGCGAACCCACCGCGCCAGCACCCGACTCGACCTCCCAACCTTTCAGCACCGCCCTCCGCCAAGCCTCACATCCGCTACCAACACCTGCTCCTCTGCCTGCGACCGAGAACGAAAAGTCGGAGCAGCTCCTCGGCCCGCCGCGTCCAAGAGAGGAGGCTGTTCAGCAGCAGCAGGCAAAGGAGACGGAGAAGAGCGGAGCCATCGGAAGCACGAGTCGGTTGCACGACGAGCTGACAGAGCAGTTGGCGCAGGTGAACACATCCTCAGTCTGATCAAAGCAGGCCGAGGCAGCGGAAGGACTGACCGTGCTCCCGACGCGTCCTGTCATCGTTCCGGCAGATGTCGACCCAACTCCGCAAGAACGCCCAGCACTTTTCAAACTCGCTCGAGGCAGAGAAGCCGCTGCTCGAGCAAGGTGCAAACCTGCTAGAGTGTGAGTTGGTTCGGAGTCCTCCTGGCCCTGAAAGCGAGATGCTGACGTCCTCAATCTCACCCCGCCTCTTCTCCGTTTTCCCTTGCGCCTCCCACCTTTGCAGCCAACTTCTCGCGTCTCACTGGATCCTCGACGCGGTTGGGGAGCGTGTCGTCGTCTGGGCGGTCAAACACATGGCTCGTGCTGGGCGGGTGTGCGGTCGTGACGCTGGCGTGGTTCTGGATGTACCTCATCATCAGGATGACATAGATCGTCAAACGTGGACGCCAAATAGCATGTGCTCATGTGTCTTGTGCACCTATCCTTGACAACGAAGCGAGTCCCCGTTCCGATGGACATGAGCTGTCGATGTGGGTCTGGCGAGCGAGCGACTGGAGTTGATCTTACGTATATAAACATATATCGTGGTGAAGATAAGTTCAATCCATCAGCTTTAAGATTCAACAAAAAGGTCCAGTCACTGTAGAAGAGTGGAGCGACCGTACGCCAGTGGGCCAGCCGGGGCGCAACTGCGCGAGGCAGGCGGGCGAGGGAGAGCTCGCGCAAAAACGTCGAAGGCCCTCTTACCCTCCGTCAAGCTTCAACATGGTGCGCCCCTTCTTCTGTCGCCGCTTGGCTGGTGTGACTTTGTACTGACTGTATCGTTACTTTGCTCTTGTGCTGCAGGGATGTGAGTAATGCTGGTCTGGCACGGCGGAGGGGAAGGAAGGATGAAGGAGGAAGAGGAAGATCCAGAGAGCTGACCTTCGCCCCTTCACCCTTCTTTCCATGCTCCTCACCCGCCCTCTGCTCGACCTGCCCTCGTTCACTCTGCACCCAACGCTTCTCGCTACCCTCTTCCCTCATCTCCCGCTACTCGCTCGTCTCTCGGACCTTTGCTCCTACCCCAAACCCCATCGGAACCCGTCACCTCTCCCCCCTCCTTGCGCCCGTGTGCCCATCCCGCTCTCGCCGATACTCGTGCACCCTGGACCCGGTTTGACTGTGCCCAGCCAACAAGCCTCGAGGACTGCTCGCCGCCAGGAAGCTTCGAACCGACCGAAGGGAGGCCCGATGGGTGCGTCTCAGCTTGCCCGGTCAGCTCGCGAAGGGGAGGCGGATGAGCTCACACGCCCTGTCTCTGGTGTTTCTTTGGACGAGTGTAGGCCGACAAGTCCTACAAGAAGAGAGCTCTTGGTAACATTTACAAGACCTCTCCCACTGGAGGATCGTCCCACGCCAAGGGGATCGTGCTCGAGAAGGTCGGAGTCGAGGCCAAGCAGCCCAACTCTGCCATCCGAAAGTGCGTCCGAGTCCAGCTCATCAAGAACGGAAAGAAGGTCACCGCCTTCGTCCCCAACGATGGTTGCCTCGTAAGTACAAACACTTTCATCATCATCCGCAGAGCTGGGTCGAGAGAGAGAGGGAGGGCAGCGGCGGAGCGAGAACGGAGGTGGGGAGCTCGACGCGAGAGCGAGAGGTCGGACGACCAGCGGAGACCACCGTCGAGACGAGTGTGAGCTGACACACCGGTCCGCCTTTGCCCCTATCCCCTACAGAACTACCTTGATGAGAACGACGAGGTCCTCATCTCCGGTTTCGGACGACGAGGAAAGGGTCAGTACACCGTCCCGAGCTCGCGTCGCCCACCAAGTCTACTCGACACCTTGCTGACCCACACGCTCTCCATGCATCTTCGTATCTCACAGCCAAGGGAGATATCCCCGGAGTCCGATTCAAGGTCGTCAAGGTCTCTGGTGTTGGACTTCTCGCCCTCTGGAAGGAGAAGAAGGAGAAGCCCCGATCGTAATCTGTTTCCGCCCGCACACCCGGTGGACACGAGATTGGCGAGAAGGAGAGGGAACGAGTCGAGAGCTGGAGTCATGCCATGTGTTTTTCTGATGCAGCATGGTCTTCGGACGAACACCGTCATCCCCGGAAAGGGAGCGAGAGAGCGAGATCGGGAGAGGTGCATCGAAGTGAGGGCAGAGATACGTCACGCAAGCCTCGATAGGGCAGACTCTGGGATCTGACCTCTATTGGTAAGGCTCTGATCCATCTGATAGACGGGTCGTCTCGCGTCACGTCCGGGTCGGGCCGGAGACGAACGAACTGTTGAGCTCAACACACCCCTTCGTCCCTCTGCCCTCCGAAACCCATCTGCCCCATCTACTTGCTGCACCATCCATGTCTTCTTCCCATTTGCCACTTCAGGTAGGAGCTCACCGTTTCCGACGCACTCCTCGTCACCTGCTGACTCCACTCTGGCTGTGATCTCGGCAGGAGTCGACCGCGTTCCTCTCGACCCGACTGTCCATTGCCTGGCTACCCGACACGCCCTCCGAACCGACCGAGACGCTCGTCTTGACCGGCACAAAGTACTACGTCGACCTCCGCATCTCCAAAGCCGACGGAACGCTTGACTGGGGCATGGCAGGCGTGAAGGAGATCGTCGGAGGGACCAAAGGTGCGTCCCCTGCAGGCCGATAACGCTCAAGCGTTCATGACGCCCCCCCGTTCTTTGGACCTTCATGGCAAGTGAGCCGTACTGACGTGACATAACATTTTCCAGACAAGCCCAAAGCCCGCTTCACAAACATCCTCGACTCTCATCTACCCCACTCTTTCTCGCAAACCCCAGCCGACCCCTCCGCCCCTCCAGCCTTGCCAGACGAGGGCGACTTTTCGCTCCTACCCGACGGGACAACGCTCGAGTCCGGAACGATGGCCAACCCTCTTACGTCTGAGCCACAAGCTTATGAGGAAATCTGGGCTCCTGTGGACGTGGAGCGAGGCGCACACGTCCTGATCCTGCGACGCGTGCGCAAAGATGGGAAGGCAGCAGGAGGAGAGGCATTCATCGGAGTGTGTGGCGAGTGGGCGATGGCTGTCTGGGAAGTAGAGGGAGGAGGATACGGAGGCTGGAAGGGCAAGAAGAACGCAGAGTGGAAGTGCGTGTGGGAGACTGGGAGCAGAGATGGGCGGGCCAAGGTCGGGTGGGTCGGAGACTGGTGGAGTGAGAAGGCCTGGAAGGATTGGCGAGAAGGTGATAGTGTGGGAATGGGTGAGCAGGAGTGGTATGTGCTGGAGCACAGTCTGTTTGGGGAGGGCAGGCCAAAGTAGCGAGATCGTAGCATGGACGGGATGGCGGAGACAGCCCACTTCTGCCCTTCGACTCGTATCGATGACTCTCGGCCATGGTCCGCGTACACGTTGTTCATGTCGGATCACGTCGATCTGATTTCCCACCTGCCGGTTGCGACGACGCTCTCTGGGTCCGGACGGCGCCGACGATCATGACCTTTCGACATCTTCTACCGCCGACGTCCCTCAACGACAACAGCTCACCATCAGCCCAACATGCCGCCTCGCATCAACCTCATAAGTCCTGCTCAGCTCTTTGCTCTTCCCAAGACGGTCTCTATTCCGATCGATGCGTCCTGGCACAGTCAGTCCATCTCTCTCGAGCTCACCGTTCATCCTTCTGGAGAGTGGGTTCAGCTGACCTTTGTCCATTGTACCCCCATGGGTTGTCTTCGCTATCGACTGCAGTGCCTGGCTCCCCTGCCTCTGGTCCTGACAACTACGTCCAGGAGCGGATCCCTCGTGCTCGGTTCTGGGATCTGGACGAGATTGCGTCGGATCACCCGCTTGGGCTGAAGCACATGCTCCCGTCAGCAGACAAGTTTGCTCTGGCTGCCTGTGAGTACAACATATCGCCGAAAGCTTGAATGGCTTGCGGTGGCCAGTGTCGCGCTCTTTGAAGCTGCACTGTCGCTGCTTGAGACGACCGAGACGAAGGGACGACCATGTTGAGCTCACCTCGTTCCGATCGACCCAGCTCGCCTCGGCATCACTCCCGAGTCTCACATCATCGTGTACGACACCGCAGGAGTGTTCAGCTCGCCTCGGGCTGCCTTCACGTTCGCGTCGTTTGGCCACCAAGGACTGGTGTCTGTCCTGCAAGGTGGGCTGCCTCGTTGGAAGGCCGAGGGCTTCGAGCTCGACCACGGTCAGCCAGCACCATTTGAGGTACGTCGCCACACTTCGCGAAAGGTTCCTGGTCTTCCCGCTTCGGCACTGGAGGGTTCAACTCTGGCCAGAGTCGTCCGACGAGTTGTCCGTGCTGACCATCTCTTCTCACGTCTCTCTCCAGCCGGCCCACTACCCGACACCCGAGTCGTACAACCGCAAAGCAACCCTCACCTACGAACAGATTGTCGCCAACTCTCTCCGTGCAACCGATCCCTCTGCTGAGCGCAACGACTCTGCGCTCGTCCTCGACGCTCGAGCCAACCCTCGCTTCACCGGCGACGCGCCCGAACCTCGTCCGGGACTGCCGAGCGGACACATCCCTGGATCAAAGAGCTTGCCGTTCTCGGAGCTCGTCAAGGACGGGAAGCTGTTGGAGGACGCTGAGGTCCGTGACAAGTTTGTAAGACGCCGACGAACTAGATCAATAGGCTGATCACTCTGGCTTGCCTGTCGTTGCCCCCTCTTCAGCTGAAGCAGAAGATCACCTCCATCCTCGGCATGGACGCAGCCGCCATCTTCTCCGGCCGAAAGGACATCGCTGCATCATGTGGATCGGGGATGACTGCAGTGCGTCTCTACACTCCTCCTGGCCTGGGCTTCCTGTCCGTCTTGTACTGACACCCGCCTGCTTTCCACAGGCCACGATCTGGCTCGCGCTCAACCGACTCGGTGTAGAGTCGTCCATCTACGACGAGAGTTGGACGGGCTACGCTCAGCGGACAGAGTCCAAGATTGCGCTAGGCAAGCACTAGATCTCGATGTGGGGGCGGGCCAAGTTGTAAGCGTAGAGAGCAGGGTATGATGCATGCAAATAGAGTCCATTGAAACATGTCCGAGGGGTCAAGTGCGATCTAAAGCTTGCTGGTTGCGCTAAGGGTCTCGTAACTGCGTGCAAGCGAAGGCAAGAGAAGGTGCGAAGGGGTCAGATCTCGGTGAGCTCACGCCTCTCCTCTCCTCGTTCCCTTCCTTGCGGGCCCTTCCGCCTGTGGAGCAGAAAAGACCGAGCAGGACTCACACCTGAACGTCCTTTGCCGTCACGAACGGTCCGACGACCTTGAAGAACTCCTGCAGGCCCCAGATAGTTACCGAAGGGGCGCGAACGTCAGTCAGTTCCGAGCTCAAGCTCCCTGTCTGATCAATCAAGACGAGAGAACGTACCGCGTAGTAGTCTGACTTTGTGTGGTACTCGATAGCCTTCTGGTCCGCGTACGTCTCAACAACGGCGAACTCGGCGTTGTTCTGGTTTGCATCAATCGCCAGCACGATCCAGGTCAGCTTGAGCTCACCCCTCCGACTTCGGTCCGACCAGGGAGACGGACTTTGGTGTTCCTCATCACCTCCCAGCCGGTGCACCCAGGGTGAGTCAGGTACTCCTTCGAGGCCTCGAGGAGCTTGGCGCTGCAGAATCAAGCATGAACGGAAGACGTCAGACGAGGAAACTCGGTAGCAAGCGAGAGGGAGCGAGGGGACGAACTGGACGGTCGCGACGCCCTCGGGCTTGATGGTCAGCTTGGCTTGGACGATGAGAGGCATGGCGAGAAGGGACGTAGGATACGAGTGGGAAGGGTCAAGAAAGGAAAGAGAGGTTGTTGGAGGAGCGAAAGGGAAAGATGGGCTGAGTGACTGGAGGAGGGGATTGTGGAGGTCCTGCGCTCGGTAATCGGAGAAAGAAGAAGCCGGCTTGCGCGGAGGCAGATTAGATATGCGACGTTGGGAGCTACACAGATGACAAGGCGGATGGTTATCGCCGAGGTGTGATTATCTGGTGTCGAGTTTCATCGGGAACATCGTCCCGACAGCGAAAAGGAGGTGGTAAAGCATGGTTGAGGGGACCCGATCGGGACGCAAAAGTTGCTTTGTCTTTTTGCCCGGTTGTGGTTCAGCTTGACTTGCCTTGACAGACTGACTTGTATGACCGGAGGAGCGTCACGGACAGTCATCATCCCTCGATCTTTCGAAGGACGGAACATAACGAACTCACTGGACACGAGGCGAGTTTTCGCCACAACTAGGTCAGGACCAGAGACAATACCAAAGCAGAAGCGTCGGTCTATATGGTCTATCTCATCGCTCGTGAGTACATATATACTCTGAGAGAATATATACTCTGAGAGACTTCTCGGAAAGAGACTGGCCTCCCGATCCGAGATGTCAGGGTTGAGCTAGTGGATTGAGGGCGGGGGCGGAGGTGAGCCTGTTTGGCAGCCGCGCGTCGCTCTTTCGCTAGACACCTTCGGACCCGACCGAGGATGAGCTCGAATGCTGTTTTTGTTGCCGACGGAGCATGGCCAGCAGCCCTCGCTTCAGGCGTCTCTGCCGTTGCGAGGACGAGGCCCGAGGGATGCACGTGTGGTGAGCGGGATGCGATCACCCCGGACGAGTTCATCGAGCGGTCGTCCTCGCTCGATTCCGTTTGTGCCCTCAACCCCACCCTGCCCTTGCCGGACTCGTCCGACCCGTTCAGCACCGTCGCGTCGGAGCGTGTGTGTAGCCTTCCCTCTCAGCGACCCCATCTGCTCGTCTCGCTGGACGGTCATCGACTGTTGTCGTCTGTGAGCTCGTGCGTCATCCGTCGGGTCGGTACTTGTGCGCCCATCTTGCAGCCCTCTCTTGCGGCACCTGCTGTCCCAGCCTGGACAACTCTCCTTCCAACCCTCCACACCGCGACCTGTCTGCTCTCGTCGCCCTCGTTCGGCCGTCCTTGCTGCGTGGTCATCTGGACGACTGCATCTGGTTGCCCGCTCCGCCCCTCCGACTCGCCCGCGGACCGCCTGCATAGCCGTCCATCCTCAGAGGCGTCCCTCTGATGAGCCAGTCCACCCGACCAGCGACGCGCATAGAGATCAAGGTACGTCCGTTGTGAACCTGCTTGCGAGCAGGCGCCAGGCAAGCCTGTCGGAGCGTTTGGAGCGACATGGTGAGCTCGCGAGCTGACTCGTCCTTCCTCCTCGCTCGCTCCAGTACGGCGTCACAACAGACTGTGAGCACACCCTAAGAGGAGGGTCGCCTGTTTGAACGTCTCGCTGATCCAGCTTAACTTAACAGTCCCTGATCTCGGTCTCCATGCTGCCGCGGTGACCAACAATGTACGTCCACCCGCGGGACGAGCTCGCTCGCCCTCAGCCCCCGAGCATGCTTCCTCGGCGTCCTCGCCGCAGCCAGAAGCGCAAGACGTCGCCTCAACGCCCGACCTACTCATCTGACATACCTTGGATCCCTTCCATTCGTTTGTCTTCAGGTCGGACTCGCTCACTTTGCGTTGACGCACGGACAGCCGGTGAGCTCGCTCAACCCCCTCGAACCGGCGATCAACAGCAGACACTGACCCGAAAACTGTCGACAGGAAAACTCGGTGCTCCATGGCCTGCTTCCGCTGCACGCTGCCAGCTCAGGAGGGTCGGAGGAGATCATCAAGATGCTGCTCGAACGCGGGGCAGACGTAAACGCACCGAGGTCCGTCCTCGTCTCGCTTCGGGCCGAGCGCGCCAAAGCAACTGAGGCTGACATCGTCTCGCTATCGCTTCATGGAGACTACCGAGACGATATTCCACCGACAAGAAGTCGAGCCCAAGCATCGGCGTTTCTGGCTCTGGCCCGCTCCACTTTGCGGCCGCCGCCGGGCACCTGCAGGTCGTCAAGCTGCTTCTCTCGAACGGCGCTCGCCATGACATGCGCGACAAGCACGGCCTCACAGCTGAGGATCTAGCTCTCCAGGAGGGTCACGAGGAGATTGTCGCCACTCTGCGGGCTTGGGCCACCCTGCGAGCGTCCCTGCAACAACGACGCGACGGGAGCGCCGACAGCCCGTCCAACGGCGAACAAGAGCACGAGCACGAAGAAGACACGCTCGGAGGCATGCCGCCTTTACGGAGCAAATCGGGTCTGGTCGGGGTCGGGACGGGTGGAAAGAAGACCGGGCTGGGCGTGAAACGAAGTCTCGACTTCGTGCGAGGGAGAAGAGCGTCCTCGTCCGCATCTGCCGCGAGCGGACCTGCCGAGGGATCGTCTGAGCAGGCCTCACTTCGGCACGCGCCTTCAAAGCTGTCTCTAGCGCCCTCGTCGACCTCGTCGTTTGGCCCGCTCGACTCGGCCCTCGAGATCTCTTCGCCCATCGAGCCCGTCCCGCGTCGCCTGTCGACGGATGCGCCTTTGACCCCATTACCGGCTCATTTGTCGGAGCCAAAGTCCCGTCGCCCATCCCTACCGGCCATCTTTGAAAAGGCGGCGCATTCCATCACCCATCCCCACCGATCAAAGAGCGTCCATCGCCATCCGCCCTCTCAACCACCGCTGAGCGGCCTCGCGCGTGCTTCGACGTTTACGTCCCTGGACGACTCGGACTCTGGATCCGTCTCGAGCTCGCGCAGGTTTGCTGGCCAGTCGGCCCTCGGCAAGCTGTTTCACCGCAACCATCGATCCCACAACGATGACCCCTCGCCTTCCCCCCCTTCTGCATCGCCCTCACCTCCCTCCCGACTCGCCCATCTTCCTGTGTTTGACGAAGACGTCGACAAGGCTATCGAGGCCATGCAACGCCAGTCGTTCGGCGAGGGCGGGCCGTCGAGGGCGAGCTCGGTGCGTGGGGGATCGCTGGACCTGCCGCATCGGATCTCTGACGTGTTTGGACTGGACGAGGAGGACGAGCCTCCAGAAGGACGGACCAACCGGCGACCGCCACCGCCATCTGCACCGACCAACAAGACGTCCTTCTTTCCTCCCACTCCTGTCCTCAAGCACCGAACCTCATCAGCCTCGTCGACGACATCCTCCCACTACGTACTGGCTCCTCAAAGTCGGCCCCAGAGCAGGTCGTACTCGCACTCTACCTCGCAGTCTCCTGCCGTCTCGCCCGAGCTGTCCGAGCACGAAGGCGCAACTGGAGAGAGAGCGTTCTATCGGCCCAGAAAGGGTTCCGAGGTGGTCTCGCCCTCACCCCTCGCGTCAGAGTGGAGCGTGCGAGATGGAACGCCCGTCAGGCGCCAGTCGAGTCGACGGAGCGGACGCAACATTGGAGGCGAGCCGGAAGCCGCGCTGGCTCCGACGAGAGAAGAGGTCTTGCATCGCTCGTCAGACGCGCATTCGCGGGCATACAGCGAGGATGACTACGAGGAAGGGTCCGAGAGCGATCTCTATCGGTCCTCTGCGTCCGTCAGCACTCGCCCAGATCAAACGTCGTACCCACCTTCCTCTCCGGGCTCTTCGTATCGCAACTCGTCCGCACTGCGGCCGTCCCTCTCGGCCTCGCCCTCAAAGACGTCGTTCACCAACAGCTTCGCCACCTCAAGCACGGACCGACCTGCGCAGAGTGTCATAAGCTCAAACGCGTCCTCGCTGAGAAAGGTCGCTTCTGCGAATCTTCGCCGGGGTGAGGGCGGCCGCTACGACGTCTCGGATCCGTACGCTCCTTCAGGGTCCATCTACGGGACCGACGCACCCTCGTACATGCAACGCACCGAGTCCTACGAGGACGAGCACACAGGCGAGAGCCAAGAGATTTGGACGAGTCGAGGCTACGACGCTCGGCCGGCTCCCTCCAGCAAGGCTGGCCTGCTGGCGAACGCGACCACTCGGGCGGGCAGGAGCAGAGGGGCGAGCATCACCTCGACCGTCTCGTCTGCGCTGTCGGTCTCGCCTCAGACATCGCCCGCTCTGACGCCACCGAGAGCGAGCCTGGACGAAGCCGACGACGGTCCGCAGGGATGGACGCCTTCCGAGTCTGCTCACGCCCAGTCAAAGCCACCCGCCATCACCGTGTCTGCGACTTCACCGCTCACAGGCCGGTCTAGGGGCGTAAGCATCTCGTCCGTCGCCACAAGTGGTTCCGGCCGAGCAGGAGGGGCGAGCTCGACAAATGGAACCTCCTACTCGGCTCCTTCTCTGCTCTCGTCGGGTGCGCCGAGCACATCGTCCTCTGGCACGCCAGCTTTCGCGCCTGTTCCTGAGGACCTACCCAGCAGCGGCGGCCAGGCTACACTCGCCCCGAAGACTGCCACCTCGTCCCTTGCCCCCTCGCATCCCAACTCCCCGAAGTCTGCTGGCTCGTCCAGTAGCTTCCCATCCTCGCCTCGGCGGGTGTCGTCTCGAGCAGAGGCGCGCGACCTCGTTCGAGAAGCCGAGCGATCCATCCTCGATCGCCCTGCGTCAAGCGAGTCGACGCTCTCGCTCTCGGCCCAACTCGCTGCTTACGGCGAGAAGCTCGCGCTCGAGAGGGAGTTTGCTGCTCGAGAGAAGGCCGCAAAGGGCAAAGGACGAGAGAGGGCAAGGACCGAGGAGGTCAAGTCGCTGGGCGTAGGAGAAGGCGAGAGCCGGCGCAGAAGCCGGAGTCGAGGAGATGAAAGCCACAAGAGCAGCGGCAGCACAGACGGGGCGGCGCGGACCAGCAAGAGCAAACATGTCGTCGTCCTCAACTCACAACCGGTCAGCATCCGCGACCGTCCGCGCGAGACGGCTGGATCGTCAGCCACCAACAAGACTGGCTTTGCAAAGCACGTCCAGGATCGGACGTCGAGCTCCCGAGGTGAGCCTCTGGCATGCGTTGCCTTGACCTAGAGCGAGTCCTGACCCTTGACCTTTGTGATCGCCTACCATTCTCTTTCAGCTCGAGCTGCTCCTCCTGTGCCGCTCTTCACTGTCGAGGCTCCGCCATCCCAGCGAGCGTCGATCCCGAACGTCTCTCAGATCTACTCGAACCGTGCCGATGCGATGCGCAAGAAAGGGATCGCGGTCGCCTCCGCTCTCTCAACGTCGCCCATCGTGTCCCCGCCGTCATCGGTCAGTTCGCCCCACGACTTTCCGCGACGTTCGTCTCATCCCAACCAGGACGGCGACCGGCAGTTGTGGATCATCTCGGGCCATGGCAACGGATCCACCGGACTCACTCGCACCCCGCCGACGCCCGAGCCTCTCGACGAACGCGCGCCGAGAAGAGGATCCGAAGGGACAGATCCCACGAGGTCTCGGTGGGGTAGCAAGCCCAGGCAGAGCTCCCTCGACACCGTCACCGGTGGCAGCCAACAGACATCCACGTTTCTCCGGTCTCCTCTCGCTCCACCGCCGCCGAGTTCCATCTCACCGTCAGAGTCCATCTCCAACCGAGGCGGGGGAGGCAACGCCTCATCCGGTACCTCCATCTCGTCTGCTCGACTCATTCCACCCATCAACACGACCTCTCGACTGCCACCGCCGACGACATCGGCTGGATCCTCGTACACCTCGTCCAATCAGCCGCCGGCGTCCACAGCGCTCGGCAGCGCAACCCACCCTGCCCGACGGATTCCCAGCCCAAAGTCGATCGCACCGAGCGCCGCTACCAGTGCTCCAGCTACCGTACCAAAGTTTGAGGTTGTCAAGAGATCGGCCGAGAGCGGCGATGCGAAGGCTGGCAGGGAGGACCTCGGCCTCATCGGCATGGGTTCAGGCGTGAAAGCGGACGAACCTGTTGGCGGCCTCGGCGGTGGCAAGAACACTCCATCAAGAAAGGGCAGTGCCGGCTGGGGCGCCAAGATCTTTGGACGGCGGGGATGAGACGGCGGAGCTGCTCCAGTGAGTCACAGCAGGGTAGAAAAGGGTTTGGCCAAGAGCTGACAATCCGCCTTTCACTTGCAGTCGCGCACATTACGGCGCTCTGTTCTCCACTCGTTGGTGGAACTATGGGCCGTCATCGATGCACCGCCCGGCTTTGTGATTGAACGCACCATGGTCGGCTTGGGTCTGCTGCCATGTCATGCGTCGGCCAGTATCGACACCTCCATCAACTTTGCTTTCAAACGTCTCCATCTCTTTGTAAACACCTCGGACCCGTTCCCCTTACGGCTTCATCTCTCTTTGCATCGTTTCTCCTTACGACCGACCCCCTCCGTCGCTTCCCATTCTTCCCTCCGCTCCTGATGTTTTGCTTCGGATTCGCATCTTCTTCTCACGACCTTGTTCTTGTCTTCAGCTTGCACATCTTCTTATTCCAGACACATCTTCCACGTCTGTGCCATTGATGCCTATGCAAGCGAAAACGGTCGTCAAGTTGATGGTCCCCCAGAAGTCCGAGCCGAGGCGGAGACGCGCCGACCACCGTGAGGACATTGAGCTCGACGACTTGCCAACACCAACTCCGTCCTCTCATCAGTCAAGCCTACTCGCGCTCCTCCCTCGCCAGTACTGTACTCCCGTCATCTCTGGCATCAGACCACCAAGCGGTCTTTCCTCGCGCCCGAGTCCGCTGTAGCCCTGAACGAGCGACCCATCAGGCACGTCCCCCGCGGGCACTTCATCAACCTCCTCGTCGCAACCCATCGACACAGCTAGGCGTCCCTTCAGTGCCATCGTGGGCCTGCCCGATCAGCTATGGCGTCTCCGTTGCCCTCGTCTCCGCACGAGCACACGCACTCGCACTCGCATCACCTTGGCGGGGACGTGTCTGCGAGCTCGAACGGCGAGCCGCCTACGCTGCCGACCGACGTGGACACCGTCTGCGGAGGATGCAAGAACATCATCGACCACAACAATGGGAGCGTAGTAGTAGCATTCGGGTGAGTCTTGACCGAAGCACGAGGGAGGGCTACAGCGCTGGAAGGAGCTGGGGAACCCTCAGCTCGCGAGAGGGGGGAACGCCTGCCCAGAGAGGGGGACCAGTCGGACGAGCTCGCACGGAGCTCAGACGACAGCAGGACAGCACCGTGTCGGTGCTTGCACTGGCACGCCAACAGGGACGCGCATTTGCTGCTCAAACTGGACCGGTCTGGTGCGAGGAGGGAGGAGCCGAGCAGGCGGAGGGCCCAAACGACCGAGCTCGAGAGCTGATCGACCTCCTACTTGCCTTCCCTTCGCTACGCTATACTTCTTTCAGGACGAGCGTGTTCCACATGGACTGCTTCAAGTGCTCAAAGGTACGTCCCATCATCTTTTGCAAGCTCGCTGGCCAGACGAGACGGGACTGATACCGGACTGGTGGTCCTCGCAGTGCCACGAGCGCGTCGTCGCCGACACCAACCTGCTCCTCCTCTCGGACGGCAACCCGGTCTGCTCAAACTGCAGCTACCAGGTAAGTACAACCACAGATTTGCATGACGTTTATGATGCGCCATATGTGCTGACATGTTGGTCTCTGCAGTGCTTTGTGTGCAAGAAGCCGATCATGGACGAGGCCATCATGACCGGTCCGTCCCACCTTCTCTTGTCGGGCTCATTTGTGCCGCTCAGAACAAACGGCATGGAAGCTGATCAACTCTGCTTGGTCTCGTAGGTGAGGAGTCGTATCACGCTGCGTGCTTTACCTGCCGGCACTGCAGCAAGAAGATCGAGGAGCTCGTGTTCGCAAAGACGAGTGCAGGCATCTACTGCATGGTAAGTTGCTCAACACCAGAACCGAGAATCGGAGCGCCAAGACAATTCGCTGACTGACATCCTTCTCTTTGTATAGGCCTGCCACAACGAGCGGGTCGCGAGGAGTAGACGACACGCCGACGCGAGGAAGAGGCAGAAGCGCAAGGAAGAGGAAAAGAGGAACCAGGAAGTGAGTCAGACGCGCTCGTTAGTATCGGAGGGAGCTCTGACTGATCGCTCTGTGCTCGTCAGTTCTCCCAGCTCCAGAATCAGCAGGGCCTCCCCTCTTCGAGCTCAGGCTACATCGACTCCCCCTCGTCTTACTCTCTCGCGATGCCCTCCCCAACAGCAACCACCCCAAACACGAGCAACAACTCTGATTACTTCCCTGACCCATCCTCTCCTGGCTCGGCACTCTCTCCTCGACCGGCGCGGTCTCCCTCGGCGCAAGGTGGGAGTCTGAGTCCGCACGATCGCGAACGGGAGGACAGCCGTCGCAACTTTGCTGCTGGGTTGTCGCCTCAGCCATCCTCCACATCACCAAGTCTGTCAGTGACGCCTCGGACGAACACGCTTCCTCTTCCCGGCGCGAGTCCGTCCGGACTGCCACCAAGACGGAGTAGCGTCGACGACGGGCAAGGGGGACGGGCCGACTCTGGAGCAAGTGGAAGCGGGCATTCCGCCAACGCGTCGATGGGATCCGCAATCGGTTTGGGTCTCGGTCTGGGTGTACCGACGAGCAAGGCCGATCGTCGGAGAAGCATCAACCCGTCCACGTTCCCTGCCCCGTCCGTCTCGGACTCTGGCGACTCCCCGCAGACGACATCGTCTTCTTCCCTTCCTACCCTCGGCCAAGAAGTTCGGTCGACTGGTCTGCCGCCATCTCCGTTGCGGACCAACTTTGACGGCCAGCAGCTGAATCGGTCGCCCACCCCTTCGCCCGCGTCCTCGACGTCGACGACTGCCCCGCTCAACCTCGCCCCAAAGTCAAAGACTCGCTCACGCGACCCGATCAAGCCACCGACGACGCCTCCGCGGACGTCTTCGCTGTCCTCACTGTCAGACTCGCTGGGCAGCCCGACGTTCAACGGTCTCCCGAGCGTGCTGCCCCTCAGTCCGAGAGGAGGGTCGTTCTTGGCGGCCGCCGCAGACGCCAGCAGCCGGTCCGCTTCTCCGAGACACCGCGAGGCGTCCTCGAGGTCGGGCTACTCTGCAGACGAGCACAGCCTGACTTCTCCAGATCAGCGCCAGTTCCCGCACTCGACGCTCCGACCTGAAGACAAGGCCCTCCCTCGGTCGCCTTCAGGGTCAGCGTTCCCTGACTTGTCGCAGTCTCAACCGGCCCGAGGGTCTCCGGATGACCGACGGCCGTCAGACAGCTTCAATGTGACGTTTGGCTTTGAGAATGATGCGCCGCGGCTGTCGATGTCGTCGGAGCGAGGGACATCGCCGACGCAGACGTTCCTCAACACACCTCGCCAACGGACGCAAAGCGCGGTGTCGGTCGACCCGCCAAGACTCGGAGCCCATCGGCCGGTCTCGTTTCTTTTGGCAGACGACCCAGCGTTCGCGTCCATGTTCCAGAGTGGAGAGGGCTCGACAACAGACGCGGCCAAGCCAAAGCAGGACGGATCGTTGCCTACCACGCCGTCGACAGCGTCCACCATCCAGGACAGCGGCAACAACGGTCAGCCCTTCCTCGACGGACACGTTCGAGTGCGGGAACCATCCGAGGACGGCGACGACCCGGATCTGACCATCTCGGCCATCGAGTTCCCTCCGTCGGGCATCACCGCCTCCTCCTCGAGCACAAGCGACCGCCCTCTGACCCGCTCGACGTCAGGCAACCTGTCGCCGTCGTCGACGAGCGCAGACCTTTCGGCATCGTCGCTCAGATCGAGACTCGACTCGCAGAGCTCGATCTCGGGCTTACTGGCCGAGGACGGAGGAGAGACGCTCAAGCTGTTGAAGGCCGTCGTCGAGGCGGCCAAGGACAAGGGAGAGACCGAGACGATGGTCAGCGTGGAGAGCTTGGAGGTGCTCATCTCGGAAGCGGGACGGGGACGGGACAAGTACATGACGCTCAAGGGGAAATACGACGCCGGGAAGGTCAGTCTTTTCGCTTTTGTTCGATCCGACTTCGTAGACCACGACTGACTCAGCCGTGTCCTACCTTGCAGAGGATGTCTGCTCGTTACATTGAGGGTCTCACGGTCGCGTCGGACGACTACGAGAAGGAGCGCTCTGCCCGTGCGGAGGCCGAGTCAGAGGTCAAGCGTCTTCGAGCGCAGATGCACGACAAGAACTCGCGGCTCTCGCTCATGGACGCAGACGTCAAGCGCCAAGACTCGATCCAGCGTCGGTCGACGGAGCTGTCGCAGAGCATGCAGGCGCTCGAGAGAAAGGTCAGCAAGCTCCAGGTGGAGCGCGACCTGACCCTCGCAGAGGTCGAGGAGTTGGCCAGCAGCTCAAAGTAAGTCCATCTCCAGCGTTCAATCATCCTTTGATGGCTGACTGATCTTCCTCTCTTGTGGCAGGAGCGGCAACTTGCTCGAAGCAGCAAAATCATCGGATGGCAAGGGCCATCAGTCGTCGCTCAGTCGGTCGCTGAGCACTCGGCTCGAGTCTGTCAAGGAGCAGTACCGCGAGGACATTGAACCTCTCGCTGCCGAGCGGGAACGTCTTCTTCGAGAGATCAACGACCTCAAGGAGACGCGCGAGACGTACGTCGAGGAGGCGACCACTCTCGTCGCCCGCAATGACGAGCTGCACGACCTCCAGTCCTCGCTCATGCGTCAGGTCGAGACCGCACAGGACTCGCTCGACCGAGTTCAGCGGGCGGCCAACTCTGGACCCTCGGGAGCGTTTGGCAGGAACGTAGGCGGTCCGTACCAGAACGCACCGAGTGGCCATCGAAGCCCTCACCAGCCGTACCACGTCCACCCGGCCAACTCGTCGTCCATCTCGCTCTCGTCGATGCCGACCTCGGGCACGCTGCACGAGGCGCCTGAGGAGGTTGCAAAGTTTGTCAAGGTTTCCAAGCCCGAGACAATGGAGCCTGCGCCGCCTGTGCGAAAGTTCAAGTGGTACAAGTCGTCCAAAGGACCCGAGACTGGTCCGCTTGGTGGAGGAGGACACTCTGGAGGGAACCCGAGCATCAGCAAGCCCATCTCGGCCCCTGTACCGATCCTGAACGGCAAAGGAGGCAAGCTTATCTTCGATCCGACCATGAACGGGGCAGTTGGCGGAGGTGGGACGGGCACCGGATCAGGTGGAGGAGGATCTGGAGGGACACCGATGAGCTCTGGCAGGGAGCATGTGTTTATGCCGCACAACATCCCCACCCTCCGCTTCACAAAGTGCGACCACTGCGGAGACAAGATGTGGGGGCCGATCCAGGAGCTCAAGTGCGCAGGGTGCGGGACAAACTGCCACGCAAAGTGCGCTCCAAACTACGACCGGCCGTGTCATAGCTCGTCGGCCGCCGCGCCGCTGATGGAGGAGTCCGCTTCAGACGCTGGACCTTCTCGTACGTTCATATGTCTTCCGTGCTGCGCCAGTGTAGCTCTTCACTGACGTCGCTTCTTCTGTTCAGCGCCGACGATGTTCGGTCGCGATCTGACAGAACAGGCCGACGCAGACAAGGAGGCCATCCCCGTCATCGTCCGCAAGTGCATCGCCGCCGTCGACGCGATCGGGATGGAGTACGAGGGTATCTACCGGAAGACGGGTGGATCCTCCCAGGTCAAGCACATCACCCAGCTGTTCGAGAGGGGAGACTACGACGCGTTCGACCTGAGCGACTCGGACACGTGAGTTCACCTTATCACGGCCCTCCTCACGCTTCGGGCATCCTCGTACTGATAGCTCTGCGGGAATCCGTTACAGCTTCAACGACATCAGCTGCGTCACCTCGGTGCTCAAGAACTACTTCCGCATCCTGCCCGACCCGCTCTTGACTTTCCGTCTGCACGAGCAGTTCGTCAGCGCCGCGAGTAAGTTGTCGTGTCAGCTACTTATCTGGCTCGTTCCAAGTCGACTGACCACTGTTTCCTTCTGTGACAGTGATCAAAGATCCGGATGCAAAGCGATCGACGCTGATGGGCCTCGTCCGTCAACTGCCCAAGCCGCATTACGACACGCTCAGATGTCTGATGTTGCATCTTAACCGGTCCGCCCGCTCTTCACACTGATGACCCATCATCGTTGCTGACATCTTTTTCTTCACTGTCTCCTCCAGGGTGACGGATCTGCAGAAGGAAAACCTCATGTCGGCGAAAAACCTCGGAGTCGTCTTTGGTCGTGAGTGTCATCATATGTGTTCACTCTCGGTCTTCCATTTGATACTGATATACCACCCTTGTATTTCAGCCACCCTCATGCGCTCTGCGGATCGGTCGCGCGAGTTTGGGGACATGGCCGGCAAGGCGCTCGCGATCGACTGGCTCGTCGAGAACGCCGAGGCGGCCTTCAACCAGGAGCAGTAGTCGTGCATGCACTCATACACGTCTTGCCGCGCTTCTTACGATCTTCACGCCCTGTCTACGGTCTCATCCTTCTGGTTTCGCTCCTCCTACCGGCTTTCCTACGTTGGCTGTCAGCTCCTCGTCTCCTCGATACCCCAGCTTGTGCAAGACTGTCGTCCCGTCTCCCATAGGTCTCAAATACCTCGCAATACCTTATAGCTTCCTTTTGTATCTCTGCTGTTGGCGGTGCACCTTCTTCTTTTGTACGCTTTGATGCCGCCTTCTTCCTCTGTCGTGACTGGCAAGATCTGCAACATGCGAGAGTCGGCAGACGGCGACTGCGCAGATCTAGGGAACGATCAACTGATGACTCATCTGGCCGAGCATTCTCTTCTTACGAAGAAGACGGAGCTTTTGGGCGGAGGCCCTCTCCTTGCGGCTCAGCGCGAGGAAAGGAGCGACCGAGCTCACGTCCTTTCCTTCCCTCAACCCCACCACCCGCGCCCACCGCATCCACCCTAGACTTTCGCCTCTGCCAATGCCACGATCCCGGTCACCTGAGGCGTCGTCGCACTCTTCGTCCAAGCGGAGCAAGCAGTCGCACCACTCATCGTCTCACCGGGACCGGTCGGTGTCCCCTCCTCCGAAGCGGTCGCGCGACGACGACAGGAGGGACCGCGACTCGGACAGGCGCTCGCGGGACCATCGCGACTCGCGTGACGACGACTACAGGCGCGACAGGGATCGCACCGACCGAGACCGAGACTCGCGTCGGACTGGCGAGTCTGACCGCGAGCGCGAGAGGGACCGGGACCGGGACCGAAGGGACAGAGACCCAGATCGTCGGAGAGACCACCACGCATCTCCAGGCTCGTCCTCGTCGAGCCGGCCCTTACCAGGCGGGTCTCCGAACGGCTATCATGCGTCTCCGTCCCAGTCGTCTGGTCGAGGTGTTGCTGTGGGGTCAGTACGCTCTTCGCATGGCTCTCCGAGCTCGTCCTCCTTCCTGCCTGCGTCCTCGGACTCGAGACCGACCCAGTCCTCCGTCCCTGCCCCT
>BTPH01000173.1:0-11876 GCA_036245725.1 Mrakia hoshinonis
TGGGGGTGGGGGAGACCCGAGGGGGAGGGGAAGGAGAAGAAGGAGTGAAAGTAGAGTTTGTTCTTGATTTAGTCTTAGGGATAGACGGGTATAGACGAGACAAGAGGGGGTTGCACATGTGACGTGGCGGCGGGACAGGCATCTTTCTTTGTTCGCGGGAGGGGAAAAGTGGATGCCGATAGCAATCGATTACGATGTCATCATCATGAGGACACCCTCCCTTGTGAAGAAACGAAAGAAAGAACGATATCTCTGCAGATCGAGAGGATGACAACAAAAAAAAAGGCGATGCACGTCGAACAGCTCCTTCCCTCTCTTCTCTCTGGTTCTCGAACCCAACCCCACTCACTCCTCCTCCTCCTCCTCCTCGACCTCGATCTCCTCGACCAACCTCCTCCTCGCCTCCTCCGCCGCCCTCCTAAACCTCCCAATCTCCTCCTCCTCCCCTAACCTCCTCAACTCCTCGTGCCTCAGCCGATACTCCATCCGGACCCATTCCTCGACGAGGATGGAGCCTTGTTCTTCTGTCAGGGCGACGCCTTTGTCCCCGCCCTGCTGTTCCCGGTCACCCTCGCCGTCTGCGTCACCCGCGACGCCAGAGGCCGGGAGAGCGGGCGAAGCGGGCAACGGCACCTCCACAGCAGGGCCAGGGGAGAACATGCCCGCCCACCTCTGCACCACCTTCTCTGCCGACCTCGCTCCCTCGAGGACCGCCTGGGCCTTCGCAGCCGCGAACTCTTGTGGGCTAAGACCCGGGTTACCGATAGCTGAAGCCATGTGGCGTGGGAGGCCAGAGGGGGTTTTCGGTGGTTGTTGTTGTTGGGCGAGAGGGGAACGAAGGAGGTTGGTGTTGGTTTGGGATTGGGAGGCGAGAGGAGATTTGATCGGTGTTGGGATGCGAGAGGAGGAGGAGGTTTGCGGGATGGTCGGTTTGGAAGAGGTGGTGGTGGGGAGGGGTTTGGATTTGGTTGTGGCTGTGGACGTGGTGGGAGGTTTGGACGCGGTTGGCGGTCGAGACGAGGAAGGCGGCTTGGTGAGGGACGACGTGTTGGAGAGAGGGACCTTCTTGGCTGAGGAGGACGGAGCCGAAGCGGGTTTGGATGCCGGTGGTGGAGGTGATACGTCCTCGACAACGACCTCCATCGGGTCGTCCTCGTCCTCCTGCTCAGCGACGACGATCTCCTCCTCCTCCTCCTCGACCAGAACAGCCTTCTTCTTCCCTTTCGCAGCCGGAGCCTTCTTTGCTGCTGCTGCTTTGGGAGCAGCCTTCGCTTTCGCCTTCCCTTTTGGTGCCGGCTTCTCCTCTTCGACGATCACCTCGTCCTCCGCCTCCTCCTCAGCCACCGGCTCCTCCACGACCAGATCCAACACCTCTTCAACGACCTCGTCCTCTTCTACAGGAGCAGCAGCCTTCTTGCCGCGCGCTGCGCGCTTGGGCGCCGCCGCAGGTGCAGGTGCAGGCTTGCCACGCGTCGACCGGCCGAGAGGAGCCTCCTCGACAACAGGCTCGGCCTCGTCTGCTTCTGGCTTGTGAGCAGGCTGTCCGCGTGTTGAGCGGCCGAGAACCGATATTTGAGAGGTTGTGGAGCCTGTGCGGGTATGGCGGGAAGCGGTCGGGGCGGCGGAAGCGGGTGTCGGTGCGGCGGAGGTGGACGCGACAGCGTCAGAGTCGGGCTCTTTCGTGCGGGTAGATCTGGTGAGATGAAGGCAGAGATCGTCAGCAAAGACGAACATGCTCGAGACACGAAACGAAGTGACCCACCTTGACTTTGCTGATGCTGTCGTCTTTGCGGAAGCAGTCGTCGCGGGGATCTTCTGTGAAAGCGGAAAGCGGAAGCATCAGCGACCAGAGAAGTGGACGCGGGCTTAGCTCCGAGAGAGGATGAGCTACTGACCTCTGCTGCCTTCTTCCCCTTGACTGCCGGCGTCTTTACGGGTGCCTCGATGATCTCAAACTCGTCGTCGTCGTCGACCTCGTCGACCTTGTTGCTCGACGACGACGCAGGCGCGGGCCCGACCTTGGCGATGAAGAACGGACACTTTGGCGTCCGGATCTGATGCTCGTGGCTGTCGAGCAACATCGAGGCAAACGTCAGCGACCTGGCGGGCGATAGTGACGGCGGAAGGGCTGGACTCACAAAGGGTCGTCCGTCGGGGACCATCCGTCCAGTCCGAGCTCGCAGTACAGACACGACGCCATATCGGACCCCTTCTCGTTCGGAGAAAAGATGAACCCGGCCTTGGCGAGCTACAACAGAGCCGACCGAGCGAAAAGCAAGAGGCCGAGTGAGCTCGAGCCCACGCGACGCGACCCCTTGTCCGAGAGCCAGAGGACAGGGGAGAGACTTGGGACGTACGTTCTTTGACGTCGGCAGCCAAGCCTTCTTCTTGTCGTGTGGCCACCATTTCCCGAACGTGGACAACCGGGCCGACTCGAGCTGCTTTGACTGGGGCAGCTCCGAGGCATCGTTGAACCGAGCTCTGGGGGGGGAGACGAGTACGACGGTCAGCTCTGGTACGGCAGGGTACTCGTTGAGCTCGTTCGGTGCGCAGAGATCTAACTCTGCGTCCCAGCGAGCAGCTGTGAGCGGCTGGCGCGTCCCGACCCTAAAGGAACGGCTGCTCTAGCTGCCTCCCCGACGCGTCGACGTCGAGCTCACTCTCCCCTCCCCTCCCCTCTCTCCCTCGCCCGCTGCCTCCGTCCCAGCTTCTCTGACCTCAGCCATCCAGACCCACATGACTCTCTACCCATCTTGTACTCACCTCAACACCTCCCCACTCCCCTGTCCTCCCAATCTCTTCTGCCTCTCGACCTCACACTTTGTCCTCGCCCACCCACACTTTCCCTTCTGATGCCCCACATGCTCCTCAAACGGGTCATCCTCCTCCGACCATCCTCCTACTTGCTTCCCACACAGAAAACACGTCACCAGGTCAGGGTCTTCCTTGGAGGGCGTGTAGTACCATCCTGCCTCTGCGAGGAGGTCGGGCGTGAGGCGGGGGTATTGGGTAGAAGAGAGCGGCCAGGCGGCGTGAGCGGGGAGGTTGTGTTTTTTGGTGCGAGAGGAGGCGTACGTGGAGAGACGGGTGGAGAGGACCTCCATCGTGCAAGGAAGGAGGGGGAAGGATGAGGGATGGGCAGAAGGGAGGAGGGAGGGAGATGAGCTTGGTGTGGACCTCGTCCCTTGGGCGAGCTGCTAAGGGCGGATGAGGGACCGAGGCGAGACGACGAAAGGAGTCCGTGGACGCTCAGAGACTGAAGACAGCCGCGCTGAGTGAACGAGGGTGCTGCTGTCGAGGGGAGGGCGGTGAGGTCGGTCTAGAGTGGGCGTGCTTGTTGAGGGGACAACAACGCTTCCGCCAGACGCCTGCGAAATCAACCTCCAGACCGACGCGACGAGCAACGTACTGCTGACTCTCTACACCTGATCGGTAGAACGACAGACATGGAATACTACTACTAACTACAGGACCGAATTATGACCACCAAAACATCACGCCTCGTGTCTCCTGCTCATGTCGCCTCTGCTTGTCCCAGAAATCGTTGTACACCTGTTTCGCTCCCGGACCCCTGATGCACAACCTCTCGTCCAATAGAGCCCGCCGTCCAACTGCATCATTCTCCAACGGATCTCAAAAGATCTGCAGAGAGTTCGCATGCGGAGCCTGGTCGTCGAACTCGAGCATGACCCCAGGAACGACGTTGAGGCGACACCAGTCCACGACTGTCTCGTCATGCTCCCAGTTTGCCGGAGTCGCCTGCGAGCGCAAGCGCGACCGCCATCGCAGCATCTTGTTGCTGAACGTCTCTTCCCCTTGCATGTCCCAGAGCACGCCGCGCCAACGGTCTTGACGTCCTAGATCCATCGAGGCGAGTCGAAGATTGACGCCCTCCATGTCCCACTTTGACGGCCCAAAGGTGTGGAAGATCGCCTTCTCCATGAACATCGTCACGTTCTCGACGTGCGGGTGGCCGACGCCGCTCGTGCACACGATCGGGTTGCCGTTCGCGGACGGATGAGCCTGATAAGGCCCTGTCGCTCCACCCCGCCGGAGGAACTTGATAGAGTACTTCTGACCGCCGGCGTCGTAGATTGCCGTTGTACCGTAGTCATCGGAGTGTCCCCAGATGGTTGACATCGTGGTGGTCGTCGCATCTAGGTCAAACGGCGCCGGTCGTGGCATTGGGTAAGCCTCCTCAAAGAACGATGGATGTGTGGTCGGATGTTGAACTGCTGCCCACCTCCGCTCCTCCAAAGCCTCGCGACGTCTGGTTTGAAACGTTGCGTAGTCGATGACTGTATGGCCACGTCCGCTGTCGCCGACGGGACGTTGGACGACCGCGTCGCCTTGCCCCATTTGCCAGCCGGCGGAAAGAAGGAGGAGACCGGTCGAGGAGACGGGTGATTTTGTCGATTGGAAGATGTCGAAAACGTACGGCTGGGTGTTGGACGAGTCATAGGCGATCTGAATGGCGATGTGAAGGTCGTTGAATGTCGCGGACGGAGGAAGGCAGAGCATCCGCTTGATCATGTGACAGATAGGCTTCCCTGCTCCTTCCGCTACGATTGCCAGAGTGTAGTTGGCTGGAGTTCAGTCGGAGGAAGGGACGTTGTGGTAGACCGAGCGTCAGCAAGCATTCGTGTAGTGTTGGCAGATCCGCCAGGAACGGGTGAGAAGAGAGGAAGCGTTTGAGCTCACACATCTTCAGGGTCTCCTCTCGTCGAAACCTAGGCCACGCGGTCCACAGAGCTTGGTACTAAGATGAACATAGCGCAACTTGATCAGCTTACCGTGTGTAAGATTACAAACTCGGGTGCCAGACTCACGACGGAAGGAAGAACGGCGTCGAAGGCCACAAGCTCACATGTCAGCGTGGGCTGCAGGACGCCCAAGGCAGTCGCGATGACTTTCTTGGATCGTACTTCTTTCGCTTCGGCACGTCGATGCGCTCAACCGAATCAAACAAAAGGTGAACTTTCGACACAGCGTGATAGAGGTACAACATGCATAGCGGAAAGCAGGAACACGGAACGATAGCGACAAAGCCAAAGTCGGAAAACGAGTCTGCAGTGGGCACGAAAGACGAGAAGTCAGTCAGCCGCCTGCTCGTTCGCGTCTCGAGAGAAGATGGGAGTGTAGAAGCGAAGATCAGAAGCCGTCGTTGTAATCTATCCTCCCCCCTCCAACGTCCTCTCTCACGAGAGGACTGCAACCCGACCCAACAGCCTTCCCTTCCCCAGACCAACCTCCTCCCAAGCCCCGCCCCAACCCACCCTCCCACGAATCCACCCTCCCCGACTCCGTCACCCACTCCCACCCAGCACCGCAATCTCAAACGAAACAGAGGCGATAGCCCCGAGAGGCCCACCTCCATCCGCTCAAGACCACGACACCGAGCGAAAGAGAGATCGGGAGACGGAAAGAGATGGAAAGGAGAGCAGGACCGAGAGACGAACAGTGTTACGCGAGGAGGAGGTACGACGGTGAGGGAGAGGTGGGGATGGTAACCTGCCCGTCCAACCCCTAGGACCACATAACGCGGTCAGAGGGGCGAATTACCAACCAGATCACTCCGTAAAGAGGGACCTGGCCTGGAGGGGGTCGAGAGGGGATGAGGGAGGTGGGTTCAGAGAATGGATTGACTAGTTACATCTTGTTGGAGCGATGAGGGTGGGAGAGGAAGGGAGAGACGAAGAGACGACACTAACCGGTGAGGAAGCAGCGGCGGCGATGGAGAAGCAGGAAAGAGACAAATTGGAAGACTGAAGCGAGAGGAAGACGAAAGTCAGTCTCGGTTCGTGCGCAAACGGGGGATACGACGAGTCGGTGATGGAAGGGTGTGCGGTGTGGTAGAATCAGATATTGTTATTTTTGGTTGGTAGGTTATCTCCATGATTTTGCTCAGAAGCAGAACTGAAATAGTTGGATTCTCATCAGGTGGATGGGCGGGCGAGGGAGTGGCAGGCGTGGGGGGAATGGAGGCAGAGGGAGCGCGAGGACGAGGAAGGTAAACTGACCTGATGCGAGCGGGAAGCAGTCGAAGCGGAACGGGCGAGCGAAGGATCTGTGTCTTCAGGCGAAACGAGCAGAAGAGCAGGTCAGTGTCGGTCGCAAACAAGGGATGGGACAAGACGGGTCGCGGAAGATGTGTCGAGGTGGGATGGGCGGTCATATGGTGATGCATGCAAATAACGCTCAGGAACTCCCGTGAGGGAGAAGGTCACGAAAATTTGTCTTGAATGGTAATCGTCCCTGAGAGGCGAGGAGTGGCGAAGGAGATGGAACGAGAGCGGAAGAAGGAAACGAGAGCTCACCTGAAGGAAGGGTCAGCCGGGCCCAAAAGCGACACGACCGGTTCAGAGCCACAAGGGGCAGTTCAGCTTGGACATCGGATCTGTTCCCTTTGGTGACGAGCGAGGCAGAAAAAAGAGGGAAGGCAAGTCAGTACGATCGCTCTGGCAGAAGGGAGGGCGAGGCAGCGGTGCGTGAGAGGAAGGAAGGTGGATGACGGAGGGAGCCCTCAGTTGAAGAAATATCGTACTCCTCAGACCCCGAAGGGTAGGACATATGCTTGTCAAAGAATTTCAGATCATCGTCGGGCATGGAGAGAAAGGGAGGGAGATGGAAGGACGAGATGGGCGAAGGTGCCGAGGTCGAGGAGGGGGAAGGAGGGAGAGACGAGGCAGGTCTGCATGCGAAAGCAGCAGAGACGGACGAAGATGCTCACCTGATGAGGGGATGCCCGACCAGCCACACACGCTCAGAGAGCACAAGGGGGACAGGAACACGACATCGGAACGGAACGGAAGAGGAGCCAGGGAGGAGAGGGTGGAAGATGAGGATGAGGTGAGCTTCGAAAAAAGTGAGGGCTCGGAGCCCTCTTGAGGACGGCGCGCGTGAGCGAGACCTGCCCAGCCCTAGCCGACAGAGACACGACGAGCTCATGTCATCCGTCGCGGACGCAAGCAAGCGCGACGCTAGAACGCCGAGATAGAGCACGCGAGGATTCTGTTTGGCCGAGAAGCTCTTAGCGTGAACTTCGTCTTGACGGCATCAGACAAGATGTTGGTGAAAGAGGGGCCAGCTCCGTGAGCTTGAGCTGCAAGCTCACCCTGAACGACGACGAGCTCACCGACGGGCCTCCCACCGCGCAGAGACAGCAAGCGGTCCTTGACCTGAATCCAAGCCCGACCATCCACTCCGCATCCACTCCGCATACCCTCCCCACCACAGCCGCGAGGCTGCCTTCACCGCCAAATTCGACCCCATCGCAGCCATCGCCCGTCGCCTACCTCCGCCTCGCCCATCTCCTCCTCTCACCACCTCCCTTTCGCCCATCCCCTCCTCGAAAATCCTCATCCATGTCCTCCCTCCCCAACCCAACCCTCCCATCCCTCTCCAACCTCTCGCAAAACCTCCTCGCCCTCTCCCAACCCGTCCACCCTCTCCTCCCGACCATCCCCATCCTCCTCCCATTCCATGCCGCCCGCGTCCGGATCGCCTACGAGCAGGCTCGGGCTCGTCGGTCGCGTACATCAACGGCGACGGCGAAAGACTCCGAGGGGGGTCTGAAAGGTCTCGTAGCGTACTTGGTGATGGCCTGTACGTCCCCTTTCCTCACCCCTCCCTCTTCCCGCATCGCACGAGCCGCAACTGACCCGTCGCTTCACTCCGCTCACATACCATAACCAGTCGGCGGTTCCCTCCTCTCCTCCCTCCTCCTCCGTTCCCCACCCACCCTCCTCACCCAACCGCTCTTACTCCCTTTGTACACCCTGATCTTTGTCCTCCCTCTCACCCCACTCACCACCCGTCTCCTCTCAAACCCCGCTCTGGCCCTGGTGCTAGCGGGACTGGACGCAATCACAAGAACACTCACCATCTCCACTCTCCTCGTTCATCCGAACGCGCCGAAGGGAGCGGGATCGGCGTTGATGACGGGGATCCTGGCGGGCACCGCAGTGACGGCCGGAGGAGTGTTGAGTCAGGCTGGGAGGTTGACGGAGGATGAATGGGGGGCACAGGTGCCGGGGCTGTGGAGGGCTCTGAGTGGTGCGGAGGGGATGCAGGGTTTCGTATGGGGAGCAGCGATGGATTTCTGGTCGGCCGGCCTGATCGCTTTCCTATCGGGTTGGCTGACTTCCAGAGATGCAGTGGGTGGAAAGGGAGTCACCGGATCGGAGGGATGGACAGCCTTGGAGACGAGGACGGCGTGCACGCTTGTGTTGGGAGGGTTGTTGGGCGCAAGGGTCGTCAAGATTCATCTCGACAGGCGAAGCATCAAGGCGCAAGGGATGCAACGTCGCCAGGGGAAAGTCGCGAGCGGTGGGCTCACAATGGAGCAGGCGATCCAAGCGGTCCATGACGAGGCGGCGAGACCACAGAAGGAACGGGAAGCGAGGAGGAGGAGGGCGGTGGCGGGGGCGAAGACGGAAGGAGAAGAATGAGTTGTGTCCCTTTCTGCATGTGATAAGCCCCCGATGACTTTCACCTTGCGTGTTTCTTTCGGTTCTAACGTCGCAAACGATTCGGGGTAGGTGAGGGTGAGAGAGCGAAAGCAAAAGAGCCCGCCCCCCCACATAAGCATAAACGAAAGCGAAAAAGGCGATCAACACACGAGGGAGCAACAACAACAACAGACAAAAGCACCGCAAGCGGCGACACTCTAGGTGTCAGGGTAAAAGGACAAAGACGGAGGACGGAAGGATCTAGAGGGTGATTCAGGCGAGGGGACCTAAGCGTAGTAGTGTCCCGAGATCGGGTAGGCTCCTCCGTACGGGGCAAGGGCGTTCCCGGCGTCGCCTCCGAGGACATCCCTATCGCATCAAACCGAAGAGGGGGTGGGTCAGTATGAGTGCGAGCAGAGTAGAGCGGGTGAGTGAGTTTAAGAGAGAGAAAGAAAAGAGGTAGGACACTCACCCAGACTTGGCGTACCCCCCGTCTCCTCCGTTCCCCCCTCCGACGTTGGCGATCGACGCAGAGTCGAGCGCGTCAGGGGTGTCGTACCCAGTGTAGTAGCCGTAGGCGTTGTATGCAGGGGCAGGAGGGGTGATGTTGCTGTAAAGGAAGGAAGGAAGGGCACGGGTCAGTCCGGCGAGGAACCGAGGCAGAGGCAGAGGAGAGGAGTAGACGAACCTGTTCCCTCCATCGGCGTTCCCGGCGGCTCCGCTGTAGGCGTTCCCTCCGTTGCTGGCGGTGACGACCTTTGCTCCGTTGGGGTAGTAGGCGAGCGAGGTGCCTCCCTGGCCGCCCTCGGCGTCACCGGACCCTGCGCACGAAATCAGGAACAAGGGGGGGCGGGTGAGTGAACGCAAGCTCGGTGAGAACGAAGGGAAGGGGGGATCAGAGACTGACCAGCGTTCCCGCCGTCTCCTCCGTTCTTGGAGGCGACGTTGAGGGCAGAGGTTCCTCCGGGGGTAGAGTAGGTGTCGCCTCCCTTGGCGGAACCTCCGATGCCTGAGTAGGCGGACCCGCCGTCTCGGACGGTGCTGCGCGAGAGGAAGGATGGGATCAGGAGGAGGAGGTCAGGAACGAGCCATTGAACGAGTGCGAAGAGAGGAGGACAGGACGTACAGGGCTCCGGGGAGGGGAGCGGCCAGTCCGGTGGGGAGGACGGCGAGGAAGAAGAGAGCGGTGGCAGCGGTGAAGTGCATGGTTGTTGTTGTGGGTTGCGGTGGGGTAGGGTGGAAGTAAGAGAGTGTGGGTGTGTGTGTTGAAAGCGACTAGAAAGGTGCTGCCGGAGCGAAGAAGAGTAGAGCGAAGTGGAAGAGCGAAGGAAGTGGTGGTTGATGGAGAGAAGGTGGAAGGCGAATCGGACGAGGACTTTATAGTCAAACCATCCGCAGGCGGAATGGAGCGAGTGAATTAAGCGGCGAAGCCGTTCTGGTGCCGGCAGACCGACTAGAGGTCAGGGGGTTTGGCGGGAGTGATTGAGGGACGAGAGTGGCGGCCGAGGTCGGTCAGGAACGCGACTCGAATCATCTCCCGCCAGAATCGACGGCGGGTGAGCATCGGTCGAGCAGAGAGACAGCAGATGCAGGAGCCTTGTGCGATATCGACGTCGGCGGTTGTGGTGTCTGATTCTGGTCGTCTAGCTTGCTGGCTTACGGACGAACGGTCGAGTTCAGGGACGGTGGTGAGCTTGTTGCTCGTTCTCGATCGTCCAGGGCGGGGTCAAGGAGGCTCAGCAGGATGGGCGATGGTGATCCATGTTGTGAGCACGCCCGTGCAGTACGTCGTCTGGATGAAGAGCGTCGTCGCTCTCGTCGAGGTGTTGTCGTTGGCGAGAGCGAGACGAGGTTGAGCTCGAGCTCACCAACTGTCCGTCCGTCGGTCTGCCCTCGACACCCTCCACATCGCCCTCAGCATCCTCTCGCACATCTCGGTCGCCATGTCGGATCCGTATCACACCGCCTCGACCTCGCAGCCTCCGAAGGCCAAGTCTACGTCTCGGTACAACGTAGTGAACGCGACGTCGTTGTTTGACCTCAAAGCCGAGCTCGAGAAGGGAAAGGAAAGGTTCAAGCAGCAGTCGCAGGAGGGGCAGACGTACGTCAGAGGAGTACAGAGGGACGGAAAGGTGAGTCGTTCATGTATCTGTGCTATCACCTCAGGTCGTCGGGATGTGCTGTCAAGTCCGAACGTGGCCGGACAGGGCCGCTCGACGTGAGCTCGGCCGCTCCTCCTTCGCCGCACGGGAACGCTTCAGGTCGAGCATCTTCCAAGATAGACTGCGATGACTGTTTGTCTGCTGCTGGCCACAACGACTGCTCTGACTCGTGTCTGAGTGTGATCATCTCGCTGGCGACGTCCTCGTTACCCATGCCACCACCCGACCGTCGCTTGTCTCCGTGTCTCTCCTTTCGACTGACCAGCACCCCTTCGTGCCACCTTCCATCTCTGTCCCCCAGAAACCAACGAAATGGACAGCCCCCTCGAAAGGCCTCTCTTCTCGCATAGCCCGCCAGGACGCCCAGGCGTCCTCGTCCGCCCGTCTCGGCCAGGTCGACCGCGCAGACCTCGAGTCCAGTCAGGCAGGCCTCGAACGCAAGGCAAAGATCTACGAGCAGCTCCGCAAAGGAAAGACGGGAGGGTTGAGCGAAAGGCAGCTCGATGGGGTGCTGGTGGATGTAAGCGGGACGTCAGTCTGTTGGCTGCTCTGACCTTTGCCTGACCTGACTGGCTCCTTTGATCATCTTTCTTAGTGGGACAAGAAACACATGGAGCGTGACGACGACTCGGACGATTCATCGGAAGGTGACATCGATCCTCGTCCGACAGACGTTCGTAGCCGTCCTTCCTGTCTCTCCATGCTTCGTTTCACAGAGGCTGATCTCCTCACGCCTCCCCTTACTTCGTCTTATACCTAGGACGACCCCCTCACCGACTACGAAGACGACTTTGGCCGTACCCGTACCGTTCCACGAAGCGAAGTTCCGATCTACGCGATGGAGAAGCGTCGGCTCGCCAAAGCCGCGCTCGAGGAGAAGTCAGTCCCCCCTTTGCTTTGCCCCGTGTCCCAGACCCCCGGGTTTCGTTCTCACTCACTGACCACGTCCCTCGTTTCCACTCGATCGTGATCTTCTTCTTTGTCCTGTTCTGACAGACCAGCGAACCTCATCCGTTAGTCTAAACCTCCCCCCCAGCCCGTCACCAACCGTTCCCAAACCTGACCCCTCCCATCATCTTTTCCTCGGGCCAAACCAGTGGGCGATCAAAACTATTTCCCCGTCTACGAACCCTCCGCCGAAGATCTCCGCGCCCGCTGGGAAGCAGCCGAGGATCCCGCCGCAGAAAAGTTCTACGATGGCAACGCGGAAGGTCCGTCCCCATTACCCCCACATCCCCCTTTTCCCCCTTGCCCCTTCCCAACT
>BTPH01000175.1:0-28767 GCA_036245725.1 Mrakia hoshinonis
CTCCCATGGACAAGACTCCTCTCAACGTCGTCCAGACCGACCTCCACCGACTCGTCACCATGGACTCAAACACATCGCTCAGGCCTCTCTTCTCGTCTGATTCGACTCCCACCCTCTCGTCCGCCTCGTCGTCGGACTCGCTCGCGTCGAGCTTCGAGGCCGTCACCCCTCCTCCCGCCGAGGCGGCTGCTCTCCCAGTCAGCAAGACCGAGAGGATGCTCAGCCTCGAGCTCTAGAAATCTACAACGACCTCATCGTCTCGCTTCCGTTTCCTATCTATCGTCTTATGCACTCATCGAGCTGCCATTTCCTTAGTGTTTCTTTGCTCCGCCCTGCTCTTCCTGCCTGCTTGCTTGCCACCCATAGACACCTTTCTCAACCCCGACGGGCTGGTCCCTGATTGGTCGATCCCTCGTCTTCGCTCACATCTATCTTTTACCGTCTTCACGACACGATTCAACTGTCCTCTCGAGCCCCTCCTCTCTCTACCATAAAGAACATCGCACTTGAGGCTGAAGCTGTGCTTCACACGTGGGTACGGCGAAGTCCGCCCAAGTGAGCTTGATGGCCCCTCTGCTCGCCTTCGACTGCCTCCCCTCTCTTGACACGCAACTGCATCATGCCCACGCCGCTCCTACCCGACGACATCCTCTCCGAACTTCTGGACCACTTCTTCCACATCGACGTCGACGCATCGCCTCCCAGAGTGTTTGACCGCCCAACTGGGCGGGTCAGGACCGCTCCTCGCGGCCCGACGCCCCTTGGCCAGTCGACCGCCCTCCTCCTCGTCTCTCGCGCCTTCCACGCCCTCGTCGAGCCCTTCATCTGGCGCACCCTCTTTGTCGACCGTCCGGCGGACTTTGTCCTCTTCTTCGCCCCCAAGACGGGGTTGCTGCACGCAGCCGGTAGCGTCGGCAGCAGGAGACGAGGGTGGGTTCGCGAGCTCGTGCTTGGAAGGGACGCCGCCATCCCGCTGGACATCTCCAAAATCGACTCTCACATGGCTCAGCACGGCGACGAAGGTCTCGCCCCTCACGACCGACTCGACTTCCATGTCGACCTCCTTGGCCCCGAGCTGCCCAACCTCCGTCGATCCAACCTCGGTCACCCCGCCTACCTCAGGCCTCGCAGGATCGAGGACGAGCCAGGACTCCAACATCTCATCAGCCTCGTGCTCAGACTCACACACGACTGGCCCTGGGACAGGCACGACATCCTCAGCTCGTTCGCCGACCTGTGGAGCTCCCTCGGCGACCGGAACGACGCCCTGATTGCTGCGTTCCTCGCCCCGCTCTTTGCCTCTCCGAGACTGGTCGAGCTTCGCGCCCCGTTTGTCGATTACCGGGGGACGTTGACGACTCGGCTCCCTCGCCGTGCGTTGAGAGCCGCGACTGGACTCAGGCTCGTCACCCTCGTGTCGTCCGAGCGGCCGCACGGGCCTTTGGCTGTGATGAACCGGCCAGAGATCGTCGTTCCCAACGGCCAAGCTGTTCAAGCGCTGAAGGGGGCTCTGCCGGAGAATGTGAAGGTCGAGGTGCGAAGGACGAGGTGGACAGAGACGGCCAATTTGAGGCGCGATCTGCCACAGGACGAGAGGGACGAAGAGACAGAGGAGGAGTGGAGGAGTTGGAGTTGGGTGAAGGAAGATAGGACGAGGTGGCCGTTCAAGTCAGAGTCGCTGAGTGTGAGTTCTACTCGGGTCGTCTGCTCGGATCGACTGCTCGGACCGAGAGCGCTGATCCGCGTGTGTCCTCTGCCCTTTTTGCAGCGCTACCATCCTGAGGTCGAAAACAACGAGGACCGATACGGCCACCTATGATCTCTTGTACACCGTGTGTCCGTTGAGCATCGTCCTCTCTTCTTTCTTTTGCTTCACGGCGATCGCCCTTTCGGCAGACACAAACGCGAATCGTACATCTATCTCTGTCCATCGTACAAGGATCACCCCGCCCAAACACAGATCACCTCTTAGATCCCATGCCCCAACCCCAACTTGCTCGTCTTGACCGTCGCCATGATCGGCACGTTCAGTCCTCCCTCCCCCCGCCCAATCTTCCCACCCTCACTCCACCCCATCTTGCTCAACAACCGATGCCCCAGATTCTCCACCCCCAACACCTTCGCGTGCTCCCCGACCACCTCTCCCTCTCTCCTCTTCGCCGCGTCGTTCCCACCACCTCCGCCACCGCCTCCACCCCAGAAGCCGCCCGACCCGCCACCGCCGTTGGCGTGCTGGGATCGACCGGGCATGGTGTGCGAGCCGTTTTGTTTCGAGGACCAGTGGGCCTGGGAGAAGGCGCCGGGGCCGGAGCCGAGGATGCGGGAGATCTTGCCCCGGTGGGAGGGGACGGAGGAGCGGGAGGTTTTGATGAGGATGCTGTAAGACAGGATAACAGAAGTCAAGGGTCAGCGATCAAAGAAAGAAAGAAAGTGGAGGGAACAAGATAGGATGGGAACTGACGTGAAGCGCTTCTTGCCTGCTCCCTTCGAGTTGCTCTTGATCGAGTAGCACTCGGCCAGCTGCAGCACAGAGCGGGGGATGGATGGGATCAGCGATGGTCGTAGGATACGATGCAGGAGGATCGTCGTCCGGACTCACGAGATGGATCCTCTTCCTGCTCTCCTTCTCCATCGGCGGCAGACTCATCGTCGTCTTTCCATGATCCCGCAAGAAGCTCTGGATCTCGCGATCCAGCGCGGCCATGTCCGTGACGCCCTTGTTGCCCCTCGTCGTCGTCGACTCAAACTCGTTGTCCGAGTCTGGGTCGTCGGGCGAGAAGACGTTGCCCTTGCGCTTGGCCGTCTTGTCCTTGTTGCGTGACTTCTTGGACGAGGACGCGTACGGGTCGAGGAGGGCTTCGAGCCGGGCTTCCTGGCGGGCACGCTTGAAGTCGGCCTTCTTGGAGCGGTCCAGGTCCCATTGGGACTGTAGCTCGGCGGGGATGTGCTTGGACTTTCGAGAGGTCGGGGCAGCTGCAAAGAGCAGAAATCGAGGGGTGGATGTTAGGATAGGAGTCGAAGTGAGGATGGAGCAATCGAGAAAGCAGGACTGACCGACGACAAAGTCCTCCTCGTAGTCCTCAAAGTCTCCTCGCTCGATCGCGCGGAACAGCTTCTTCTGCGCAGATCGATCCTTGCCGTTGATGATGTCGGCGTTGTTGTCGAGCAGATTCTGGATGAAACGCTCGTCCTCGTCCGCCCACGAGTGGTTGCCCTTGAACATCTCGTCCTCGTCGTCCGTATCCTCCTCGCTCGACGAAGACTCAACCATCCGGCCTTTACCCTTGCCCTTCTTGCCACCCTTCTTGGCGCCCTTCCCACCCTTCCCAGCCGGCGCGAACGGTCCCCCGCTGGACTTTGCTCGTTGCTGAGCTTGCGTGCGAGCGATGGCGGCTGCAAGGCCGTCGTCCGAGTCGCTGTCGTCGTCGTCCGAGTCGGTGAGGAGCATGTCCGAATCTTCGGCGAGGAGCGCGTCGAGGAAGGCCTGGTCAGAGTCATCTGCCGCTTCGTCGTCGTCAGAGTCGTCCTCTGACAGGTCGCTCTCCTCGGCCATCATCTGCTCCTCCGCCTCGCCAAAGCCGCCCTTGCCGTCGGGGTCCTGATCGTCCGTCGCCCATCCAGCATCCTCGACCTCTTCACCGACACCCCCGCCCAGACCATCCCTCGATGATCCGTCTGATCCATCGTCCGAGTCGTTCCTCTCCTCGTCGGCCTTCCTCCTCTCGAGCACAATGTCTCCAACCTCAACCTGCTCGATCGACTGGGTCCCGGCGAGGAACTGCTCCATGCCCTCGTCGTCCTGCTCGCCATCGGATCCTCGCGTGTTCTCGATGTAGTCGGCGAGGATGGCAGCTTCGAGCTCGGCATCACGCTTGGCACGGCCTCCCCCGCCACGTCGTCCGCCAGCGGGAGGAGCCTTCCACCCGCTCTTGCCTTCGCCTCGCGATACAGGAGGTCCGTCGGATCCCCACTCGACGTCGGAATCACTCCTCGGCTCGGGGGGCTCGTCGTAGTGGCCGCCTCGGGACCGACGAGCGGCCGCCTTCTGCGCCTTCTTGCCAGGTCGAACCTTGACCTTTGGCTTGCGAGTCGAGGGAGAGGTGGTGATGGTCGTGAACGAGGGCGAGTAGTCGTTGAATGTGATGGGGTAGTTTGAGCTCGAAACAGCTGACGGGGTGGTTGGGGGTGCTCCAAGAGGGGCCGAGAAGGTGAACGACGCCTTGGGCGGCGCGATAGGTCGCTGCTGGCCATTCTTGGGCTGCCAAACTATCTGCTCCTCGTCAGAGTCGGCGTCGATCTCGATGTGGTCACCGAGGACGGCACCGTGCGAGTACGAGATCGTCGGCACATCGTCCGCAGGGACGTCCAGCGAGGTCGAAGGGTCGGCGGAGGGTCCCTCGTCGACGTAAAAGCCCAGCGACTCAGCGACACTCTCCTCGGCTGGGCTGATGGGGGTTGCCGGCTCAACGTCGACAAAGAACCCAAGCGACGCAGGGTCGGCGTCTACCGGGGCAATCTCCTCCTGAACGTCAACGACGATCTCCTCGACCTCGACAGCGATCTCCGCCTCGACTTCAGCTACGGCGGGTGCGGCAGGAGTCGCGTCCGTAGCGGGTGGAGGGGAAGCCTCGGCCTCATCGGCGAATGCAATGTCCTCGGGCGTAGGAAGGACGGTCTCGTCCTCGACCTCGAGCTCGTCCTCGTCATCCTCGGTCGTGTCTTCGACGACCATGAGCTCGAGCGCCATCTCAACCTCGTCAATCGCAGACACGGCGGGGGAGGGAGCGGCGTCGACCATGTCGAGTGCGGGTAGGGGCGGCAGTGAGGTTGACGCGTCTGGCGAGGTGAGCTCGACCTCGACCGGGTGGCGAGGGTCCACCATCTGCGGCACGGCGGCATCAGAGAGCGGGTAGTGCTCGACGTGGAAGGAGGGAGCACCGTCTGGGAAGAAAGCGCGATATAGAAACCAACCTAGTCAGTACCGTGGGCATCGAAAAGCTGATGACGACAAGAGTGAGCTCACCTTGACCCGCCTTGGGCTCATCCTGCACGACGACCGCGACGTCGCCCTCGTCGAACATGGTGCCCGCCTTGACAAACTTGACAGGCTTCAGAAGCGCGTTCGATCCGACATACCCGCCCCTCCCTCCTCCAAAGCCACCTCTGCCACTCGGGCTCCCGAACGACGGTGCAGGTGCGGTCCGGCCGGCGGCTCCGAGACCTAGCTTCTTCGCCGCTCCGATCCCAAAGTGAGGGGTCTCGACTCCCGATCCTGACGCGGACGCATACGCTGCGTCGTCCTCCTCCTGCGATCTTCTGAAGGGGGACGCCTGGGCAGCTGCCTTGCCTATGATGAAGGCGGGCATCGGCGGGGGAGGACCGAACCCTCCTCCACCGCGACCCCCTCGGCCCCTTGCGCGAGGAGGCGTCTGCTGGTACGGGAAGTTGGGAGTCGACGAGGGTGTATAGGGAGAGTAGGGCTGCTGAGGTGTCGATACGACGGGAGTCTCCGGGGCTAGAGATGGGACGAGGTCGTGGGTGCGCACGCACGAGGTCAGCTTGAGCTTCTCCCCTTCCCGGCTAGATCGGTCGCACTCACCTTCAGCTCGAGCCTTGTCGTGCGCCTCCTGGACGACAGCAGCTGCCGCGTAGTCAAACGGAACGGCTGATGACTCTATCCAGATGCCGCCTCGACCTCTACCTCTATAGTTTGACGATCCTCGTCCACCGGCGTCCCCTCCACCTCTTCCCCCGCCTCGTCCGCCGCTGCCTCCTCGGGGGATTGCTGGCGAGCCACGGCCGCCACCTCGGTTGCCTCGTGCCATATGCTGTCTAGTAGATCGATCGAAGTGTTAGAAAGAGTTGGCGATGAAGCGGAAAGAGAGAGGAGAGTGGTCGTTGAGCTCCTCAGAACGATGAGCTTCGAGCTGAGCTTCGCGGCTTGATTGCAGACGCGGCAAACGTCACAACGGACCCGAGCCAGCAACGTGGATGACTCGCTCGATGCGAGAAGACTCGACAAGGATCAGACCACCTGCAAACTAGACTTTCTACGGTCGACAGCCTCTCGCGCGGATAAACGCACTAGTCAAGATCTGCCAACAGTAAACGCGTCGGGAAGACTGCACGACGCGTCCAGGATCAAGCTCTCGCGCTCGGGCGACTCGCTGGCACTCGCGATGTTATGAGGAGGAAATGGAATGTTGCAAGGGCCAATTCAATATCTGATGGGGTGTTTTGGGTGCGAAGAGCTAGACTACAAAGGTGGCGGCGTGATGAGGCGACGGGGACCTTTCCAGCAAGCGTCTAGTATCGTCCTCCTCCTCCACCTCCTGGACGTGACCGAAACAAGACACGAGATGGTCAGCACAGATGCGCGGGTGTCAAGCAGATCAGAGTGATGACTGACCTGATCGTCCTCCGTAGGATCCTCCTCCTCCTCCGTACGATCCACCCCGTCCTCCTCCGTACGAGGGCCTGTCCTCCCTGGGCTTGTTGAAGTCAATCTTGGGGACGATGCCCTCGACCGACTGACCCTCGAGCTGGGCTCGGACAGCCTGGGCGGCCTCGACGTCGGCAAACTCGACGTGGGCGAAACCTCTGGGCTCCATCGTCTCGCGGTCGACTCCGATTCGGACCGAGAAGCCCTGTCCTCCTGCGTTGGCGACGGCGTCCGAGAGGACCGACTCGGGCATGTCTGCGATCCCTCCAAAGAAGAGCACGTTCGAGGGCGGGTTGGGCGTTCGCTGGGGGAGGTCGGCTCGGCTCTTTCCAAAGTCGATGCGGATCGCTCGGCCAGCGAGGTCCGACTCGGTCAGGGCGTCCTTAGCGGCGGACGCGTCCTCGATCGTGCCAAACTCGACCCACGAGTAACCGGCAGGTCGACCCTCTCGGTTGTTGGGGATTCGGGCAGCGGTGACGCCAAACTGCTGGAAGTGGTCGAGGATCTCTAAAACAAGGGGGAGAGGGAGTCGAGCGAGGTCGAGGTCAGCCCGCTTGTCGATCTGTACACACGAGACACTTTTGCGACAACGTGCTCCCTGTAGCACAGAGCCCCATCATCTCTAGCCAACCACGGCAGCCTGGTGCGACTGCGTCTGCCAGCTCGGGCTGGATCGGTCAGGCTGAGCTGACGTTCCACAGACTTCCTTCTCGTCCTCTTCCTCTCGCCGGACGCTTGATCGCCCAAGCTGAGCTCGTCGATGATATGATCGAGGACTCACCCTGCTCCGAGATTCCGTAAGGCAGGTTTGCGACGTAGAGGGTCGTCGAGGGGGGGTTGATGGGCCTCGAGTATCGGTCTCCTCCCTCGCCGTACGAGCGGATCGACATCATCGACGGAACAGCAACTCGAGTCGCGGTGGGGGCGACGAACGCAGAGACCGACATCCGAGGGGCGGTCGCTCGGAGAGCAGGGAGAGCAGAGCGGAGAGTTCGAGCGAACATTTTGAGGAGGGAAGGAAGGGAAGGGAAAGGGAAGAGGAAGGGTGGGGGGTGAGCACAAAAGTGCGGCGCGGAAGGGTGAGCTCGACCACCGAGCGACGGCGCTATGAACCGGTCCTCCGACGCGCATCTAGATATCATCCCAAAGGGATGCGACGTTTTCAAGGATCCGTTAGTGTCCTCGGGATGTTTGAACGCAGTCAAAGGTGCTCGGAAGTGGATGAGGGTAGAACCGCCACTCGGGCCCGGCAAGCTCACCTTCAGCCGCTTACACGTAGCTCACGCTCATCATCTTTCCAAGACCAGAAAGACTCAAAGGACAAGTGTCCATCCATGGCGTATCTTGAGCTCGTCCGAACTGCCTGCGAACGTCGGTTGTGCCCCAGGGCGGAGGGGGCGACTTGACTAGGAGCCCTTTGCTCTGGTTTGTGGGTATCTGCTCTGGTCTTTCGTCGTAGCTGAGCTATTCTGCTATCCGCTATCCTGACATGCTTCAGGCCCGGTTGCTTGCCTCTACGTTGACTGCCACGCTGGGACTCTACCCCTGGCGAGCGGAAGCAAACAAGGACGCGCGTGGGCCTCCAAACGTCGCGAGCTCACCTTCCCAGCTCTGCCCAACAGCCGCCACCTAGGCAACCGACATCTGCGCCACCTCCACTCTGATTCTTCCTCGATGGCCGCTGGTCTCGAGCTGACCGGATGGACCCAGTGCGTGTCGCTGGTTTTCCCACGAGGGACGGTGCATCGCTGCCGTTTGGTGAGCTCGACGCGCTGACGTTCTCCCTCTTCCAATCTATGCAGGCCTACCCACCCTTCCGGCCTCGCCCCACACGTCATCTACGCCAGCTCGAGTCGGATCGTCTCTCATCCTGGCGACAAGGTGAACCTGGCTGGGTTCTCGCTCCCTGCGCTCATCAAGCCGAGGGGAGCGGGTCCGTTCCCTTCCTCGACGGACCCAACCGACTGGACGTGGACAGACCCGTCCGTCCCAGCGCTCCTTAACGCCCTGCATATACGAGGGTGAGTGTCAGCTCGATCAATAAGGCTTCCTCTCCGAATTGGTCCGGACCGAGGTCTACGGAGCTGAGTGGGAGGCCAGACGTTTGGTGAGCCGAGCTGATCCTCTTCCGGCTCTGCCCGACCAACCCCCAGGTACCAACTCGTCGTCTTTGGGAACGAGATGGGAATCTCAACCTCGTTCAACCCTCTCGCAAGGCTGCAGATGCAGAAGTCCAAGGTCGAGCTCATCACGCAAGCGGTACGTCCTCGTGGTTGCCCCTCTAGTCTATCTGGCGTGGCATGATCAACGCGCTGACAGCATGGACCACCTCGCTCTCCGCCCATAGCTCGGCATCCCTATCAGATTTCATCTTTCCACGAAGCAAGATAACTGGAGATTGCCCTCGCCGTGAGTCCTCGTGGTGGGCCTGGTCCCGATGTGCCTCGTTTCAAGGCTCATCAGAGCTGACTACTGCTCTCACTGAATTGCTGCAGGGAGATGTTCCACCACTACGAGTTCATGCTCAACGCCAACAAGCTCGAGATCGACTACACCAAGTCATTCTTTTGCGGGAGTGCGGCCGGCCGGAAGGCGAGCAAGGGCAAGCCAGCAGACTTCGGTAAGTCTGTTCACATCGTCGGCGTCCGACCGTATGGCTAAAGCTGATGAGCGGGCCCCTGCTTTTCATCGCACAGCGGATTGGGATCGTGAGTTTGCTCGGCATGCGGGCTTGCACTTTGTCGTTCCTGAGGTACGTTCGGTCTTCTCGTCGCGAATCGTTGCGAATCATCCTCAAACTGACCATCGTGCCCGTTTGTTGCGCCTGTCTTCATTTATCAGACGGCTTTCTCCCCACGCTTCCTACCGACCCTTCTCCCCTCCATGCTCCTCGGTCCACCACCCGTCGCCCGGCGCCCACCCGGGCCAATCGACGAATGGTACGCTCCCGAATACGCAAAGGCCTGGCTCGTCCACATGGACCGGCAGATCGCTTCTCAGGCTCGCAAGGACGCTCTCCACGATAGCAGGCTTGCTCTCGAGGCTCGCCAGCTCGCTCTGCACGAGGAACAGCAGGCCGAGGAACGTGCCCGAAAGACCCAACCCCGTCCAGCACCGCCGCCGGTCGACCCGACGCGGGACTTGATGGCGGCGTGGAGTGGCCCTGGTCATGGCGGCATGTTCGATCGCATATACGCCGTGCTGGATTCTGCTATGAGTCGGACGACCTCTCGTCGACCGAAACCGCATCCCCCGCGTCAAGCACCACCTCGAGCTCAGCAACAGAAGATCATCCCGCTCTCGTCCTCCTCACCCGCATCCTCCTCCCCACATCACCCCTCCCACCGACCGATCGCCTCTTCTTCCTCCTCTTCCCTCAAGACCCCTCTCGCACCCTCTCTTACCCAACCCTCCTACGCTGCTGCATCGGGCTCGTCCTCGCCGACGAAGCGGAAACGGCTCTTGTCGAGCTCGCAGGAAGGGGAGGTGATCGATCTGGAGGAGGAGAGCGATATCGAGGAGCCGGGGTGGTTGAGGAGTGTGTCGACGGGAAAGGGTAAAGGGAAGGGGAAGGGGAAGGAGGTGCAGAGAGATGGGGGAGGGGAGAAGGAGGAGGGGAGTCAAACGGGGCACGGGCACGAGGGTGGGTCAAAGAAGAAGCCGAGACGGTCGGCGGTGCTGGATAGTTTAGCGGGGATACTGGAGTAGTCTTCTTGGGGTTGTGTCGTCTTTGGTTCGCTCACATCTGCTTCGGAGTGTTCTTTGCTCGGCTTTCGGATCTGCTCCCGGTATCCTTCCGTGTCCCGTCCGCTTTCCTTGTTCTCCTTGCTTCGTCTTCGTTCGCTTTTCACTCCCTTTCTCTTCTGGGTCGTCAATATGCTCCGATTCAAACAGGCTTCTCCTTCCGGTCCCCCCCCATCTCTTTTCAGGATCCTTCTTCTATGACCAGCCTTGCCCATGTGCGCGCACACCATCCCGCATCGGATAAGAAAAAGAAACGACAGAAAAGAGCACACTGCAGACCACGCACATTCCCGATCGAGATCTCCGCCCTTTGCCTGCGTCTGCGACCGTCCACACGACTAGACCGCCTTCAGCCCCTCCAACTCGGGCAGCACCACACTCGCCAACCACACCAGGATCACTTCCACCCTCGGTCCGCTCAGCGGGATGTTGATCGACCCGAAGCTCGCCGGCTTGCCCTGCCGCTTTGCCTCGGCCACCTTCTCGGCCGTCTTCTGCTGCCGCTCCTTGGCCTTGATCCCGGCTTGAACGATCAGCTGACGGACCGCATCGAGCGACTTGATGGGGTCCACAGGAGGAGGCGCGTCTCGGCCGCCCGTGGCAGGGGTGGGTGGAGGTGGTGGCGGTGCGGGAGTGGAGGACGACCCACCGCCGTTGGTGGGCGTGTCCCGGCCTGACGAAGGCGGGAGGGGAGACGAGGACCGAGAGCCAGAGGCCTCCATGCTACTGCTGGAGCTGCTCGGCAAGGGGGAGAGCACGCTCGGTCCAGCGGCCTCTTTCCCCTTGCTCTTCCCGTTCCCCTCCGGTGCGACCGACACCCCCTCGGTCCACGCCTCCGTCTTGTCCTCGCCCTTTGGCATGATCGCCTTCACTCCCTTCCCGTTCACTCCGGGTGTCAACCCGAACCTCCACCCGCCCAACAACCTCTCGAACACCTCCACAAACTCTGCCTGGGCCATGCTCCTCGCAGGCAAGAAGACCGGGTACCCCTCGAGTCCATCCACCAGATGGGCGATCTTGTTGTACGCGGTCAGGACGGCAGGAAAGTCTCCGAGGAGGAGATGGTTGAGGAGGATCGAGTAGTGGGATTCGACGAGGAGCGGGTGGTAGGTCGTGAAGGTCTGGGAGGTCGGGGTCGAGGTGGACGAGGCAGGGAGGGAGGCGAGGTCGATCCGGGGGTTGCGAGGGAGGGTGCCGGACCGGTCGGCGCGGAGCTCTTCGAGCGTCGTTTGGTCAAAGTGGATGGCGAGGGATTCCATCTGAGGACATGAGAAGGAGGGGCGAAGAGGGGTCAGTGTGGAAGGGGAGAGATCAGAAGGTATGAGGCACGGACTGACCTGGTCAAAGTGAGCCAGGAATCGCTCGTGGTCTCGAATCGACTTGCGAGCGAGTGCATGGACGTCGGTCTTCCACTTGTCGGTCCCGAATACTTCGCGGTAGGCGTTGAGCTTCTTGCCGAAGCGAGATCCCAAGGGTCCATCCGGGTTGCCAATCTCGATCCCGCCAAACTTGCCGTGCGAAAGGTTGCAGAGTCTAAGCTCCATGCCGTCCCCGGGTGGCGTCCGTCCGACTTCTTCGAGCTTGAGTGCGGCCGATTCGATGAGCCAGACGGCGTGCATCAGGTAGCTTGACGCTCGCAAGAACAAGCATTGCGGTTCGATCGGCAGAGGTGCCTCCGGTAGAACTGAAGCGTGTTTTTGAGGCTTCTCGTCGCCCATGTCGAACGAGTTGGGTTGACGAGCCTCGATCTCCTCCATGTGCACCCCGCTGACGGCGCTCCCGTTCGTGGAGGACATGGCTGAGGAGGTCGCCTTGCCCTTGCCGTTCTTCTTCTTCCCACTCGCACGAGCCTCCTCCCGACTGAGATGTTGTCGACCCTTGCGTGCGGCTCGTGCCTCGACGAGGGCGTGGGTAAAGTCGCGTGCTCCGGCGGCAAACTGGTCGAGAAACACCTTGACGATCCCTCGTGTCCGGTAGAACTCGAGACGCTGGGGGTGCGCGTTGATAAGAGAGTCGAGCACCTCAGTTGACGTGTTTTCGGCGACCATCCTGGGAAGAGAACCGGCGGTAGGTCAGTACGTGAGTCTACTACCGGCGACCCGGGAGGCGGACGAGCTCACCTGGACGGGATCTTCTCGTGAAAGAAGTGTACGTAGAGCGCATCTGGATTCGTAGGATCTACGACACCGAAAGGAAGCACCAGTCAGCACACGAAAGGGCCCGGATGATTGAGGGAGCCAAAGAGGTTGAGCTCACCTATCCGCAACACCTTCTCGGCGAGATCATCGAGCGCACTCGCCCCCTGCATCACCATCACACTCGAAGCTATCTCGTCCCACTTGTATGCCTCTACGAGGGTCAGATAGAACAAAAGGTCAGTGCTGCAGATTCGGCTGAAGCCGACACAGGCCGAGGCTGAGCTTACCAGCTAGACGTTGACAGGCGAGCACTCTGAGCCGATGTGTCCGTATGGCCGACATGGACGGTTCCCTCCCATTCTTGGACGGAGGCATCTCTACCTGGAGCGTCTGACTACTCATGGCCGACAGGTTGAAGGCTGATAACCCGCTCGACGCCCGGACGGCCAGGTCAGAGGCTGCAGAAGCGGAGAAAGAGGCGGGTGAGCTCGAGCTCATCCTCTCCCGACACGCTCGGGTGGCGGCCCCGAGACTCGGCAGGGACGTACCTTCGTCCACGAGTCTTCTGATGTTGATGACTGATCTGAACACTCCCGGGTCGATGGGCGGAGGGGTGGGCCCTTTGTCTCGCTCCTTTCCGGATCCGCCGGTGAGTAGCTTGGACGGGATGCCCTGGATGTTGCGCGCAGACACGGTGGATAGCGAGATAGGATCCAGGTTGAGAGACAGGAGAGACTCGAGAAGCTGCGGGAAAGGGGACGGGCAAGATCAGCTGTGAGCTCTTGGGCCGAAGACCGACATGGCTGAGCTGAGGCGAGACCGACTGACCTCGACAGGCAGTTGCAGCCACGGTCCCTGTTTAGACAAGACAGTGAGCGACGTCCAATCGAGAGGGGACACGGAAGGCAAGAAAGACTCACGTGGTAGGCTGAGATGTGTCTCCAGTGCTTGTTTCTCGAGATGTGCAGGACGGACGAGTGGACCGGGGGCTTTGGCTTCTTGTTGCCCTGTTTCTTGTCGGCCAACGCCATCGCCTCGAGCTTCTCCAGGATCAGAGCCTCCTTCTCCTCTTCCGTAGGCTTCTTCAACCGCTTCGCACGCTTCTTCTTCTTCTTCTTCTTGCCAGGAGGTAACAAGCCCCCTGAAGAGGGACCGTCCTCGCCGTCAGCGGGACCGTCCGCGTCCGAGGGAGGGGAGCTCATAACACGCGAGCTCGACGATTTCTCGGCGTCCACAAACGGAACAGGAGGCGAGACATGCGAGGACGAGGACGACGAGGACGCCATCGTGGTCGGAGATAAGGGGGGTGACCAGAGGTGGCGCGGAAAGAGGGAGGGGATGCTGGACGTGAGCGACAAGGGAGGAGGCCGACCTGGTGAGCTCGGAAAAGGCCAATGAGTCCAGCGCGGAGTCCGAACCAGAGCCGGCTCACCCGATCAGAAGACAGTAAACAGACCGGTCATCCGTACTGATTGCTCAGTCATGGGAAAACCATGGTATCGACGATCCCTCGCCGTAATCACGCACCTCCCACACGCCTCACCAAACAGGCCCCCTCCGTCAAGCCTTCGCCGACGCCTCGAGCTCAACCTGGATCTCCCTGACCACCTCATCAGCCGGCTGGATCTTTTCGACTCTGCCCGCTCCAACTCCAGCAAAGACAGAGGATAGTGAAAAGTCCGAGGCAGCGGTAGCCCGACCGTAGGCCCCTTTCAACTCCTCCAACGCGTCAGGCGAGTTTGATGCGGTGTCGTATCTCGACGGCGAGTCGTTGACGAGAGCTCTTCCGTCGTAGCCCTCTGTGACACGCAAGTTCAAAGCGAGTATGAGGTGTATCAGAGACAAGACAGCTGCATGAGTGACGGGGTCAACTCACCTGGCCATTTGGCACCGCTCAGCCTATCCCAAGCTACGCTCCGCATCGTTGGGTCCAACTTGTTAGTTCCGGAAGCATCAGAATGTCGAGAATTTTGGACCATGCGTTTCTTTACGTCCGAGAAAGTGGCCTCGTCTGTTGTGAGGAAGCGCGTTCCCATCGCAGCCCCGGCTGCCCCCAGCTCGATGACCCGGGCAACGTCTGATCCGGTCATTAGACCTCCAGCGGCTATGATTGGGATCGGTGGCGAGACTGAGGCGGCGCGAGGAATCACTTGAGCGAGAAGACAGGTGAGCGGCGTGGATGCGATCAAGCCGTGTCCGCCCGCTTCCGATCCTAGGGTTGCGCAACAATGAGCAAGGGCTATTTCAGCGAGCGTATCTCAGTTCTGAAGGGAAAGGTTGTCGTGCGTCGTGCGCGACTCACCCTGGAGAACGAGAACGTCGACGAGCTTGCTCTCCATGGCGTCCAACGCTTCTGACTTGGATCCGACCTGGAGCCAGATGTCCTTCTTCTGTCCTGTGCCATCGGCCTTCTCCCGCTTCCTGAGCTCGGCGACCCAGTGCTTCCAGTCTCCGGCAAAGAGCCATATCGCTCGGATGTCTGAGGCTTTGGCAATGACGTCCATCGCCTCGGCTCCCTCCTTTCCACGAGCGGTGAGTTGCCAACACTGCACGCCCACCCCGAGTGATGGCGAAGGTCCAGCTGTCTCATGCGCGAGGCTAAGCTCGGACGCGAGCTTGGAAGCAGGTCCAGCTACGGGCGAAAGAAAGACCAGGGCGGGATGCGTCAGCGGGCGATGCCGACTACAGCTCAGCTTAGGATAGCGGGTACTCACGCGTCCATGCCACGAAGCCTAGTCCTCCGGCCTTTGAGACTGAGCCCGCCAGCGAGCCCCCGGACGCTCCCAACATTGGCGCGAGGACGAGAGGGACACGGAGACCTGGAGTCGAGGCGAAAGGCCCGGCGATGAGCGATCTGCCTGGCTTAAGGATGCGGGAACGGCCAGACGACCTACCGTATCGAGACGAGATGGCAGTGACAGGTGACATCGTTCCGGTTTGAGTTCTGCGAGATGCCCTCTCAAGTGTTCTTAGCGATGATGGCTGTCAGCAGGAGCTTGTGCGCGTGAGCTCTCTCTCTCTTGGAGGCGTGTTTCGTTCAAGCTCACCCGGACGTGATCGCACCCCAACCCACCATCTCCCCCACATCCGACCCTCCTACATCTGCCAGCGCTCGGACCACTATGGCCGACTCTGAAGGGTCCTCCCACCCTCCACCGGATCCGTCCCAACCCTCTGCTTTGGAGATGGACGTGGACGAACCGTCGACGAGTGCCGCTCCCCCTTCCGCCGCAGACGCCACCCTGCTCGCACCGACACCGACCTCGGCCGACGCGTCCACCTCGACGCCTGCTGAGGGAGAGACCTCTGCGCGCTTCCTTGACGCTCCTCCAGCCGAGAGTGGCGAGCCTGAGGGGGATGAGCCGAGCGAGGTTGAGCGGATGCGAGCTCGACATCTGCGCGAGTCGATCGAGCACGAGCAGGCAGTCGCAGACGCACTCGAAAAAGTCACTCGACTCCAGACCCAGCTCGACGCAGAGAAGAAGGCGAGCAGCGAAGCTAAGCACAGGGAGGAGGGCCTCGGTGAGTCCCATGCGGCCCGGTTCAGGGGAGGGACACGAGCTCAACGCTCGACCTGCCCTTCCGCCCGTCAACCTCGCCGACGCGTCCATGTCGCTGTCGGCCCAGACGTTCCACCACATACTGACGACTTCTCGTATCGGGGGTCATGATCGCTTGCAGGTCAATCACTCCAACATCTCGAGACACGGCATACTGAGCTTCAACGATCTCTCGACAGCCAGTCGTCGTCGACCTCGTCCCTCCAGTCCAAGCTCACCGAGCTCGAGCAGTCAAACTTTGCGCTCCTCTCGACCGTCCAGGAGCACAAGGAGCAGCGAGAGCAGTCTCAGGCTGAGGCAGCCCAGCTGAGGAGCAAGAACGCGGCTTGGGAGAGGCGGACAGAGGAGGTCGAGGGCGAGCTCGCTACACGACGGCTCGAGGGAAAGAACTACGGAGTGAGTCCCTCCTTGGACGTGCCAGATGGAAGACCCAGCTAATCCCACAACTGTCAAACCTCCGCTTTGTCTCTGTAGTACAAGGTTGAGGCGCTCGAGCGAGCGCTGCAGCTGTCGAACGCCGACGAGGCCGCCGCGAAAGACGAGCTCTCCCGCACGACCCAGTCGTTCATCAAGTATCGGTCGACAAAGGTCAGTGTGCAACGCTATCTGTGCAAGTACGAGATTGTGCCAACTCACCATGCTGCTCTGTTGCTGCAGGAGTCTGAGACGCAATCGCTCCATCTCGAGGTCGAGTCGCTCCGCGCCCAACTGTCGACCTCGACCGACTCGCTCTCGGCCATCCGCCGCTCGCAGGCGTCCCTCACCGAGCGACTCAACAAGTCAAACATCGAGACCGCCAACCTGCGGACCTCGCTCGCCGAGCAGAAGACAAACTTCAAGGTCGAGCTCACGTCCCTCTCGCGCCAGCTCGAGAGCGCCGACCGACGCGCCGACGAGGCCAGGCAGCAGTACGAGGACATTGAGCGCGAGTGGGAGGCAGATCAGCAGAGGAGGAAGGGAGCAGAGGAGGTCTCGCAGGAGGAGAGGGCCGTCTGGGCAGAGCAGAGGCACGAGTACGAGGCAAAGGTCGCCGAACTCCGGCTCACAGTCGAGCGACTCGCCGAGGCAGGCGCGCGAGGGGACACCTTCTCGGACCTTGGAGGACTGCTGAGTCCGACGGCCAGCCTGGCGAGCTCGCTGATGAAGAACAAGAGCCAGAGCCTGTCGGACGTGTACGTGGAGAATGTCAAGATCAAGAACGAGCTCGAGCGCCAGAAGGAGGAGACCGTCCGGCTCGAGGAGTGCCTCCGCACAGTCATGAGGGACATCTCGGAAAGGGTCAGTCCCAATCCGTGCCTCCATATCGCACTATCGAGCCTGACCCTTTGCCCTCTTTCAATGTCTCAGGCTCCCGTGTTCAAGCAGCAGCGCAAGGACCACGAGATCCTGCTCGGCGTCGCAGACGATCAGGCCAACCAGATTGCCACCCTGACGAGCGAACGGGCTCTTCTGTCGGACGAGCAGAAGCGACTCGAGAACAAGGTCCGCCATGCCGAGTCCGAGGTCGCCGCCCTCCAGACGCACTTCCAGGACGTCACTCGCCAGAAGATGGCCCTCGTCCGTCAACTCGCCATCCGGGACGACCCGACCATTTCGGACCAGCTCGAGGACGAGGAGCAGTTCGACGGAGACGACACCCAGAGCATCGTCTCGCAAAACTTTATCCTGTACAGGTCGATCCCCGAGCTCGTCAGTCGGAACGAGCACCTGGTCAAGCTGACCCGCAGTCTTGCCGAGAAGATGGACGCGTCGGTCGACCAGGAGGCTGTCGAGGAGTCGCCCGCAGAGATGAAGCAGGTCCTCTCGGACGCGGCCGACCACGTCGAGCACCTGCGCGAGAAGATCGCCGCCAAGGACGTCCAGCTCGAGAAGTCGACGCGCGAGCGAGACATGTTCTCAAGGATGCTCTCGCAGGCCGGCATCACCCTCCCCGCCGGATCGGGACTGGAGGACCTTGCAGGAGGAGCAGGCTCGGCGAGCGTGATCGAGCTCATGAAGCAAAACATGGAGTCGTTCAGGCAGGAGCTCGGGCTGGACGCCGAAAGGCTGCGTGGCGAGCTTGTCGATGTCAGGAGGGAGCTTGGAACGGCGAACGGCAACCTGGCGAGGGCCGAGTCGGAACGAGACTACTGGAAGGGTCAGCAGTTTCACCTCAAGAAGCTGGTGTTCTCCCGGAGCTGACCCTTGTGCCGTCTTCTCTGATCTGCAGAGCAAGTCAACCACCACAAGGACAAGAACGAGCTGCAGCAGGTTGAGTTCACCGGGCTCGCGAAGCAGACCCAGCTCCTCAAGGACGACATCAACCGTCTCAACGTCAACCTCCGAAACGTATGTGTCTCGCCCAGCTCGTCCTTGCCCTCCTTCGCTAGACGCTGACATGATTTGTGTCATTCCGTAGGCCGAAGACAAGCGAATTGATGCCGAGGGAACTGCCGAGCGACTGCGAACCGAGGCGGCCAACATCCGTGCAGAGAAGGAGCTCTGGAAGGTGCGTGGGCTCCATCAGCATCTGTTTCGGTGCACGCGCTGACTCGTCCCGGCCTTTCGCAGTCGATCGAGAGCAAGCTCCAGGCGGACCTGGCGCAGATTGCCAAGGACCAGTCCGCGCTCGAGATGCTGAACCAGAACCTTCGCACCGTCGAGACCGAGAACGCCAGGACACAGGCTGAACTCCGACAGAAGAACGAGGACCACATCGCCACCCTCGAGAAGGACCGGTCAGTCCATCGACAAAGTTTCTGACTCTCTTGGCAGTGCAGGCTGACTTCATTTCCTCTGACCTCTCACCTACCAGAGCCAAGCTCCGCGAGGACGTCTCCAAGCTCAAGGCCGCCGCCACTGCGGACGCCGCTGGCATCGTCGCCGAGAAAAACACGCTCAAGATCGAGCGGGATCAGGCCGTCGCTGACGTCGAGGCGATCAAGTCGAGGGTATGTAGCATTTCTGACTTCCGTTCCGAGATCTTTGATTTGAGCTGACTCTTTTTGGAATGTGCTGTCCAGCTCGACAACGTGACGAGCAACCTGATGAGCCACCGACAGAAGGCCGAGACGGACCGATCCAAGTTCCAGGAGTTCATGTCGAAGCGATCCGCCGAACGCGCCCAGGCGGCGACCGAGATCAAGGCGCTCACCGACCAGGCCAGCCAGCACACATCCGACCTGTCCAACAAGACCAACGAGGCCACCACGCTCGCCAAGCAGCTCCAGGGCAAGACTGCCGAGTACGAGCGCGCACGCGTCAAGCTGTCGATGGTCGAGGGCAAGGCGGCCGCAGGAGCCGCTCTTCTCGAGAAGATCACCGCTCTCGAGGCAGAGCGCGACTCTCTGCAGGCCCAGCTCAATGCGGCGCCTTCGGGCTCCGCACCATCTGCTGATTTGGACGCCCTCCGAACGGAACGGGACTCGCTCGCATCGCAACTCGAGGCTGCCAATACTGCCGCTGCTGATGCCGCACCTGTTGGAGACGTTGACCAGCGTATCGTGAGTCTACAAGTAGGCTCGAGATGGTCACAACACTGGCGCGTGCTGACATCTGCTGTTGTCTCTGATCCGCAGACTGATCTCCGCTTCGAGAGGGACAGCCTCAAGGAGCTGCTTCGAGTCGCCCAGGCAGACACGCCGGCAACCGATGCCGACGCCCAGCGCAAGATCGTGAGTCTCCCGTTGCTTTGTCGTTCGCTCAAGCATCGTCCGGTTTCTGATCGTGCTTTCCTGTTTGCTGTACTCTTCTTTACAGACTGGGCTGCAAGTTTTGTTGGAGTCTGCTAACACGAAGCTTGCGATCACCGACATTGACGCAAAGATCAAGGAGCAGGACAAGAAGTTTGCGGACGAGAAGAAGGCCTACATCGCAGCCGAGCGGAAACGATACGAGACCGTGTTCCGGGACGCAAAGCGACTCAACATCGAGTCCAAGGAGAACCCAAAGAAGTTCAAGGCACTCGACGACAAGATTGCCGCTCTCGAGGCCGAGCTCGCGGAAGCAAAAGCCAACCCACCTGCAGCACCAGTGACAGACTCGTCCGAGACTTTCGCATCTGCTGTTGTGGCTCAAGACGTGATTGACGCAGCGGTCGAAGAAGCCGTCGCCAAGCTCGCCACCTCACACGAGGAGGCGCTCGCCGCCCAAGAGCGTCAGATCCGAGACGAGCTCGCATCCGCCGCTCCTGTCAAGTCGGAGGAGGGAGCGTCCTCTTCGTCTGTCGACGTCGATGCCGCCGTGCAGACCGCTGTCGCCGCCCGTGAGCAGGAGCTCAACGATGCTCATGCCGCCCAGCTCGCATCGGATCTCGCCGCTCGGGAGAAGGAGCTCGCCGAAAAGACACAATCAGCCGTCGAGGAGGCCGTCAAGACCGCCCTCGCCGCCGTTCCTCCACCCCCACCCACGCCAGCACCCGGCACCATCACCGCACCCGCCGACCCCGCAGAGACCGAGAAGGCCGTCAAGGCAGCCGTCGAGGCTCGTGAAGCCGAGCTCAAGACGCAGCACGAGGAGGCCCTCAAAGCCGCCACCGCCACTGCCGCATCCTCAGCCACAGCACAGTCAACTCCAGCAACCGCCGTGGACCCCGAAGCCCGCAAAGTCGAGATCGAAGCCGCCGTCAACGAGGCTCTCGAGCGTCAAAAGCGAGAGACGGCGAGCAAGACGGCCGCGCAGAAGAACATGCTCGACCGACTCAAGAAGGACAACGCCGCACTCAAGGCCCAGGTGGCAGAGAAGGCTGCTACACCTCCGGCTACTGTCGCACCAGCCGCTGGGGCTCGTGCTGCTCCAGGGACGGGCAGGCCGACGCCGAGTCAACCTCGAGCGACGGCTGCGGCGATGAACGCTGTCGGAGGACCGTCGACCGAGGGAGGACCGACGACGCGAGGACGAGCCTCGATCGGAGGGACACCTGCCGCTCCTTCTGCACCAGTAGCTGGAGGAGCCTCTATCCGCGGTGCGGGCACTGGCGCCCGAGGAGGAAGCGCCATCGGCCGAGGAGGAGCAGCCCGAGGAGGAGCACCCACCACTCGAGGAGGCGCCACAGCAGCCGCCGTCGGGACCGGACGAGGCGGGGCAGCAGCAGCTGGAGGTGCTCGCAAACCTCCAGGGATCTTTGGGAGTGCGATGGGTGCGCTGGGAGGAGGCGAGGCGGGTGCGGCGCCAGCGGGAGGAGCAGCGAAGCGGCCGAGAGAGGAGGAGGGGGGTAGTCCGGCAGGCTCGGCGGCGAGTACGCCCTTGTTGGACAGACTGAATAGTGGTGGGAAGGGTGGTGGAGCGGCGGCGCCAGGTGGAGGGGGTCGGCCTGTCATCAAGAGGCCAAAGAAGGAGGGTGAGGGGGGTGGGGCGGAGGGCGAGTAGAGGAAAGCCGATGTTCTGTCGATGAGTCATTTCTCTTTTGCATGCGGCGCCTTGCGCTGCGCTATCATGATTATCTCTTTACTTCGAGAGGCTCTTCCGAGAGACCCGCGCAAGCAGGCGAAGAGGCATGGACCAGACCGTCAGGACGAGGAGCTGGTTCCGGACGAGGACGACGTCGTCCTCTTCCCTCCGTCTCCCATCATCACCCCGAACCGACATTGCTACCAAGAGCGAGGTCAATAACATCCTTTTCCCGTGATTCGCCGATGACTCGGACGACTCTTGACTCCTGCTCCCCCGACCTAGCAGGCCTAGGTCGCGCGCTGTGTCCCTGTTCGATCTTGTCCTGGTCTCCATCTCTTACGTAGAACGTCGTTTACATACGGCTCAGCATGAGTCACTTGACTTACAAAAAGGATGACCTGCCTTGACCCTATATAGCTCCCCAAGAGCCGAAAGCAAGGCCAATCTCGGCCGTCCAACTGCGAGCCCGCTATTTGGTCGGAATCGCCACTCACGGGCGATCGAGCTGGCGTCTTGCGAAACTCCGAAGAGGTTTCAGGAGGTCAACAGCAGCAGAGGAAGACGAGCAGGCAGATTTTCGTCGTCCGAGATGAGAAAGCACTTTGATGTCAAACAGTGAATCCAGCGCCGGGACGGCCGATTTTGTGCTGGGCGGTGGGAGATCCTGCCCGGCCGGCGCAGTGGGATCCGGGGGGAAGAGACCAGAGAGAGCGGGGTCATGCCCATCAGCTGAGCTCGAGAGGTGTCCTCCCTCCCACCCTTCACCTTCGGCTCCCCTCGTCTCGTCCCTCACCTTGCTCCCTGTCATCCGCCGGTTTCCCGATGGCGTCCACGTCGGGTTCTCCCGAGTCTTCGTCCAAGAGCAAGCCCGAGCAGCAGGAGCCGAAGCGGTCGAGGGAGGGCTGTCTGGTAGGTCACCCCGTCCGCCTGGACCCTCTCCTCGAGCTCGGCTGACCCCAATTCTTTCTCGGTCGTCCGTTCACAGGTGTGTAGATCCAGGAAGAAGAAGTGCGACGGAGAGCGACCTCTGTGTGGTGCCTGGTGAGTGGGCGAGTGGACTGCATGGTCGAGCCAGGGAGGGCGACTCGGGCTTATCGGAGCTCACCCCTTCGCTCGTCGAGCTGACCTTCCTCTCGCTCGCCTTCCCGCGTGTCAGCGGTCGACTGGGACTCGAGTGTGTGTTTCCTGCGCAGGTGTACGATGCTGCACTCGGTCGGATGGTGACTGTGCGGCAGCCGAACCGACGGAAGCGTGCTGGACCGTCCAACGGAGACGACACCGAGCAAGGACAAGCTCAGCATCCTCCCAGGCCAAAGAAGAGCAAGAAGTCAAAGCTAGAGCAGCCACAACAGGGAGTCACGATGACAACCACCCCACCGGAACAGTCGGGCTCACGGGTGGGCAAGAAGACAGAGGGCAAGGGCAAAGGGAGGGAGTCGAGCGAGCTCACCAGGCAGCCGACGAGGATCCACCTTCAGCCAACCTACACCGAGCACGAGGACGACGAGGACGACAACGAGTCATCATCAGATGGAACCGAAGACGACACAGCAGGAGGAGGGTCAGCTCATCAGCCACTCGGTCGTCTAACGCACCGTCCGTCGTCCAACGGGAACGGCCACCCTCCCGGGCCCATCCCAACCAACCTGCCCTACCACCCAAACAACTTTCCACCACTTGACCATCAGCAGCAATCCAGTTATCTCCACCAAACGCAATCCTCCCATCTCGGCAACTCTCACCATCCCATCTACCCTCCTGCGCCCATCCTGTTCGCACCCAACCAACTGCCGCTCCCTCCCTCGGCAACGACCCAGTCGACCTCCCCGCTCGTCGATGCCCGTCCTCAGACGGACCAGCCACCTGTTCTGCACCATCCTGGCCCGTCATTCTCTCCCAACATGTCGTACAAGGGGATGATTGAGCTGATGCTCGCCGGGTCAGGGATGGGGCCCGAGCAGGTCCAGCAGTTCCAGATGCAGCACTTTCAGCAGCAGCAGCACAACCCACAGCACACCAACGGCAACGGTGGTCAACAACAACCCGTCTCGGCTCCCTCGCCGTCGTTCAGCGCGTGGATGGACGAGATTGGAGGCGACCTCGCAAACGTCAACGTCCCGTCCCCAAACGCACTCAACAGCATCGGGGTCCCGTTCTCGCCGTCCAACTGGCTCGTCCCATCACCGCCTCCGCAACCGGGCGGAGGCCTCCCACCGACGGGGGATCCGTCGTTGTATCAGCAGTACCCGCAGCATACACACCGGTACGCGGCTACCGCCTCGACAGGACGGAACCAGCAGCAAGACGGGTCGTCGTCCTCGCAGATGCATCTCGGTGGACAGCAGCATCATCTGCAGAACGCAGACGAGGGCGAGGACGGACCGACCCCCTTTGACCCGACGTACCCTCACCTGATCCCGATCCTCTCGCCGAACCAACCGCCTCATCTGCCCCATCAGCTGCCCAGCCCGTTCCTCGCGACACATCAGTCCCTTCCCTGGACGCCTGACCAGGGCCAGAACGCGGCAGATGCAACGACGACCCAGGCGTTGGCATCCGACTCGTTCTTCTCGAATCTGCCGAGCCCGTTCCTCAGCGCGAGCGTCGAGGCGATGCCGGACGACTTTGATGGCGAGGTGGACGAGTTCGTCCATGGGGCTGGGAGGGGCAAGAAGGGGAGGATGGGGAGTCACTCGAGCGGGAGCACGACGAGCGAGGGCACGAATGGGAACGGCCAGAGCGTGTCCAAAGCGAGGGTGCCAGGCGGGATGAGTCCCAGACGGGAGAAGCGGGTCGTGCCGGGAACAGCAACCGGACCGGGCGAGGGCGCACAGATGGTCGATCTGAGACGGAGGACAGGGAAGCGGGAGATGTTGACGATTGCGCCGAGCGTGACGTTCAATCTGCCGGATATGCCAGAGGTGCGTCTTCCCTCCCTGTCTGTCTTCGCTGTGCCGCGGGAGAACCACCTGCTGACCGAGACTGACCTCTTGACCTTGGTGACTACTCGACCCACAGTTCATCGTCCGTCAAGCGCCCATCCTGTTTGACTACTTCATCGCCAAGCTCGCCCCGCTCGTCTCTATCCTCGCCCCGGACCCTTCGGCCCTCGCCTCGCTCCGTTCCTTCCGTCCTCCGCCTCACCAACCCTCCCACCCGTCGTCGACCGTGGAACGCGCCGGAACCGACATCGTGACCGTCTTCCTGCCGATGGCGTTCGACTCTGACCTCGTGCTCGTCTCGATCCTCGCCTGGTCCGCCATGCATCTGAGTGACTCGGGCGGGATGTGGGCAGAGATCGCAGACGCTGCGACGAGCGATGCGTCAGAAAGGGTGCAGGTGGCGCTGAGGGAATGGGAGGCGAACAAGAGGGGTGGAGGGCAGAGTCCGCCGGGGAAGGACGAGGAGTTGTTGGCCGGGTTGGCGTTGCTGAGTGAGATTGAAGTGCGTTTACTTGCAAACTTGCAAACTCCCTTTTCGCCTCCCTTCTCCTTGCAGTGCGACTGACTGACTCGGTCCCTCCCGCCCCGTCTCGCTCACTCCACCCACGTCAGATCTGCCGCGGCTCGACCCAGAACTGGTACACGCCGCTCAAACTCGCCCAACGCATCATCCGCGGTCTGGGCGGGCCGTCCAAGCTCGTCAACCAGACGGGGAACGTCCTTTGGGTCCTCAAGAACATCGCCTACCACGAACTCCTCTCCTCCACCACCTCGATCGATGGGCCCGCTCTCGAACCGGAGGAGTACTCTGCCATCCTCGCGGGCGGGATCAACTCGTTCATGGGCTGCTGCCAACCCGTCTTCGCCATCATCGCCGAGATCTCGCGCCTCTCGGTCGAATCCTCGCGCTGCATCACGTTCGCGGATCGAGACGCCCGGATCGAATCCCTCCGGATCCTCGCTGCCAAAGAATCGCGCATCAAGGCTCGTCTGGACCAGTGCTACCCGTCCTTTTCGTTCTCGCCCGAGACGAGCTCGGCGTCGTCCTACCACTTTGTCACCTTCCGGGCTTGGGTGCTCACCGCCCGACTCTACCTCCGCCAAGTCGTCTCGCACTGCAACGCGCACTCGCTCGTCAGTCAGCTGTTGATGTCGCAGTTGCTCGAGAGCATCTCGCTCGTCCTTGGGACGCCGGCAGAGTCGAGTCTGTTGTTTCCGATCTTTATCGCGGTACGTTCATCTCCGACGGTCTTGTCGATCGTGAAGATGGGAGACCTCTGACTGACTTGCATCTCGTCTGTCTTGTCGACTGTGCAGGGCGTGGACGCGACGATGCAGCACGACCGCGAGACCGTCAAGGGCTTCTTTGAGACGATCGACGCAAAGTGGGTCCAATCATCTTTGCTCGTCTTCAATCCGGCACCTTACTGACGCATCGCCCTTTCTCATCTTCTCTACCATACCTGCCCGACTTACGACCCTCGCACCTACTCTCTCGCACGGCTCCTCCCCGCTCGCCTCGCTTCAATTTTGGCCTCGCCTTACCTCGCTCCGCGCGCTTGCTCTTTGCCCTCGCCCTTCGACACCCGCTTGGCTCTCCTCGTCGTCTCCCAGCTGCCGCATCGGCAACATCCAGACCGCGTTTGCGCTGCTCGAGCAGGTCTGGTCCAACAACGAGGCAGGCGAGAAGTGGGTCAACTGGGCGTTGATCTCAAAGCAGAGGGGGTGGAACGTCAGTTTCGCGTAGGCTAGGCGAGCTAGAGTCGCGCAGGTCCGAGAGCACGCGCGAGCTCGTACGCGTTTGGGCGAAGCGGCTCGAAGGGAATGAGGACGTGTCAGGGTCGGAGGTTCGGATAGATCATCCCACATCAGGTCGGATCAGTCTACCATCGGTTTCGCTTTCGCTTCACTATCCCTCTGCATACACATCTTCGGTGTCTTTATCTGCTCATTGGGGAATGGCTTATACTACTACTTGTACTCTTTGCTGTCCATTTCTGCGCCCTGTTCTTTCTTTCTCCTGCTGTCCTCGCTCGACCGGCTGCGCCCCAGACCGGCTACCGTCTCCCCGCCCTTCCGACGTGACCTTGCCTTTGACGACCATCTCCCCCCCTCTTCTTCCCTTCCTCTTCACTCCATCCACAGCCAAGATGCGCGCCTTTGTGATTCACAAGCATGCTCACCCCAGTAAGATTGAGCCGTACGTCCCCACACGCTTCCCCTTGGATGATGGAGCGTCCGATCGAGCGCGAGCTCACCCCTCTCCCTCCCACCCTCCGTCCCAGGACGAACGACTTCCCCCCGCCCAAGCAGGGCAAGGGCGAGATTCTCGTGGACGTCTGGAGCGCGGGGTTGAACTTCTTCGATGTGCGTACTGAGTTGCTTCCCTCGGCCGTTCGAAGGCTTCTCGCTCTCGCGAGCTCGGCTCGAGCTCAGGCGGACGAGCTGGGACGAGCGCGTAGCTGGCCGGGTCGAGCTGAGAGAGACAAACGGGCGAAAGCTGACCCATTTTGTGATATGACTCGGGATCTTCAGGTGCTGCAATCGCAGAATCTGTATCAGGTCCGTCCCTCGGCTCACCTTGGTCCGTCTGAGCTCGGCGCTGACCGGACGTTCCGGCCTTCCTTTTCTTCTCTCCCTCGCCCTCCCAACCGCTCCTGGTCATCTCTCGGCTCTCGCATCTTGTCTCGGCACCTCCCACCTCGTTCTCATCCATTGCTCGCTTCCCTCGACCCTCGCCCTCACTCGCCCGCTCGCTCCCTCCTTGCCTCGACGACTCCCAATCCCTGCGGTATGCGTCATCAGATCAAGCCCCCCCTGCCGTTCATCCTCGGGACAGAGTTCGCCGGCGTCGTCTCCGAGGGGCAGGTGCTGCCGAAGGGTTGCCCTTATCAGGTCGGAGGTGAGTGACCGACCGTCACGAGCGGACGACCGGAATCCAGACACGGCGACTGATCCTGCGTCGATCTTTTCGGGAGACAGATCGGGTGTTTGGGGCCGCACAAGGTCCGTCTTTCTTTTCATTCCTGGTCTGTACCGTCGCTGACATGCGCTCGTCTGTTCCTCCCTCGCCGTCTCCATCGCTCGCTCGCCACTCTCTCGCCAATCTGCTTGCCGCTGTCCCCTCCCTCCACCCATCGCCCACTTGTGCACCCTCGGTCACAGGCGCCTACGCCGCCCAAGTCTCGTGCCACCCTACCCAGCTCGGCCCGATCCCCGAGGGCATCTCGTTCGACCAGGCCTCGGGGATGAGCATCACCTGGCCGACCTCGTACGAGGGGATCGTAGGGAGGGGGGAGGCCAAGAAGGGAGAGTGGGTCTTGGTCCATGCTGGCGCGGGAGGAGTAGGTACGTCCGAGGGGAAGCGAGGCTGACTGTCGTTCGCCACTTCTCATTGAGCGAGTGACTGACCGATCGATCCTCTCCTCTTTCTGCTGGCGCCCTTGTCGACTCGTCGTCTTCCATCTTCCTCTCGCTCTCACCCACCGTTTTCCCGTCTCACCTCAACGCAACGCAGGTCTCCCCGCCATCCAACTTGCCGTCGCTCTTGGCTGTCGGGTCATTGCCACCGCCTCCTCCGCCTCAAAGCTCCGCGTCTGCACTGAGCTTGGAGGAGCGCACCATGGGATCGACTACTCGAAACCCGACTGGCAGAAAGAGGTGATGCGGATCACGGGTGGAAAGGGTGTCGACGTGGTGTTTGATCCGGTGGGGATGTTGATCCCGTCGCTCAAGGTGGCCGGGTGGAAGTGTAGACTGGTCGTGGTAGGGTTCGCAGGTGGGACGATCGAGAAGGTGCGTCTTTGCGAGTCCCTGCTGTTCTCTCGCGACAGTCGCTGAGCCCGCCTTTCTCCCGTTCTTGATCCTCGCGCCCGTTCCTCCTTCCACATTCCTCGCCTCTCACTCGCTCGCTCGCCCCTCGCTTGCGCTTGTCATGCGGTCGCTCAGATCCCTGCGAACCTGATCCTCGTCAAGAATGTCTCGATCGTCGGGCTCCACTGGGGCGCAAACTACAGTGCGTCCGCGCTCCGATCTCCTCCGACTGGCGTACGGCTGGCGACACGCGCGCTGATGCTCCCACTCATTCTGTCCCCCTTGTCCCGACCTTGCGTTCGCTCTCTGCCGCTTGCGCCTCTCCCTCGCTCGCCCTCACGCCCGACAGAGAAGGACCCGTCGCGCCCGCTCGAGGTCTGGGCTGAGCTCTTCTCGTTGATCGACGAGGGCAAGATCAAGCCGGTCGTGTTTGAACAGATCTACCGGTGAGTCCCAACTCCCCCGTTCCCACATCTGACCCGGTCGGCCTCGCTCGTGCCCTCGACCCCACCCGATTCGGCCTACGTCGACGCGCTGTGGTTGGTTGAGCCAAGCTGACCTGTTCCCCTTTCTATCTTGTGCGACAGCGGCCTCAATGCGATCCCGCAGGGACTGAAGGATCTCGAGGAGCGCAAGACGTGGGGGAAGGTGGCGGTCCGGATCAGGGAGGAGAGCACAGGGGAGGTGTTGGGCGAGAAGGCAAGGGCGAGGCTTTGAGCGTGACCGCAAGGGGGCATCGAAAGATGCCGCGAGGCGAG
>BTPH01000178.1:0-17457 GCA_036245725.1 Mrakia hoshinonis
GGAGCCTGGGAGGTAGGGTGGGTCTGCTTGGGGGGGAAGAAGAGTTAGTAAGAGGTGGAGAGAGGGGGGAAATGAGCAGGGTCTTGTCTGTTGTTGTTGTCGCCAAGTGCACGGGTCATGAGATCCAAGGATCACATGGGCATGATATGGAACGTCCAGGGATCCGTCTGGCAAAAAGCGCAAGGAAACATCGCTCAGATCAGCACCAGTTCTCGCACTGCAAGCAAGCGACTCAGACTCAGACGGAACTGACCTCGTTCCTTCTCTCCGTCACGACCACATTCCCCGCATCCAACATCACCCCCAACCCGCCTCCCAACCCACCCCCAACATCCCTCCCCAGCCCACCCGGAAGCGGCACATGTCCCTCCCGGTACGGCAACCGACTCACCACCTCCTCCGCAAACGCCTGCTGGCCCACCTCGTTTCCTGCCGCGCCCGCCCTCCTGGTCGGGATGATCGTCGGCTCGTCCCTCGAGATGTAACGCGTCTCCTCGTTCGGATCCACAGGTGGGACCCGATCTCGAGCCGCCTGGGCGTTCTGGGCGGCTGTGGCGTGGGCGGCGCCGGCGATGAGCGCGGCGGCGTGGAAGGCGATGGGATCGTTGAGGTCGATGTCGTTCAGATCGGGTCCTCCGTCGGGTTCGTCGTTGGCGTCTTCGATGATGTCGGCTTCGTCTTCGCTGTCCAAAAAATTTGCCTCGGATCCGCTGGCATCGTCGTCGTCGGCGTTCGAGTCGACGTCGGTCCACTCGCCGGGGAGGGAGGGCATGTCGTCGTCGACGTCATGGTCGCTTTGATCGCCGTCAACTGCGGAGGCCTCGAGGTCTGCGAGTTCTTCTACGGTGAGCCAAGAAGCGGGGGAAGCATCTGCGGAGGGGGCAGCAGTGGGGGCGACGCTGGGTCGAACCTGAGCTGATGGTCCTGCCTCAGCTGTCTCCTTCGATCCCGCCTTGCTCTCCTGCCGCTCACTCCTCCTCGGCATCCGCTTGGGCGCAAAATCCCTCAACACCACATGCGGCACCCTCGTCCTCCCGTCCATCCCAACCCTCGTCGGCAACCTCGTCAACGTCCTGTACCCCTCCACAAACGTCACCCACGCCCTCTGCCCCTGGTCCGTCGTCTCCATCACCCTGCACGCCTCCTCACCCCACGTCCTCCACTCCCTCGGAAGGATCTTCCCACCCCACTCGCCTCGACCCAGCTCGCCCGTCTGCGCGCGACGCTCGTACGTGTGCACGGAGGCAATTAGGGGATCGCGCAGGAAGTGGAAGCCGAAGAGGCGTCCGCCGGCCATGAGATCGAACTCGAGGACGCCGCATTCGGGGTCCAGAGTGTGAGAGCGAGTGCGACCGTGTGGGTGGACGCGGGCGGTGTTGGAGGAGGGTGGGTCCGGTCGGATGTCGAGGAGCATGATGGGGCGGGAAAGGGCGGTGCGATGGACGGAGGGGAAGAAGAGCGTCTCGAGTTCGGTTGCGGGTGAGGGAGTCGGAAAGGGGTAAGGCGGGTCGAGGGAAAGACCCAGGATGGCGGCGGGTGAGTGGAGGTGGTACAAGGTGATTTGAGGGCAGATGAGGGCGAGGTTGACGTTGAAGGCGAGGATCAAGAACGAGGTCGGCGTCAGGAGGGAGATGGACGGGTACACGAGTGACTCGGGGATAGGGGTCCGCTGACCAGACGCAAGCAGAAAAAGTCAGACACTGCCCAAGCAGGTACGGCGAATGAAGAGATCGTGAGCAAGGACGTACCGACTTCATCTCTCCCGTCCTCCAATCCCACACGAACACCACCTCCCCTTCCGCTTCGCTGACCGTGTTGCTTACAAGACACGCCAGCGTCCCCTCCAGGACCTGCAGCAACATCCTCCCGCTCTCCACACCCTCTCCGACACCGACCTCTCCTTGCCCCTCAAGCACCACATCCACCGGCAGCACCTCCATCTTGGCCTCCGGATGCGGCTTCCCCTCCATATCCCTCAAATGGATCGCATACGCTGGCGGCATGCCCGGCTGCGACCCATTCGACGTCCGGGTGGCGAGGACGATGAGGTTCTGTCCTGGGTCGAGGGTGAGGTCGAGGAACGGGCCGAGTCCAAAGTCCACGGTCGAGTAAGGTTCGGTCGAGTCGATGGGTGTGGAGGTAGAGGGTGAGGTTGGGAAGGGGTGGAGTTCGATGGAGGCTGGGCGGAGACCTTGTTGGAGGGCGGAGTGAGGGTGGGGAGTTTGGTACGAGGTTCCACGGACGAAGACGGAGGATTGGAGCTCGTAGATCGTTCTGGACCAGATGAGAAACGTTAGATCCAATCGATATTTCTTGCTGCTTGTTACAGAGTCAGAGTGGTGATTGTACTGACGACTCTCCCTCGCACTGCATCCGCGCCCAGTCGCGACCTCTACCTCGGCCCTCCCAATTAGCCTCGCTCCTCTCGAGCGCCTCGAGTCGGTCTGCGACAGGTTGGAAGCCTTCTCCGTCTGCGTGTGGGGTGGGCAGGACGGAGTAGCGGTGGCAGGCGAGCGCGTACTGAAGCGCCTTGCGGTCGGTGACGAAAGCTCGCAGGAAGGATGAGACCAGCTGAAGGTTGAGGAGGTCGGGAGGAGGCAGATGAGTGCAGATCTCTGTCGATAGGAAGACCGGGCAAGAGAGGAGCTGTCAGTAAGATTGAGCGAGCGAGAAGCGGACCTAGGTCGACGCGAGGGAGGGACGTACTGAGGATGAGCTCGCTTGGGAGCTCGCACAGCTGCACGCCAGGCCGAAGACGCATCGTACCAGCAGAAGTAGGATCTTCTTCGGGAGCGCTCTGTAGTTGAGGGAAAGTGTGAGCAGTGTCCATCCATCCAAACGAGAGCTATCGAACATACGACTTCGTTTCCCATCGAGGCGGTGTGAGGGAAGATCAAGGTGAGCTCGCAATGAGCTCGAGCTCAACCTGAAAGACAGGTGACGTCGCACCTCTCGACATGAACCGCATCAACAGCTAGCTCACTCGGACAATGAACGCATTGGTCGCGGATGAAAGTATTTATATAGATCTTACAGACGAAAAGAGACCAGAACGACTAAAGATGGTCCCAACTCAGCCCACCTTTCCGACCAAGCCGAAGGGGGGGCAGAGTCATCGCTCGTCATACACGACGTCAAAGAAAGGAAGAGAGGCTCGACATACGATAGCGACATGTGCAGCGGTCGTCCAAAATGCACAGTAAAGTGAACGACCGGCACGATGCATTGGTATAACACATGAAGCTACCGTACCCCGAGATGCTATTTGACTGGGCGGTCGAAAAAAGAGATCAAAGCTAAAATTTAAGAGGAAGGAGAGGGAGGAGACGAAGAAATGATCTGGGTGACTGAACCCCCGGCGTCTTCGCTCGCCCCCTGAACCTCGACTCGTGCAGCTCAAAGTTCCCATCGTCTCTCATATCGAGACGATGAAGGACCAACCGTTGTACACGAGAAGAGGCTCTAGAAAGCTACACAGACGACGCACAAGGCCCCGTGCTCATGACAGCTGAAGTTGCCAGACGCGTCCGGCATGAACGTTTCCGAACACGACGGCAACGTCCGTGTGCAGATCAACTGAGATGGTCATCGAGGCCCCTCTCCCGCCAGAGATAGAGAAAGAGTAAGAAGGGGAGGAGAAAGGATAAAGGAGGAAAGGGGCCGAGCGCCGCCGATGATGACAGCTAACCGTGCTCGAGCCCTCCGTCGTAGGCGTTGTCGGATACGACGACAAGGCGACGCAGCCATTCAGCTGAGATGACCGACTTCGCTCTTCCCTGGGGTGTACGTGTGAAGGTGTGAAGGAGTAAGAAGAAGGGAGGGTGGACCCGCCCGGTGGGAGCTGCGGAGGGTCCGCCCGACCCGACCTCGCGATGAAGTGTGATGGGATGGGATGGAAGGAGAGAGAACGGATAGGAGGGGGAGTCGACACATCGACCGCAGGGTACACATCACCACCATCTACGCCTGGCTGATAGCTGGTGCGACAGGCTCGAGCGTCGATATGAAGACCCCTTCCTCCTCTTCCGGTGAAGGCGGGAGAGCCCGCTCGAGGAAAGGAGGGCGGGAGTGTAGCTACTGTGGTTGCCGTAGCTAAGAAATGGAGAGGCGAAGAGAGGGAGTGTAGCTAGGGATGCGAGTAGAAGACCGAAGAAGAAAGGAGGAGGAAGGAGATGGTCGACGTTCGAAGGCAAACGGGAAACGGGCGAGCTCGCGTCAGCTCGATTTCGAGGGGGGGGGGAGATTTGCCTCCGCGATCCGTTTCTTTCACTGGCGACAGGTGAGTCTGCTGCTTGCTGTGCGAGTTGCTTTCTTTCGGCGACGAGAAGGACGACGACGTGAATCTCGTGAGATAGCAGAAGCCTGGAAGGACAACCAAAAGAGGCGCCAAAAAAAGGAAGGAGTGAAAAGGAAGGGTAGAAAGGTATAACTAGGCGAGATAGTAACGAGAACATGCGAGGAAAGCTAGAGCGACACAGTGACAGAGAAACCCAGAGACCAAAAGACAAGTCAAAGGGAGACGTTTATGCCGAGGCGGAAGCGGCAGCTCGCTCCTTAGCGGCGGTAGCCATCAGGTTGAGTGCGGATCCGGCCTTGAACCAAGCGATCTGACCGTCGTTGAACGTGTGCGAGACCTCAATCTTGTCGACCGATCCGTCCTCGTGCTTGATCTCGACGGGCAGGTTCTTTCCCTCCGCGAACGACTCGAGCCCGAGGATCGAAATCTTGTCGGTCGGCTTGACGAGGTCGTAGTCCGACGCCTTGGTGAACCAAAGAGGGAGCATACCCTGCTTCTTGAGGTTGGTCTCGTGGATCCGGGCGAAGGAGCGGACGATGACGGCGGCTCCTCCGAGGAATCGGGGCTCGAGGGCGGCGTGCTCTCGCGAGGATCCCTCTCCGTAGTTCTCGTCTCCGACAACGACCCAGGGGACGCCGTTCTCTCGGTAGTAGGCGGCGACGGTCGGGACGGGTCCGAACTCTCCGGTGATCTGGTTCTGGATCGAGTTGGGCTTTCCGTTAGCCTCGTTGATGGCTCCGATCAGGCAGTTCTGCGAGATGTTCTCGAGGTGACCTCGGTACTTGAGCCACGGTCCTCCGGCAGAGATGTGGTCGGTCGTGCACTTTCCGACAGCCTTGATCAGCACGGGAGCGTCGGTCACGTTCTTTCCGTTCCACTTCTTGAACGGCTGGAGCATCTGCAGTCGGTCCGAGGTAGGCGAGACGGCGACCGAGACGGTGGATCCGTCGGCGGGAGGGGCCTGGAAGGTGTCCTCACCCTTGTCGTATCCCTTGGGGGGGAGCTCCTTACCCGAGGGCTCAGAGAACTTGAACTGCTTGCCGTCGGTTCCGGTGAGCGAGTCGGTGAGCGGGTTGAAGGTGAGCGATCCGGCGAAGGTCATGGCGGTGACAATGTCGGGCGACGCAACAAAGGCGTGCGTGGCCGGGTTGGCGTCGTTTCGTCCAGTGAAGTTTCGGTTGTACGAGGTGATGATCGAGTTCTTCTCTCCCTTGGCAACGTCGGTTCGGTCCCACTGTCCGATGCACGGTCCGCACGCGTTGGCGAGGACGGATCCTCCAACGTTCTCGAACGTCTCAATGACACCGTCTCGGGCAATGGTGGCTCGGACCTGCTCGGATCCGGGGGTGATGGTGAAGAGCGACTTGGTCTTGAGTCCGTGCGAGTAGGCCTCGGACGCGATCGAAGCAGATCGGGTCATGTCCTCGTACGACGAGTTGGTGCACGATCCAATCAGTCCGACTCGGAGGTCGGCGGGCCAGTCGTTGGCCTTGACGGCCTCGGCGAACTTTGAGATCGGGGTGGCGAGATCGGGCGTGTAGGGTCCGTTGACGTGGGGCTCGAGCTCGGTGAGGTTGATGGTGATGAGCTCGTCGTACTCGCATCCCTCGTCGGGCTGCAGGTTGGCGTTGAACTGCTTGGCGTAGGCGGCGATCTCGGATCGCTCAGTGGCCTGAAGGTACGACTCCATCTTGGAGTTGTAGGGGAAGACCGAGGTGGTGGCTCCGATCTCGGCTCCCACTGTAAAGAGGAAAGTAAAAGACGGGTAGGTCAGCGAGCGGCTCGAGAAGAGCAAGGGATGGGTCGGACTAACTGTTGCAGATGGTGGCCATTCCGGTGCACGAGAGCGACTCGACTCCGGGTCCGTGGTACTCGATGATGGCACCGGTTCCTCCCTTGACAGTCAGGATACCAGCAACCTTGCAGATGACATCCTTGGGGGTCGTCCATCCCGAGATCTTTCCCTCGAGTCGGACACCGATCACCTTGGGGCACTTGAGCTCCCAGGCAATGTCGGCCATCACGTCGACGGCGTCGGCTCCTCCGACTCCGCAGGCGATCATGCCGAGTCCTCCGGCGTTCGGGGTGTGCGAGTCGGTTCCAATCATGAGTCCTCCGGGGAAGGCGTAGTTCTCGAGAATGATCTGGTGGATGATTCCCGATCCGGGCTTCCAGAATCCCATGCCGTACTTGGCGGTCGCGGTGGCGAGGAAGTCGTAGACCTCCTTGTTGATGTCGTTGGCTCGAGCGAGATCCTTGACTCCTCCGACCTGGGCCTCAATCAAGTGGTCGCAGTGGACGGTCGTCGGGACAGCAGTCTGGGGGAGACCGGCAGACATGAACTGGAGGATGGCCATCTGGGCGGTGGCATCCTGGCAAGCAACTCGCTGAAAGGGCGCCGGAAGAAGAAGGAAGTAAAGGTCAGAACGCGTCGCGCGGGTGAAGGAACGTGGGAGGGAGAGGAAGACGTACATCCGGTCGAAGCTTGAGGTACGACTTTCCTCGGACAATCTCCTGGGTCTCGGGCTGGTCGAGGTGACCGTAAACGATCTTCTCAGAGAGAGTGAGAGGTCGATCCAGTCTGCAGAGGGAGAAGGAGAAGGAAGGCGAGGTCAGCGAACGGGCGAGATGCGATTGGGCCAAAAGCGGGGCGAGCTCAGGACTGACCGTCGTCGGACGATGGCAAGGTTGTCCTCGATACGCTGGTAGTTGATGTAGGCTAAAGTCACGCAGAAGAAGCCGCCGTCAGCTCGCCTGTCTCACTCATACTGCTACATGGTCTGCAGAGCATGACGTCGGTGCATTGGCGAGCTCGGCAACAGCAGTTTTCCATCTCGCGCGCCGTCCACCCGCTGCCGAGTTCTGCCGAGCTCACACCGGCTCATTGTCGTAGAAGAGAGAAGACGAGTGTACTCACGGGTTCCCTTGTCAAGGACCGACATCTTGACCTTTGTGTCTCCGATCCTCGGCGCGGCGGTGGCCAGTCCCCGGGTGGAGACGGCGCTCTTCAACATGGAAGACGAAGCCTTGGAGAGCATCTACAGACGACACAACAGCCCAGCGTTCGAGCGAGAGTCGGGAGGAGAGATGGGTAGGTGTCGAGATGGTCGTGGAGGGATCGTAGGGATACAAGAGTGGGTATGAGAGGAAGAAAGACGGACGAGGGGATGTCAGCTCTGTGATAGGATGGAACGGAGCAACCACCAGCGAGGGCAAGTGTACAGCAGGCTCTGCTCTGCTCTGCTCGGAACGAGACACCAGCATCGGCTAGGCAGAGCGGAGTGCTCTCTCGCCAGTCTGGGCTTGAGCTGGCAGCAGCAAGCTCGAGCGTCCTTCCACCGAGGAGGTAGGGAGGAGCAACAGGAGGGGAAGGCTGAGGTGTGCGAGCTACACGGCTCCATCTCGCTCACTTCTGCCTCGCTCGGTCTGCGCCAGTCGCGCGACACAGGCGTACACTCGTACGTGCAGTGCAGTCCAGAGGATGAGAAAGAGAAGAGCGACTCACGATGAAGGAGGAGGAGGGGAGGATGATGGTTGGAGGAGGGCGAGACGAGAAAGGGCGACCCTCCTCTCGAGACCCGCGCTCCCTCGAGCCAGCCAACCGCAGAGGGTCGAAAAGAGCGGGTCGAACAGCCCGAACGGGCCCGAACCCGAAGTCAAGAGGTCCAGACCCTTTCCCTTCTTATTTCGCAGGCTGTGCAGCAAGTCGGGCATCATGAGCTACACACAGACCACCACTCGAATAAACTTGCTTAGTCTTGAACACCGACCTACTTTCTCGTCTGCTGTATCTGCAGGTCAAGATGCGTCTTTCGCGCTCAGCCCTCGGCAACCCATGTGAAGAGAGCCCGACCGCGCCCTTCCCTCCTCTTTCCCCTCATCCTCCCCGCCTCCAGCTCCACACCGTCGTCGGCATTGCTCGTTGCCGCCCAACTGCTTTGCTGGCATGCATCATACTTCACAACCACCTCAGGAAGGCCATCATTAGGCTTGTCAAACAAGATGCGCAACCTGCTCTCGTCCTTCCACAAACAGCTGGGCTCGACGTGTTGATGACCCTCGCTCTGCCCTTCTTCTTGCCTGCCGCACTTATTACTCACTCACATCGACTGAGCAGCTCTCAGTATCTCTCGCCTTTGCATCTCAACACGAACAGCAGCACAAAGGAAAAAGCATGCTTCACTTGCCGGTACAGATCAAACTACGAACCGAGAACCTCCACCCTAAGCCTGCGCGGCCATGATAGCCGACACGAGGTCTCCCTTCGACTCCTTGAGCGCCTTGACGGCCTTCTCCCTGTCGCACGACACCTGGGCCATCAGGATCTCGACGTCCTTCTCGTCGACCTCGCCCTGCGATCCGACGAGCGGGTCCGACGACCGGTCCTCTCCGCCGGTGACGCCCTCGAGCTCGGGGAGGCTGGGAGTGAGCGGAGCGAGCGCGTCAGGTTCGTGTACGCGTATACGTGACTTGGTGTGAAGAAGAGCGGACGAGAAGGGAGGCGGGACTCACTCATCGTCATCGTCCTCGGCGTCGGCTCCGGCGGCTCCTCCGAGGTTCTGGGCGGCTCCCATCTGGGCCTGCTGGGACTGGTCCTCGGACTGTTACGAGTAAGAGTGTCATCAGACAGAGTCAGCTCACGCAACAGGGGATATGGGTGGGCAAGGACGAAGGGGAGACAGCGAGGGACCGACCTTGGCCTCTCCGTAGACGATGTAGATGTCCGACGAAGCAGACTTGTACACCTCAGGGTTGGAGACGACAAAGAGCATCTACGAATCGTGATGAGGAGGAAGCAAGTCAGCACATGCTGACACGCAGAACGAGGTGACGAGCGGGCGGAGGCAAAGAGGCAAGAGGGGGACGGGACGTACGTTCTTGGGCCGACGGATGGTGACTCGGTTGATACCGGCGACCTTCTTGAGGCCGAGTCCGGTCAGGGCCTTGCGGGCCTTTCGCTCGGATCGGGACTGTCGCAGGAGGGAGAAGGGTCAAGGGAGGGTCAGCGAGATGTTCAGGTTCGAGAAGGGGTTGGACGAGTTCAGCTGAGTTGGGAGGTCAGACGCGAGCAGAATGGGTGTTCTGGCCTGTGCGTACGGGCTCTGCGAGCTCAGCAGCTCGCATACAGGTAGCCTAGGGGAGGGACGAGCTCGAGCAGGAAGGGAGAGATGGCCTGACGAGCTCGGGAGTTTCCTTCTCCCCCGTCGTGCGAGCATCTCCTCCCGTCATCGCGTCCGTCTCGTATCCCATGCTCACTCGGACTCGTCTAGCTCAACCTCCTGCCCCTCTGCCCATGGACTGCACACTCCGCGACCCGCCCACGCTCAGGCGCACGCGGCAAAGGCGAGACGACCGATGCGGAAGCTCAAAGAAGAGAGCGACTGACCTGGACGGAAGTCTCGCCAGCCTCGACGGTAGGCTCCTCCTTGTCAGAGAGAGAAAGTTCCTCGATGGAAGCCATGGTTGAAGGAGTAGTAGAAGGTGGAATGGGGTGGTGAGAAAGAGGAGGTGAGGTTGAAGGTAGGAGTGAGTTGAAGGGGGAAGAGCAGGAGAGGTGAGCTTCGGTCAGGCGAGCTGGTTCAAAAAGTCCCTGCGGGGAGCGAGAGGGCGAGGGAGAGGTGAGCAGGGGGGAACGATTTAGATTTATCTCCTCTCGTTCGTTTTTGTGTGGTCGGTGAAGTATCAGAAGGTCTTCAAGTCAAGGTTTCAGGAGGAGTAGTTGGCAGACTAGGAAAATGTGGCGGAGACTGGGAGGTCCGGGACCGATGGCCTTCACGCCTCTGTCACCCGTCTGAAGCTCTCTACATAAACTGCTTAGCGAGCCCCATGAGCATGTTGACTCCTCCTCCGCCCTGGGACGACGACTGCTGGCCGGCGCCGTTGCTTCCGCCCATGACGGCCGACATCTGCCCAAGTAGGGCGACAGGCAGTTCAGCAATCGTCTCAAAACTCAAAAGCGAGCAGCAAGAGGAAGACGCACCTTCGATTGGATTAAAATCTTCATAATGGCCCCTCCAGCTGAGTTAGCGACGTCCTGCTGGGATCCGCCGTCCGAGGTTCCGCCAGACTCTGCAAGAAGTGAGAAGGTCCGAGTTAGCAGGTGTCGTGATGCAAGCTTTGGGCGTGAGACGAAGACTCACTCGAGAAGAGCTTGGTCGCCTCACTGATAGCGCCACGTGAACGACGTAGCGTCAGCGCGAGCAACTTGGTGAAGGAGGGAAAGCGAAGGTCACTTACGAGATGGCCATTCCGATCTGATCAAGCGGACAAAAGTATCAGCATCAGTGGAATGTTTTGGACATAACATGCACTAGTCGCGAGACTGACCATCTGCGACTGCCCGTTCTTTCCTCCCTGCGAGGACGAGTTGCCGGTGAACATCTTCATCGCCTGCATCGCGGCCGCCATGCCCATCGAGTCGGTCGACATCTGTCCTCCTCCGTTGTTGTTGTACGCCTGCGCGTGGGCCTGGGTGGCCTTGTTCTGCGGAGCAAAAGAACGGGACCGGGGGAAGGCGGTTGTAAGGATGCGTTCACATTCAAGGTCGAGGATGAGAAGACGGACCTCGTCGATGGGCTGATGAGCCGCGTTCGAGTCGTTGGAGAATCGGTTCTTGGCGAACGAGAGGGCGGAGGCGAAGCTTGAACGGGAAAGTCGGTCCAGATTAGCATGTGCGTCAGATATCTCGCAGGTCGTCCAGTACGTACAGCGAGTCATCCGCCTCTCCGTTCGAGTGCTTCTTGGCAGAGTTCATGACCTCGTCGTCGTCAACTGAAGTACACGGGACGAAGACTCGGGGTCAGTGGACTAGCCTCGCCTACGACTTGCCGACGTGTCCGGCAAACTCACGGTCGGGCTGCTCAACTCGTCCTCCTCCACCGTTCCCTCCGAACCCTCCGGGCATGCCTCCTCCTCCTCCTCCCGAGTACGAGTTGTCTCCCGACGGTCGGTTGTACTGTGATCCGCCGGTGATGGAGGGCGAGCCGTCCTGGTTGGACCCGTACTGGTTCTGGTTCTGGTGCGAGGTTCCACCGTACGAAGACTGCTGCTGCTGCTGGTTGTTGTTCTGGTTGCTGTTGCCGTTGAAAAACGACTGGGCGGCTCCTCCTCCTCCTCCTTGCTGGTAGATGTCGGACGAGGGCGCGTTCGGGTTCTTGTACGCGGACGAGTTGGGGTCGTTTGCGTACGACTCGTACGACGAGTTCGAGTTGGAGTTTGAGTTCGAGCTGTATGAGTTGTTGTTCTGGTTCTGGTTCTGATTGTTGTTGTGGCCTGGGAAAGGAAGAAGATGGGGTCGTCAGCCGAGGTCGAGGCGCGGGCGGTGAGCTCGGACGTCCCCCGGAACTCGTTCGAGATGTGATGGCTCCCAGGACGCTGGCCCGCAGCGGATACTAGATCGCGTTCAGATGCACTGCACACAAGCTTGTGCTGTCTCTGAGCCACGCCGCCTCATCGCTTTCGCAAAGGTATCGTCCCTCCCGCTCGGCGAGTGAAGCTCACCTTGGTTCTGGCCCTGCTGCTGCTGCTGCTGCTGCTGCTGGTTGCCGTTGTTGTCGTTCTTCTGCGAGTCAGAGTAGGCCTGGTAGCCCTGCTTGGCAAGCTGCGAGAACCAACACAAGAGCCGATCAGCTCATGTCTAAGGCTCAGAGCGTGACTGGGCAGCCCCAGCCAGGAGGAGATGGCCGGGCGAGCACGAGGAACGAACGTTGAGGAAGCCGTCCTGGAGGAGCAGATCGGGAGACATCAGCAGAGTTTGTGGCGGCGCATAGAAGGACATCTGGGGCTGACCATAGTGATGTGAGTGATTGGGAGGTGGGGTAAGGTGAGTGGGTGGGAGTGTAGGTGCAAGCTCACGGGAGGGACGAGCTTGCGGACCAGCGAGATTCGGCACGCCCAACGTCATGTCTGGACTGCGAGCCGTCGGCAAACTGTCTCCGCCCCTCAGAGCTGACGTGCGGTGAATATGGCTCTGTCGCAGTCGCGTCCCAGCGTGTACTCACCGCTGAGACGGCCGAGCTCCTTCAGCTGAGCTGGACGGCTCAAGCCGCAAGGCAAGCAGGACAGGAACACCGGAAGACAGGCGCGTCGCACGAGATGGCAACCTTTGCATAAGAATCGACTGCCTCTACCCAACGAACCTCAGTAGTCCCACCGACAGATTGATCATCAGACCCAGCATCAGAGAGACCTGCATCCGTCGTCTGTCACCGCCCCACGCGTACAATCGCGAAGGTGAGGTCAGCCCTTCGATTCGGATCAGACCGCCACCACGCTACAAGTGAAGACTCACGAAAACACCACTCCAGTCGATGCGGTCCCCTCTGCACCACCCAGCACGCCTGGTGCAATGAACGAGTGCTGTTCGCCATCTTTGAAGAAAAAGAGCGGGAGCAGCGGGAAGAAGAAGCCAGTCACGAGCCCATGTAGTATTGAAGTGTACGTCTGTTGAGGGACAGCTGCGGAACTTGACATAAGAGATATCAGCTGAGCTCTACTTCGCGCGCGAAAGCTGCCATAACAGGCGAGGTGGTACAAGATGGAAACGAACCTTCGGCCTCGAGCGGCATCGTCCCGTCGATCCATTGCTCTTCCAGATTGCGGGCAGAGTCGTCCACTGCACGCACAAATCAACACATCTTGGGGTAAGTTAAGGTGCTCTGAGCGAAGAGAGGCGTGCCGGGACTCACGTTCGTCCTCCTCTCCGAGTCCATGAAACTCCCTCCTCATCTGCATCACGTCCGCCTCCGACAGACCCGCCGTGCTCCGCAGAGTGTCGAACCCACGCAGCTGGACGACTTGTTCCACCTGACCGACCCAATCACGATCATGCAGCACCCAAACCAGCAAAACAGAGCGTCAGTCCTTGACCGGCACTGGCCGACCAGCGGCACGAGCTCATCATCGACGGACGTACCTCCTTGCCCTCTCCCTCCTCGCCTTCGCTGCCCTCACCCTCCTCTATCTCCAACCCGACAGCACAGTGGATCCATGACAGCTCCTCTGCCTCCTCTCCCTGCTCGACGCCAGCCGCTTTAGCCTTCGTCCTCGACATGAGCCACGGCACCAGCTTGACCGTTGGCGCGAGCACCCGCCCAGCATGGATCAGTCGCAGGTGCTTGCTCGCTAGGCTGGGTCGTAAGCTCCGTATCTACACGCATCAGAGTTGACGGTCAGCCAGGCGAGTATCAACTCGGGCAGATGGAATGAGAGCAGGGACCGACCTGTCTCTTGACCGCCCTGACAGACTCGCTCAGCTCGACCCATAACCCGAGATCCCCTCCCTCCTCGGACGAGTCAGACGACCCGCCAGTGAAGCGGATCATCACATGGCGTGGTTTGGGCTCCTCCGGTACTGGTGTGTCGGACGCGGATGGGACGGGTGGGCCGCGCTGCTTGCCGAGGGCTTTGGACGAGAGCGGAGGTGGGGGGAGAGACGAGCCGGAGGAGGAGGAAGAGCTGGCTAGGGGAGGCTGGAGAGGTGGTGCGGGTGGAGGTGAGTGTGAGAGGGGGAGGAGAGGGGAGGGCATGCTCGCAATGAGAACGGAGAGGCGAGGTGATGGAGGGAAGGGAGGAGAGGGCGAGCTCAACATTCAGTTGCCAGTCGATCTCTCGGCTGCCGCCGTGTTGGTCTACGTTCCCTCTCGAGTTCACAGACAGAGCAGAGCTGCCCTCGTACAAGCTCCTGCGTCGGTCTGTCGAATGCATGTCATGAGCATTTCCTGCATCTGCTGCCATACACTACGGTCTCGTCCGTCCAGCGCAGCGCGTTCGGGTCGTCGGGTCCGGATCCCGCGCTCTGCTCGCCAAGACGTTCTCTCGACGGACCCAACCCGGGTCAACACAGCAGACGAAGAAAAGACGATCGTGTCTTTCGGTGTCCGGACCCGGTCGGACTGCCTATGCGCGCTGGACGATTGGTAGACCGGTCGGTATACAGAGATGAGTGGGGACCCGTTCAGCCCTCGACCATCACACCCTCTCAAGATCGTCTCTCATTCGTATATCACTGTGAGTCAGCATATGTCCCACTGCGTCCGACTCCAAGCTGTCTCCTCCTCGCGTGTGGTCGTCGTCCAGGAGATTTCCTAACCCAGCGTAGGAGGGAAGGATAGACACAGACCGGCCAACTCCGGAGGGGTCTCCTCTCCCCTCTTTTGGCGGGTCCGCTCGCTTCCTGGACAGGAGCTGGAGGAGCGGTGATGAGCATCTCATCTGCCGTGCCGTATCTTTAGAAGTCATCGTGTCCTGGTTGAGGGGTTGTCGACCAGGCTGCTGTCGGCCCATGTTGCGCCGGTCGAATGAGCGAGCTGACATTCTCCCCCTCTGCCTTTCTTCTTGTCTGCCAACCTCGACTGTCGATGGAACTACGCTCGCCCTCTGCCGCACTCGCCATTCCTCTGTCCCCTTTCGACTATCATGTCGTCCTCGGTCACCTCGCGCTGTAGATGCTCGTCCCAAAGGCGTCCACGTCCCTGATGAGGGCTCCCCAGCTCGCTCGGGGGCTGGCCACCGCGAGCCCAAGGATCGGAGACACAAAGGTCAAGATGAGCTCGCTCGACAAAGGAACCCGTCAGTACAGTCTCCATCTCAGCTGCCTTGCTCGAAGATCGTGAGCGGCCGAGCGGAGAAGAGGAGGGAGCCGGCGCCTGAGCTCGACAGAACTCGAGCTCGCCGGTCGCATCGTCCGCTCTCGTAAGGACATCACAGGACACGATGGCTAACGCGTCTGCGCTTCTTCTGGCTGCAGACTACATCAACTACCAACGGATGGAGGACAACATCGCCATCGTTCGTCGTCGGTGAGCTCAACTCTTCGACCTCTCTCGCCTCTCGGCCGGCTCCTTTTGCTGACCCGCCTTGCTTTGGCTCTGGTCCTGCGCCCCCGAATTCAGCTTGAACCGGCCCCTCACGCTGTCTGAGAAGATCGTCTACGGCCACCTTGACCAGCCCGAGACGCAAGAGCTCCTTCGCGGGAAGTCATACCTCAAGCTTCGTCCAGACGTACGCCCTCTCCTGTTCTCTGCTCGCTCTTCTCAGCAACTCTTGCTGACCCTGACAGACTCCGCCTCATCATTTCCAGCGAGTTGCCTGTCACGATGCGACCGCCCAAATGGCCATCCTCCAGTTCATGTCCGCCGGTTTGCCTCAAACGGCCGTCCCGACGTCAGTGCACGCAGACCATCTCATCGAGGCTCAAGTCGGTGGCGTCAAGGATCTCGCCCGAGCAGAGGATCTGCACAAAGAGGTGTACGACTTTCTCGCTACAGCATCAGCCAAGGTATGTGCCCGCCCTCTACCCTGACTTCGTCTGTCTGGAGCACATCGGCTCAACCATCGTCGCTGACTATCTTCTCTGGACCTTCCCCAGTTCGGCATCGGTTTCTGGAAGCCCGGATCGGGAATCATCCACCAGATCATCCTCGAGAACTACGCCTTCCCGGGAGGACTGATGATCGGAACCGACTCGCATACGCCCAATGCAGGCGGCCTGGGGATGATCGGATGTGGAGTGGGCGGCGCGGACGCAGTCGACGTGATGGCCGACATCCCTTGGGAGATCAAGTGTCCCAAGGTGATCGGCATCAGGCTCGAAGGCAAGATCTCTGGGTGGACGACGCCGAAAGGTGAGTTTTGCCGTGCGCTCGGCTCTACACCGCATTGAGACTGACCCGTGCGTGTTCTCTTCCGCGCTGCAGACGTGATTTGTAAAGTCGCAGGTATCCTGACGGTCAAGGGAGGGACTGGAGCGATCATCGAGTACCATGGGCCGGGAGTCGAGTCGTTGTCGTGTTCGGGGATGGCGACCATCTGCAACAGTACGCCCGCTTCCTCGGTTCTTTTCACCTTCTGTTCACTGACCCGCCGATGTTGTCCTCGCGCTTGTGCTCTCAGTGGGAGCGGAGATTGGTGCGACGTCGTCGGTGTTCCCGTACACGCCGCGGATGGAGGCCTACCTGCGAGCAACAGAGCGGGACGAGATCGCGTCATACGCGAACCGGTTCACCGCCAACCTGCAACCAGACGAAGGCGCAGAGTACGACAACCTCTTCACAATCAACCTCACCGAGCTCGAACCGCATGTGAACGGACCCTACACCCCGGACCTGGCGACCCCCATCTCCAAGTTTGCCGAGGCGGTCCGAGCGAACAACTGGCCCGCCGATCTCAAAGTCGGACTCATCGGGTCATGTACCAACTCGTCGTACGAGGACATGACCCGATCTGCTTCGATCGCATCCGAGGCGTTCTCGCACGGACTCAAGACAAAGTCGCTCCTCTCCATCACGCCCGGCTCTGAGCAGATCCGCGCGACCATCGAGCGCGACGGCGTGATTGAGGCGTTTGAGAACGTCGGCGGCTCAGTGCTCGCGAACGCGTGCGGTCCATGCATCGGTCAATGGGACAGGACGGACGTCGAGAAGGGCGAGAAGAACTCGATCATCCACTCGTACGGGCGCAACTTTACCGGCCGAAACGATGCCAACCCGGCGACGCACGCGTTCGTAGCGAGCCCGGACATCGTGACTGCAATGACGTTCGCTGGGTCGTTGACGTTCAACCCGCTCACCGACCCGCTCATCGGGACTGACGGGAAGGAGTTCAGGTTCTCTGAGCCGTCCGGCATGGAGCTTCCTCCTCGCGGCTACGACAAGGGCGAGAACACCTACCAAGCTCCTCCATCCGACCCGTCCTCGGTCTCGGTCGTCATCTCGCCCTCCTCCACCCGTCTCCAACTCCTCCAACCCTTCAAGCCGTGGGACCGCCAAGATGTTCTCGACGCGCCCGTACTGATCAAAGCCGTCGGCAAATGCACCACGGACCACATCTCTATGGGTGGACCCTGGCTTCGCTATCGCGGCCATCTCGAAAACATCTCGCAAAACCTCCTCATCGGAGCCATCAACGCCGATAACGGCAAGACAAACTCTGTCCGGAACCACCTGACGGGCGAGTACGACGGCGTCCCTGCCGTTGCGGCCCACTACCGCGAAAACAACGTTCCTTGGGTCGTTATCGGCGACGAAAACTACGGCGAAGGCTCTTCGCGCGAACATGCAGCGTTGGAACCTCGCTACCTCGGTGGCGCAGCGATCATCGTCCGCTCCTTCGCCCGGATCCACGAGACCAACCTCAAGAAGCAGGGTATGCTCCCTCTTTGG
>BTPH01000183.1:0-16259 GCA_036245725.1 Mrakia hoshinonis
ACTGAAAAGGAGACCCATCAAAGAGCGGGTCAGCATCGACGAAAGATGGAAGAGCCGAACGAGCTCGCGGACGACGGGACTCACTGTCGGCGACCCCGAGCGAGATGGCTCGGATCTCGACGAGGCACTCCTGGCCCTGGAGGTCGTCTGGAGTGTCGAGCTGCTGGACCTTGAAGACGTTGCCAAAGTTGGAGTTGAACTCCTGAGTCGAGAGGGGATAGAAGAGAGGGACGGAAGGTGAGCGAGTGAACGAGGCCGGTTCGCACGCGAGAACAAGCTGGGACGCACGGGGTTGTTGGACTGGCACTGGAGCACCTGAGTCTTGTTGGGAAGAGAAGCCATCGACATGTTGATTTGGGATGAGGGTGTGTGTAGGTGAGGGTGGGTGAGGTGGGAAGTGGAGATGGTGGGTCGAGAGATGACGGGAGGACGAGCGAAAGGCGGGTCTTTAAAGGGTCGAACGGTCGAGTCCACAGCCACGCAGGGAGCACGGGACAGGTACCGGAGGTCACGTTGGCACGAGAAAGCTCGGAGCTCGATAGGTCGGCAAAGAGGAACGGGAGGAGCCACGAGAAGGCTGGCACGGCAGGGTCCAGCCGTCCCGAGGGTGCGTTCACACCTCGGCTCAACTACCACCGAACGTCACATCGGCATGAGCGAGCGGTAGAGGCTGATCCGTCAACGCATCCTGAGGATAGCGATGAGGGGCCTCGAGAGAAGCCAGTCACGAGCCAAGACGGTCAAGCCGGTGGGCGTGAACAGATCGAGCCAGCGAGCCCTCGGCCGTGTCCTGGCTGGGCTGTCGACCAGCTTCCGACGTCCGTCCTTCGGGCACGATCTGACGTACTCGCCCTCCTGGGTTCCATCACGATCAGTCGCAACCGCACTCTGGAGGTGTCGAGGTGTCAGGAGCTCGTCAGAGGTCAGCACGATCGCGGAGGTCCTCATTGTCGTTTTCGAGCTCGGATTCTCGCCGGCCCTGGCCGTGAGAGAGTCAGACCTCATCCTCGCCGCCCCACCCACCGCTCGATACCCAGACTCGGGCACTCAGACCGTCTCTACAAGCTCGTAAGTTGACGTCCTGGAGACCAAATGAACGGGCGAGCTGAGGCGGCGTCTTTGGACGGTCTGGCTGGCTGAGGCTGAGGGGAAGGAAGATTGAGCTGATCATCTTCTGAGCTTCCCTCCCTCCGCCACAGCCTGCATCGTCCCTCGCTCACTTCGCTCACGGCCCCTCGGTTGACCAGCCTGCCCAGCATGTCGTCAGAGCCGATAGAAACCATCCCAGAGTGAGTGCCAGCGCTCTCGAGCTCCCGTGCTCGCGTCCGAGCTCATCGGACGCAAATGTCCGGCGTGAGCTCGAGCTCACCTCGTTCGCTGACTTCTGCTCCTTGTCCGCCGTGCTTTGTCACTCTGCCTCTCAGAGCCTGCATGCCCGTCCCGAACGAGAACTCGCACTTCAAACTGAGGATCGCAGGAATCTTTATCATCCTCGTCACCTCGTTGATCAGTCAGTCGCGCTCGGCCTCTTGTACCCCGTCGCTTGCGAGCTCACCCGTCTCGCTCTACCACGCCGTCCGACCTGCAGCTACGCTGTTCCCAATTCTCGCGAAGCGCTCAAAACATCTGCACGTACCCAAGCCCGTGTTTGACTTTGCCAAATACTTTGGATCGGTCAGTCACGCCTTCCAAGATCGAGTCCAGTCGCGTGAGGCCGCCGCTGACGTCCGCCTGCTTCTTGTCCTATCAAAAGGGCATTTTGCTGAGTACATCGACGATCCACCTCCTAGCACCCGCGTTTGAATCGCTAGGATCGGAATGCCTCAAAGGGGCGTGGGGCGAGTACCCTTGGGCGCCCTTGTTCGCAGAGCTCGCGATCATCATCCTCTTCTTCGTCGAGTTCTTCGCCTTCCGCTGGGGGACCGCCAAGCTCAAGGCGGCCGGTTTCGCAGGCCAGTACGACCAACATGGACACGACGGCGAGCACGCCGGAGGGGGACACGCTGGCCACGGGCCGGAGCCGTCTCATCTGCACACGGTCGTGTCGACATCGCACGGGATCGCCACCCTCGCCCCGGACGGTCACGACCACCACCTCACTCACTCGCACTCTCACTCTCACGCCCAGCCACACGCCCATACGCATGGCATCTCGACCGCACCCGAGCTGTCCGTGACCCGCGTCGTGTCCAAGAAGGAGGCGCTCGCCGAGGGAGAGCTGTCGGGCAGCGAGGACTCGAGTCTCGACGGCGAGGTCGGAAAGGAGAAGCTCATGACCGGAGACACTATGTCGCAGATCATCGTGAGTCCGCGTCACGAAAACATGCAGATCGGTGCTGCTTCAGCAAATGCCCAGCCACACCTAGCATAGTCGGCGAATCCGGCGCCAGAACGACTGACGCTCAGTTCACGCCATTTCTTTCCAGGGTATCTCGATTCTCGAGCTGGGCGTGCTTTTCCATTCTTTCTTCATCGGACTCACGCTGGGAACCGATCCTTCTTTGTGAGTGACCATACTTGGCACAACGCCTGCCAGTGGCGAAGGAGTGACCGGGCCAGGGGAGCCCGGGGAGGAGCAGGGCTCCTTTGCATCTCGGATCGCACTCCATATTGACCTTGCCCCTCTCTATTTGACGTTCCAGCGTCGTCCTATTCATCGTGATCGTCTTTCACCAATCGTTTGAGGGACTCGGACTCGGCTCGCGACTCGCCTTCCTGCCCCTCCCCCGATCGTACAACTGGGTCCCTATCGTCGCCGGAATCACGTGTAAGCTCCCTTTTCCTTGTTCTTGACGGTCTGAGCCCACCTGCCTGACGAGCCTGCCTCACTCCCCTTCCGCAGACGCGTTCACGACCCCATTGGGGATGGCCATCGGTCTCGCCGTCCGCAACTCTTATCAAAGCAACTCTGTCACCGCCCTCGCCGTCAGCGGGATCCTTGATTCGATCTCGGCCGGTATCCTTCTCTGGACGAGTCTCGTTGAGCTTCTGGCGCACGAGTTCCTGTTCTCGGATGAAATGCAGACAGCCTCGAACGGCAAGGTTCTCTACGCCCTGTGAGTCAACCCGTGCCTGCGCGCTGTCCCGTACTCCTGGCCTTCGAAGCTGACGGTTGGTCTTGTTTCTCTTAGCTTCTCGATGCTGGCTGGAGCTGGTATCATGGCCCTGCTAGGCAAGTGGGCATAGGACGTTGGAACGTTGGAACGGTGTTCACCTTTGGCCGGTCCGTTGGCGATCTCTCCTTCCCAGTCTCTAGACTTTATCCTTCACGACATCTACGATTCCATTTTCGGTCCATACCTTTGCTCTCCACTGATGTATACCCTGTACTGCTCGTCTTCCTCCATCTCGGGTCCCCTCCGGTTGCCAGGGACCCAACCGCCTCCTCGAGCGCGCGCGCGCTCAATCTTGCCGACGAAAGCGGACAGAAACGATGCGTCCGTCCTGTGTGGAGATCCTTCCAGCAAGATCTTGTGTCTTGACAGCCGTCGAGGTGCTGCTGACTGATTGCGGGGATGAGCCCGCTGCGGGGTCGAGGAGGAGCATCGAAGCTCACACGCACCGAAATCCTCGCCTCTCGCCTCCACTAGAGCTCACACCCACCACCCTTCCTGTCCTCCCACCCCCTCATACTCGTTTCAGGATGGACTACGTACCTACGGTCGTGCCTCATTACGTGCTCTGCGCCGACTGCGGTGAGTCTACGTCCAGGAGTCGCAGGTAGCGAGCTTCGAGAGCGAGGATGACGGAGAAACTGACGTTCGCACCTCTCGCTCGTGTCTCCTCTGCTTGCCATCGTCAGGAACGCCCATCGAGCCCAACTCGGGTGAGTCGCCCGTCACCAGAGAGCGTGCTATCTGATAGACCGTCTGCTGACCTTCTCTTCTGTCTACGTTGGTCGTGTGTGCAGCCAACCTGTGTATCGCCTGTCTCCGTAACACGTCCGTCCACTCTCTTCTCTGCCGCCTGGCGCTCCTCTCGCCTCTGCTCAGGCTTCAGAGGCTGGCCATCTACTTCAAGCTGACCTTCGTTCTCCTTGCCCTCTTTTCTCGATCAGTGTGGACATCACGGAGGGGATCCCGAAGCAGTCGTCGATCAACTTCTGCCGAAATTGTTCGCGGTACTTGTCCCCGCCCCAGTCATGGGTAGGATGCGAGCTGGAGAGCAGAGAGCTACTCAGTATCTGTCTCAGGAAACTAAGAGTGAGTCCGCCCGCTAGTCTGGTAGTCGAACGGCGGCCTCTCTGCGTCGGGCGAGCTCGAACGAGCGAGCTCAGCGGTCTGTGGAGGACCGGAACGAGCTCAAGCTGACGGATCGTTCCTTGTGCTTCCTTCGCTCGTCTGCAGGGTCTGGCAAAAGTCCGGTTGATAGATGCGTCGTTCGTATGGACGGAACCGCACTCAAAGCGTATCCGTGTTAAGCTGTCGATCCAGAAGGAGGTCAGTCCACAGCTCACCCACCGTCCAAGGCTGAAGCTCACGCTGACCGGTTCCGCCCGCTGTCGCCACTCTTCTACAGGTCTTTACCTCGACGATCTTGCAGCAGATCTTTGAGGTCGAGTACATTGTCTCTCACGGGCAGTGCCCCGACTGCACTCGTCTGGCTGCCAAGAACATGTGGAAGGCGTCGGTGCAGGTGCGACAGAAGGTCAACCACAAGCGGACGTTCCTCTTCCTCGAGCAGCTCATTCTCAGGCACAACGCACACAAGGACACGGTCTCCATCAAGGAGGCAAAGGACGGTCTCGACTTTTTCTACGTCCAGCGGTCGCACGCGATCAAGATGTGCGAGTTCCTCGCCGCCGTCACCCCCGTCCGCACCAAGGGATCCGAACAGCTCCTCTCCACAGACACCCACTCGGGAACCTCGTCGTACAAGTTCACCTACTCGGTAGAGATTGCGCCCATCTGCAAGGACGACCTTGTGTGCATCCCCATCAAGCAGGCCCGCCAGCTGTCAAACATCAACCCTCTCACCCTCTGCACCCGAATCTCAAACTCGCTCCAGCTCATCGACCCGACCACCCTCCAATCCATCGACCTCCCCTCCACCGTCTACTGGCGAGATCCCTTCCCGACCCTCGCCGCCGCCTCTGATCTGATCGAGTTCCTCATCCTCGACGTCGAGCCGGCCGGACCCACACGCGGCAAGTACGTCCTCGCCGACGCGCAGGTCACGTTCGCCAACTCTACGACCCAGCACGACGTCTCAGCCGAGGGCGGATCCGACTCGATCTTCCACACGCGGACGCACCTGGGAGCGATCCTCCAGCCTGGAGACACCGTGCTCGGATACCTTCTCTCGCGCGCCAACTTCAACAACGATCACTTTGAGACGCTCGAGCCGTCTCGGATCCCGGACGTGATCTTGGTCAAGAAGACGTACCCGAACCGACGCAAGAAGAACCGAACGCGAAACTGGAAGCTCAAGTCGATCGCCGTCGAAGCCGAGGACGTGCCCACCACCGGAGCGGACAAGGTCCAGGGACGAGGAGCGTTCGGTCGTCGTGGAGGTCTCGACCAGCAGAAGGTCGAGAAGGACTACGAGATGTTCCTCCGGGAGCTCGAGGAGGACCCCGAGCTCAGAGGTTCCATCAACCTCTACAAGGCCGCGACCGCAGCAGCCGTCGGAGACGTCAACATGTCGGGTGGATCCGGAGTGGGAGGAACCAAGGGCAAGCGAGGCGGACGAAAGTCTGGCAAGGCTGGCTTTGCGATGGAGGTCGAGGAGGACGATGCGATGGACGACGGAGAGTCGGGTGCGGCCATCCCGGGTGCGACGATCGAGGAGACGGACGACGAGGACGAGGAGGACTTCCCGGACATCGAGCTGGACGAGCTGCTCGATGGGTTCAACGATCTGGTGGTCAAGGACGAGGATGGTCCCGCGGGAGAGGAGGTAGACGTGGACGACGTAGAGTAGTCGTCGGGATAGATCATGCCTTGCAACCCGGTTCCTCAGACCTGAGCTTCATGTTTGATGTCCGAAATGCCTGCATAAGTGTGCGCGGTATCGTGTCATAAGAGAACAGCCTGTTCGAGGCCCGGTACGAAAACGGTTGGATCTCGCCTGATGGAGCTCTCGCGTCGACCGTGCGGACGGAGGCGAGCCGAAGGTGAGCTCAACGCCGACTCTCCCTCGCTCACGGCGTACTTTGCGGATGAACCCACTCTCGGACGCGGCCACAGAGTAAGCATAGCATCGAGTCAAGCTCTGGTTTGACAGTGCTGCCCTCTCCGCTGGAGGAGGACGAGATGCTGGCGCTGATGAGCTCGCTCCCTTCTGCTCTCCTCCAGCTGGCAGACGCTGGACACCACCTTCTACCGGAACCTGACCCTGTACGACCTCGACTGGCCCGTCCAGAACCTGGACCACCACTTTGTGGCGGTCGACAAGAACGGAGGATCGATAGGTCTGTGCTCTCGCTCTGACGACCGAGCTCACCAGGACCTCTCTCGGAGCTGACCACCCATCTCCTCGCGCTCTGACCTTCACTCTGTTGCTTTAGCTCTTCTGCGCAACCCATCAATACCCACACCATACTCGTCCTCCTCGATCGCTGCGCCGACCATCTTTATCTACAGCTCGTCCGGGCTGCCCATCGTCCAGATCCCGCTCTCGACCTCGCAGTCGAACCCATCCACCTCGGCCTCGTCCTCGACGTCTTTTACCTCACCGCTCGTCTTCGCCTACCTTCCCTCGACCTCGCATCTTCTCCTGCTCGCCGAGGATGGGACGTACAGGCTGTACGCGCCCAACGCGGGCACGTACGAGACCTTCCAGATCGGGGGCCAGGTCGGCGCAGAGGGCATCGAGGACGCAAAGGTCTACGACGGAGGCATGATCGTCAGAACAAACGGAGGATCATGGTGGGACGTACCGATCGAGCTAGGTGGTGGAAGCAGTAGCAGTGGAGGAGGTGGAGGAGGAGGGAGGCAGCCGAGAAAGTTGGCGGATCTCGTCTGGCCAGAGGGACCGGGGGGAGCGCCAGAGGGAAAGCTCGGGACGTGGATGGTCATGGACCCGTTAAAGACGCAGACGAGGATGGTCATGGTCGTCATCAACGTTGGAAGTACGCTCCTGACGCTCGACGAGGGGGAGTGCATCGACCAGGTCAGTCTGGTCATTCATCTGTCGCCCTGGCCCCAAGCTGCTCCGACCGCTGCCTGACCCATCTTTCTCCTGAACTATCCAGCGTTTATCTAAAGGGCCGTTCATCTCCCTCCATCCATCGCCATCAGGCCGCCTACTCGGTCTCCTCATCCCATCTCCCTCCGGCCCGTCCCTGTGGGTCGTGTCGTCCGACTTCCAAACCAACCACGCAACCATCCCCTACGCGTCTCTCCTCGGCTGCACCGACTCGCCAGAAGAGGCACGCGCCTGGAAGGGCAAGAAGACGCCAGATCACGTCGAGTGGTGCGGCAACGACGCGCTCGGAGTCGCCTGGAGCGGGTCGCAGGAGAACAGGGTCGTCATCTGTGGACCGGGAGGACAGAGCTTGAAGTTCCCCCAGTCGAGCGCGGTCGAGCTAGTCTCGGAGGTGGACGGGCTGAGGATCATCTCGTCTCGCTCCTGCTCGTTCGTGCAGAAGGTGCCTTGTGAGTGTTGTCCTCCCTCCAGGTCGCGACTGGCCTCTGCCCTGCGTGGCCTGACGCAATCGACCGTGCTCTTTTGCGATTGCACAGCTCCTCTACTTTCTCTCCTCCTGCCCGGCTCTTCACACCCGTCGTCAATGCTGCTCTACGCGTACACGCTGTTCCTCGCCTCTTCGCCAAAGTCGTCCTCGCTGCTTCAAACGCTCCGCCCGGACTTGTCTCTCGCCGTCGCAGGCTGCCTGGAAGCTGCGTCCGAGCTGTGGGAGCCCGAGCAGCAGAGGTTCCTGCTCAAAGCAGCCATCTACGGACGCGCGTTCCTCGAGGGCGAAGGTGACGCGGGTGTCGTCGAGCGAGGAAAAGGACTCAAGGTGGTCAACTGTCTGAGAGACTACAAGATCGGCATGGGCATCAGCTGGGAGCAGTGAGTCGTCGGACACCGTCTGTGCAGGATGACGCTTACTGATTCTCCGACTCACAATCTTCGATCGCAGATACATCCGTCTCCCTCCGACGCACCTGCTCGCCCTCCTCACCTCGCGCTCACTGCATCTGCTCTCTCTTCGGATCGCGGCCCATCTCGATCTCGACCCTGATCCTATCCTCGAACACTGGGCGTGCGCAAAGATCGCAAAGGAGGCAGGCAGAGAGGATGTCGACGTGTGTCGCGAGATTGTCGGCAAGCTCGGTGGCAAGGGTGAGGGCAGGGGCAGGTACGCCGGGATCGCAAGGAAGGCTTGGGGCGTCGGTCGAAGAGGACTCGCAACCATGGTCAGTCGGATCTGCTTTTCGATGTCTCATGTATCTAGAACTGACTAGGCTCCTTTGCTCCGCAAGCTGCTTGATCACGAGCCTAGACTTGCAGATCAGGTGCCGCTGCTGCTCAGCATGAAGGAGGACCGCATCGCGCTCGACAAGGCGATCGCGAGCGGGGACACCGACCTCGGTAAGCCGGATGTCGGCGCTGAATGTGGTTGACGTTGAACATACTGATTCGCTGCCTGTCTCGTCATGCAGTATATCACGTCCTGCTCCACCTCAAGACACATCTCGCACTGGGCGACTTCTTCCGGATCGTGGACGACCGGCCAAAGGCTGCCGCCCTGCTCGAAATCTACGCAAAGGAGCAGGATCGGGAGATGCTCAAGGACTTCTACTACCAGGACGACCGAAGAGAGGAGAGCGCGAGGCTCATGCTCGACGAGGCAGAGAAGGCATCAGTCAGTCCACCATCCAACCACACGGTCGAGGTCGCGATGACGCTAACACGTGGCTCTTTTTGCGCATTGTTTTAATCTCCAGGACGTGACGGAACGACTGGCAGCGATCAAGGCTGCGTCGCGGTTCTTCTCCGAGGACAAGGACAGGTCGTTCGAGTCAAAAGTTCGTAGACTGATTCACCTCGTCGCCCTCGGTGCGTTCGTGCTGACTGACGTCCTGCTTCTACACCGTCGACACAGATGATGGACGAGTCCTATCGCCTGCTCGCCCTCCAGCAGACGATGGAGAAGGAGGACACGGACGACCGAGGCGTCATGCTCGTCGGCCTCTCGGTCAACGAGACGATCCGCAAGCTGCTCGAGGCTGGTCTGCCAAAGAAGGCAGAGAAGATCAGAGGGGACTTCAAGGTGCCTGACAAGAGGTACGCCATCTCTTCGCTTTCGCTTACACATACGCTCTGCCGCTGGAGATGTCAGAGCTGACTTTCAGTTTCTACCGATGTCGACCTGCAGGTTTTACTACGTCAAGCTTCAGGCGCTGACGGCCATCCAGGACTGGCCTTCGCTCGAGGCGTTCGCAAAGAGTCGTCGGTCACCGATCGGATACGAGGTTTGTCCGAACCACTTCTCTCCCCTTGCCCTTTTGCGCATCTGACCCGGTCTCCTCCACCTCTTCTTTCAGCCGTTTGTGACCCATCTCGTCTACAAGGGCTACCCGAAAGAAGCAGCGCGCTACGTCCCCCGGTGCGACGCAAAGAACCGGGTCGATCTTTACGTCAAGTGCGGCGACTTTACGGCCGCTGCGGGTGATTGCAAGGAGAGAGGGGATAAGCAGAGGTTGGAGGGATTGGTGAGGTTGGCGCCGACGAAGTTGGTGAAGAGGGAGCTGGAGGCGGTGTTGAGTTCGATGAGTCGATAGGCTAGGCATGGCTGGACTGGCTTGGGTGGAGTGGATGGGATGAGATGAGGGGATGTGAGGTGCCGGATGGGTGATGACGATTGACGATCTTGATGAGACCCTTTTTTCTTTCCCTTTCTTGCTCTCGAGCGCGCGAAAAGAGTATCCATCTATGCGAAACGAACAAGTCTTAGTTTTTCTCCCTCTCCTCAGCAGTTGCATCCCGCTCAAGGTCCGCCGCCGACGAGCCCTTCGTCGGCAGCGTCGACGACTTGCCCTTTCTGAGCTCGAGCAGAGTCTCCATCCCCTTCGCGACCTGAAGACGCGAGCGACTTTCTTTGTTCGGGTCGAACACATGCTCGCTCTTGATGATCGTCATCAGAAGGATGATAGCCGCCTGCAGATTGAGCGACAAGATGAAAACGGCGAGTCAGGTCCAGTGAACAAGGGTCATCGACGAAGAGATGGACGTGGACGCACGGTAAGACCAACAAGCGAAATCTGCAGCACAAACCCACACACATCGTAAAAACTCCCAAACGACGGGTTCCCCGGCGCGACGTTTCTCAGAGCAGGCATCGCGAACAGCGCCGTGATCGGGAACAGCACCAACGACTCGGAGAACTCCCTCCTCCAGATGAGGATCAGCATCAGTTGGAACAGGACGACGAGGGTGATGGTCCAGTTGACGATGAAGATGCACATCGCAAACGCGATCGCCGCTCCGGAGCGTTCGACGGTGATGGTGAGTTGTTGCGAGTTTGGGTCGATCCAGTCGAAGGCGGAGGAGGAGTTGGAGCTGAAGGAGTTGGTGGAAATTGCCCTGCGTAGGAGAGCGAGGAAGCGACGGAAGAGGTCAGGTCTGTATCTGTCGCGCTCGATGAGCGCAAGGAAGAAAGAAGGTGGGGACGGACCAGTTTGAGATGACACCGGAGAAGATGGGTGTGACTGGGTACGTCTTGTGCTCGTCTGGCTGGACGACCAGGAGCGAGGTGATGACCTTGTACTTGTCGAAAGGGTACGCGAGGTCTGTCACGTTCCCAAGACGAGCCGACACGGTCAGCTTCTCGAGCCGAACGTGCTCGAGGAACACGGAGAGGGACCGGGACGGACCATTCGCCCTCCTAGACTCGGTCAGGTAGCTGATTGAGAATTGTAGATCTTGCGACCAGGTCTGCCAGTAGCCCCAGTAGTACCCCGGGCCGGCTCCTTTGCTGTCGGCGTCCCAGTAGTACGATTGCGCCTGCAAACGTTAAGGCGTGAATGAGCCTCGACGCTTCCGAACTTGTATCATGACCGAAGAGTCATTGCTTATACTGACCTTTGGATCGAAGCCGTACACCCGTTTGGTTGTGTTGTACTGGATGGTGTTGTTTGCCAATCGGGTGTGGGCGGCGCTGGTCGTGTTCTCGTTCTGGTACACGTCGAACGGGTAGCTAGATCGCACAACAGACGCCGGATCAGTCGCTGATCTGGCAGAAGGATGTGCTGTCGTTTGTGCTCACTCTGGAGTTGAGCAGTCTTCGTCTTTGACCGAGGTCGACAAGGTCGTCCCGCACCCAAACAGCGTCCAGAGGATCGTGATCTTTGCGTTAGGGAGATCGACAGCTGTCACCTTGCCGTTCAGAGTGATGTACTGGTACAGAAAGCAGGCGATGGGCAAGACAAAGAACAAGGTCAGCTAAGGTTGGGCTCAGCGAGGCGGTGAGCGTCGGACGAACGTCGTCCGTCAAGGTTCTGTCCTGGGTCGAGCTAGCCCGAGAGCGAAACTTGAACGACTGAGCACACAGAGTACACGCTCGTCAGCTATGGTTATGACTTGAAGCCCTGGATAGTGACGAGATGGGCGACTGACTGTCCTCATGTACGACGCGAAGGACCCCCCAATGATTGCCCCGAGCGCGAGGAGGGCGACCAGGATGAACAACGGGACAAACCACTTCCGAGAGCGATACCGACGGAGGTGCAGCCTGTGCTTGCAAAGTCGAGCTGACGTCGACGTCGTGGATTGCCTGTCTCGCTTGTCCTTGTCCTTGCGGTCTGCATGGGAGCTCGAGTGTGAGCTCGAGCTCGGGCGAGGCGGGCTCTGTAGCGTCCCGTCCGACGCGGCCGAGTGCGCAGACGGCTCTCCCACTGGACGACCGTCGACCGGCTGATACGACCCGGCCAAAAGCTTCGATTCTTGTGGTGTCATGTCGGTTCGGGTGAGCATGTTGGAGAGAGGGATGGTCGAGAGGTGCACCTCTGTCGCCCGCTAGTTAGGCGGAAGCTGTCTGGCGCCGAAGCGTCTCTCAAGCGGCTCGTCCTCCGTCAACTGCGCGACACGCCCGATCGCAAGGAGAGTCATGAGTCATCGTCTCGGACATGAAGATGCATGTTGCCAAAACACTAACGTAACGACTCACGCCTGCTCCTTCTGCTCGGTCTCCTCTCCCAGCCCACTCTCGCTTCTTCTCTCCGACGCGTCCGAGCTTTGCCGGGTCCGACCCTTGGAGAAGAGGCTCTCAAAGTCTCGAAAGACCCGAGCGCGAGAGAGGCCCTCCTCCTTGGGGTCGTATCCGTGCTCGTCACCAATCAGGTTCGTCAGCAGGATGATGGCCGACTGCAAGAACGACAACAAACAGGACGGGTCAGTCTAGTGCGCGTGCGGCTCAGACGTGATGAAGAGACAGACATACCGAGAGCCCAACGAGCGAGATCTGGAGTACGAATCCGCATACGTCGTAGAACGACCCGAACGACGGGTTGCCGGGGGCGACCGACCGCAACGCGGGCATGGCGAAGAGGGCGGTGATCGGGAAGAGGACGAGCGACTCAGCGAACTCTCGGCGCCAGATGAGGATGAGCATCAGCTGGAACAGGACGACGAGGGTGATGGTCCAGTTGACGATGAAGATGCACAGTGCGAAAGCGATCGCTGCCCCGGACCGCTCGACGGTGATCTGAAGCTGTTGCGAGTTCTTGTCGATCCAGTCGAAGGCGTCAGAGGCGTTCGAGTTGAAAGAGTTGGTAGAGATCGCCCTATGGTGCAACGGCAGAGGAACATAGCGGCAGAGATTGTCAGCCAAAGACACTGATGCAAGTGAAGCGATAGAAAAAAGAAAGACGCACCAGTTTGAGATGACGCCCGAGAAGGTAGGGATCACCGAGTACGTCTTCATCTCTTCCGGCTGGACGACGAGGAGGGTGGTCACGATCTTATACTTGTCAAACGGATAGGCGAGGTCTGTCGACGAAAGTGTACGCGGAAAGGCAGAGCGTCAGCAAAGTGGACTCGTAAAGTGACCTGTAGACGGACATACCGTTCGCTTTTTTCGACGCGGTAAGATAGCTGATCGAGAAAGGAAGATCCTGGGACCAGGTCTGCCAGTGTCCCCAGATGTACCCGGGGCCGCCTTCGTTGGTCTGTTCCCAAAAGTACGTTTGCGCCTGATAGGGAAGCGAGATGACTGAGCGTCGTTGCTCACGGAAGGTGAGGGTTCTCCACAGTAGACTGACCTGTGGATCAAAGCCGAAGACCCTCTTGGTGGGGTCGTACTGGATGGCGGTCGTGTTGGTGGACCGTTTGTGCGCCGTCCTGGTGGTGTTCTCGTTCTGGTACACATCGAACGGGAAGCTAGATTAGGCGATAGAACGAACGTCAGACAAGTCGTTTCTGCTGAGCACGGCGTACGGCGAGGACTGACTCTGGGGTCATGCAGTCTTGGTTGTTGTCCGACCCTGTGAGGGTGCTCCCACATCCGAACAGCGTCCAGAGGACGGTGATCTTGGCGTTGTTGAGGTCGACAGCCGTTACCTTGCCGTTCAGGGTGATGTACTACCGGGCAGGCGAGATTGCGAAGACGTCAGCCAGCAGCACAGGACGGACATGTCAAACCTGAAGATTGATCAGACGCACATCGCCAGCCGCTTCGAGCTCTTGGACGGCAGTCGCCCGCGAGCGGAACGCAAACGACTGGACAGTAGGGAGATGGTCGTTAATCACAATCGCCAAAGAAAGAGGCAGCGGAATGACTGACGGTGTTCATGTACGATGCAAACGAGCCGCCGATGATCCCTCCGAGTGCGAGCAGGATGGCCAGGACAAACAGCGGGATGAACCACCTTCTCCTCCGGTAGCGACGTAGGTGCAGCTTCGGTGGTCGCAGCTGGCTGACGGTCGACAGGTTGGACCATCTCCTGCGTTTCTTGCTGTCGTCCGCGTGGTCTCCTTGTAGGAGCGGGGCGGCAGAGGACGCGCCGTCGGGAGCCGACGAGTCCAACGCCTCGTCTCGCGGCAAAGGAGCGTCCAGAGACTGATACGATCCGATGGAGGGGAGATCGAGCGGCATGCTGTCGTTCCTTTGAGGGATGGTGTCGGAGGGAGGAAGCCGACGACATGCTGGCGGAGACCAGACTGGGTGAGTCGCGCAAGGCGGACGAAGCGGACAGCCTCCCGCGCCGCGTGTGCCGATGAGCTGCAACATCGGTTGTGCGTCATAGGGAGAGAGGAGCGTGTTTGAATGGGGTGGGAACAGCTGAGGCGTTCCCAGGGGTGCCTTGGCGGAGTCGGAGGCGGAGGAGCGGCTGCTGGCGGAGGAAGCTCACCAAAAGGGGAAGCGGACGACACGCGAGCTCATCCGTCCTGGAGCATCTTGTTCAGATGGCAATCAGCAACTTGGACGGATCGCCGAGAGACGCCTCTAGGCCGTAGGTCTTGTCGAGCGAGGGGAGACTCGGGCGAGCCATGACAGCAAAGAGATGATGGACGTGGGCGGACGATTGACCGCGAGCTCATCCGACGAGTTGACCTCTACCTCACGCCTGCTCCTGTCATCGCTCCCACGACCTACGACCATGTCTGTCTCCTCGATGGCATCCACATCCTCGTCTATACCTCAAACGCACCCATCCTCGTCAAACGGGCCTGCTGGGTCCTCGTTCGGAACGCTTCCGCCGACAATGAGCTCGACGACGAGCTCCTCAGGCTATGTGTACCCGCCAATCTGGTCGTTCCCACCCTTCTTCACGTGAGCCGCCAGACACGTCGTCCTCTCTGCTCACTGCTTGCGCGGCTGACATGGCCTGTGTGAGGTCTCTCAGCCAGCAGCCGAACCCTCAGACGCTGCTCCATCAGACGTCGCTCTGGATCAGCCTGTTGCTCTCGTGGGCACGCTTCCACAGGGTGTTCCACCTCAACGCAGACAGCCAGCAGGACGTGCCAGAGGTGTGTCACAACAAGCAGATCAATCGGAAACTAGGGAGGGAGTTTTTGCGCTATTTGATGGGAGAGATGGTCAAGGCAGGTCAGCCCCGGTCGCCTCTCTCACTGTCCCGTTTAGCTGAAGCTGACCCTCTGCTCTCGATCCAGGCCAGGCTTCTCCGACGGTGTCTCCGTCACCCAAGCAGGTCAAGGAGCTTCCTGTGTCTGTGACGCTGTACTGGCTCAAGCCGGAAGAGTGGGCGGCCGCCATCTACGACTGGGTGAGCTCACTTCGCCCTCCGCCGACGCGTCAAAGATCGCACTCACTGACCCGCTCCTCGTCGCCGCATCGACGGCTAACTTGTTACCCAGGTATCCAACACTGGGCAGACCAACTCGATCCTCACGTTCTACGACCTCCAGTCCGACACATCCACCCGTGCGTGCTTTCTCTCGTCTGTCCGGCGCGTCGGTTGGCGTCGAGCTCTCGATGATCCGGTACCAGGCAGATCGGCTGACGCCGATGTTGCTTCTGTTTGACTCTTCGTCGCAGAGTTCCACGACCTTCCACTTCCTCTCTTGCGGCTTTCGCTCGGGATCCTCGCAAAGCAAGGCAAGGCGCAGGTGTTCAAGGGCACCACCGGCGAGGACGGACAGGAGGAGGGAGAAGGAGTCAAGTTCGTATGAGGGTATGCACGTTGGCGTTCGCTCTAGGCCTCTCTTGGACTCGCAAGAGGAACGACCAGGGCGATCGGACCGGCACTGAGATCTCCCGCCCGCCACCTCGGCGTTCTCGAGGCTCCTCCCGATCCTGTCACCCCGATGCGTCGAGCTCCGGTCAAGAACGTGACCCGTCTGGTGTCTTGTGTTCCTTCCGTCGATGGAAATCCCAGCCTATAAAGACCCGCCTCTCGCTCGTTCTACCCGTCTTCTCTCGACCCACCATCTCTTTGCACCTCACCCACCCACACCTACACCCACACCTACCCACACCAAACCCAAACCAACCCACTCAACATGTCGATGGCTTCTCTTCCCAACAAGACTCAGGTGCTCCAGTGCCAGTCCAACAACCCCGTGCGTCCCCGCTTGTTCTCGCGTGCAAAGCGGCCTCGTTCAGTCGCTCACCTTCCGTCTCTCTCTTCTCTCCCCTCTCGCCCTCTCAGGAGTTCAAATCCAACTTTGGCAACGTCTTCAAGGTCCAGCACTCGACACGCCCGACGACCTCCAGGGCCAGGAGTGCCTCGTCGAGATCCGAGCCATCTCGCTGGGCGTCGCCGACAGTGAGTCCCGTCGTCTGCGAGCTCGTTCGGCTCTTCCATCTTTCGTCGATGCTGACCCGCTCTTTGATGGGTCTCCTTTTCAGT
>BTPH01000184.1:0-13830 GCA_036245725.1 Mrakia hoshinonis
CCTCCCCGCCGACCGGCCCCGACCGTGCCTCTCCCTCCTACTCCCAAGCCCAAGGCCGCCTACACCACTCCGACCCGAAGGAACGCCGTCCGCCGCACTCCCTCGCCCGTCTCTTCTCTCTTGTCGTCCTCGTCGTCGGAGACGATCGTCCCTGCCACACCTCAGGACGACCGGCCGTCGTTCATCCGCGTCTCGGGCAGCAAGCTCGAGCGGTCACCGGCGTTCATCGCCTGGTAGACACATAGACTTTCTCTTCAGATTTGTTCCCGCATAGCTTAGCATCGTGTATACCCCCCTGTTCCGGCCTCTGTTTGTTGTTCTCGACCCCCCATCCTCCCGACCTGGCTGGCCCAGGTCGCGTCTTGTCTCGATCTTGGGCTCTTGGTGTCTATCCTTTACGACGTCGTGTGTAGCTTGGCTTGAGTCACCTAAGAAGGATGACCTGCCTCAACATCAGGCTGCCTTCAAAGAAGAAAGAGGGACGGAGAAGCTGAGCTGTGCGCCACACGTGACCTGTGGGACGAAGCGAGCGGATGGAGCTCACCGATGCTCGAGTCACTGTCGACCGTCACCTACTCCGCCGCCGGACTCACTCAAGCACGCAAGATGCCCATCCCATACCTACCCGACGACGTCCTTCACGAGGTCCTGTCGCACTTCTTCACATTCGACATCGATGCGCCCACTCCCGACCGCGATTCGTACGAGATCCGTCCGCGAGCACCCACCCCTATCGGCTAGTCCGCCGCGCTCCTCCTCGTCTCCAAACACTTCCGGGACCTCGTGGAGCCGTTCATCTGGAAGACGCTTTCATCGATCGACCTTCGGACTTGGTGCTCTTCTTCGCGCCCAAGACGGGTCTCCTGATGGCCAAGGGAGCGAAGGGCGACGCACGACGAGGATGGGTCAGGGAGCTCGTCTTCGGCAGAGATGCTGCCGTACCTTTCGACGAGGCCAAAATCCAGAAGGAGATGAAGAAGAAGAAGAAGCTCGTCCCCGGCAAGTCAGTCGACCTTCACATCCGCCTGCTTTCAGCGCCGCTCCCGAACCTACGAACCCTCGTGCTCGGCCGACCCGCCTACCAAGCTCCGTTCGCTGTCGACACCGACTCGACGTACCAATCAGTGTGGAATTTCGTCGATGAAGTGTCTGGATACTCGATGACCGAGTCGGTCGAGCAGACGGGCTACCCGTTCGAGGATCTCCTGGTCGACATGTACGGCTGGCTCTGGGACGACCTCGCCAGTCGCAACGACAGGATCCTCGCCGAGTTTCTCAGAACGTACGCAAGTCGCCTCACGCTACTCCGGATCACCCTCGCTCCATCGTCGGGATGGGACAGCGACGCCTTTGGCGGATATGGAACCGTTTCAAGAGCGACGATCACGGCACGACTGCCCATCTCGCTCAAGGATGCCAGCGGCCCCCGCGTCGTTCTCAAGATGCCGGACAACAGCAAGTGTCGGTATTTGGACTCGCTTCCGACCGTCGAGCAGCTGCGGAAGTTCGCAAAGTTGCTTGCTCCTGATGCAAGGGTCGAGGTCCATTCGCCCGCCTACGACACACCCGGCTCTGGGACAGCCGAGTCGACCGAGACCGGGGAGTGGGAGAACTGGACGCTGGTTGACGAGCACGGGGCGAAGTTTTCGTTCTCGCCCGAGCTGACGGTCAGTACGCGCTCTCTCTGATGATCTGGGCGTGTCGCAGGTCATCGCCAGCTGAAGCGCTTCCCTTTTTCTCTCTCCGTTTCGAAGAAATTGGGAAGCTAGAGCGTGACCGCCTCGCGTACTTCCGCCCATGCCTTACGAGGTGCGCTGCATCTGTCGTCGGTGTTTCGGGCTTTTCATCTCGGCTCAGTCAAGCTAATGGTAGTCCATCTGTGCTTGTCAATCATCTTGCTCCAGTCAGAGCCGTGTCCCCAGCCGTGGCATCATTCCTTGCGTCTATGATCATGATCTCTCCCTTCCATCAAGTCAGAGTGTCCCCTGCGAGCGTCCCTGCCTGCGTGCAGGGAGGCGGCTCCGCGATCGACGCGAACTCTGTCTCCGCGCGAATGAGCTGAACGTGCCGTCTCCCTTCAACCACCTCGACGCCCTCGCTTGCACCTTCTCGGCCATCGCGACCAGCAGACCTACCTCACGCTCCTTTCGCTCTCTCATTCTCTGCTCCTTGTTGTCTTGCTGCGATGTCTGGCTACCAGTCGTTACTGGCGAGGCTGCCGCAACGTCGCCTTCCTCCGCTGAACCGTCTCGTGAGTCGCGCCTCGTCCGACGACAGACTCGACAGGACGCGTTTGCTGATACACGTTTGCATCTCTCGTGCTCTCTTATCCTTCAGGTTATCATTGGAGGAGCTTCCTTCCTCGCTCTGATCCTGCTTCTTCCGTTCTTCTCTCCGCCTGTCGCGGAGACGTTGTCGGCTGGGACGAGCTCGGTCACGAGCTACTGGAACGGAGCAGACGACTGGAACTCGAGAAACGCGAGTGACGGAGCACTCCGATCACATGGAAGGAAGGACAACTTTAGGGGTACGTACACCATCGCGGAGGACAATGAGCAAAGACAGCTCGGCCAGACGCGCCAGGAGGGAGGAGGAATCCGAGCGGAGCGAGCTCATGCATCGGGGATGCAGCGATCTCGACATACTGCAAAGCTGACTAGCTTGTGTAACCTCGTCTTGTGTGTCGCAGAGAACCTCCGACCTGAGCTCAAGTACCTGATGTCTGGCTTCCACTCTGGATGGAGTGAGTCTCATCCTGCCTTGAACCGTCGGCGCATGACCCGAGCTCACATCGCGCTCTCTCTCCCTCCTGCCTCCTTGCCTCGCATTTACAGCGAACGACGTCATGATGGGAGCAAACGGTCAGTCTGTCTGTATCCCACCTTATCTCCTCCCATCGCGGCTGACCATCCCACCTCTTCGACCCGACAGCCATCCACCTTGCGCTCCTGACTGGCCGCATACCCATCATCTTCCCCTTCCCACCCTCCCTCCACCTCCGATACATCGACGACGAGGCCCACATCCCTCCCTCGATCCCGTTTGACACCGTGTTTGACCTCAAGCGTCTGTCGCACGACCTCAAGATCCCGATCGTGCAGATGTCGGAGCTCAAGACGCGGATCGAGACAAAGCCCCTGCTCGGAGAGACGATGGACCTCGTCCACCCCGTCCAGGAGGAGATTGGAGGCTTCTCCATCTGGATGATCACCAACGGCAACTTTTACGTCCGGCCGGGCCAGACGGAGCCGCAGGACGGAGCGGCAGACGGAAGGAGGTGCTACCAGCTCGACACCTACCGCATCCGTGAGTCGACCAATGTTTCTTCACGCCTCTCTCCCTCGTGTATCGATCCTGACGCGATATCTCTCTCGATCGCAGAGCCGTACTTTACCCCCATACCGCCCACCTTCCGCCCCGCCGAAGAATGGCACGCGACCGCCTTCCGGGACCTCGTCGCCCTCTTCCAGCCCTCGCCCAACCCCTTCAGAGACTACTACTTCTCCGTCGTCCCCGAATGGTTCAAAGCCCGCAACCGCGAGCCGCCCAAGCTGATGCCAGAGGATCACGTCCTCTACGTTGACTTCTTGTACAACCTTGGGGAGGGAGGCGACGATGGACGGATCGATTGGACGGGGAAGGGAGAGTTGGGGAAGGTTGGGGCGTGGGAGACGGTCGGGAAGCATATGAGGTGGGAGCCCAAGTTGGAGGAGATGGCGAAGGGGTATCTGAGACGGGCGTTCGGGGCGAGGGACAAGAAGGGGGCGAAGGTGCCGGACTTTATCGCGGTGCACATTCGACGGAACGGTTCGTCCCCTTTCTTGTCCGTCCTGGGTCTGGTCTCTGGACTGACAGATCTCGCCCCCTTGTAGACATCGGCAACATCTGCGCCGACCTCACGCCCGAGGAGATGGCCAACGCCGTCGAGAAGAACTGCTACGTCTCGCTCAAGTCGTACGCCGACCGAGTCGAGGAGGTCCGTCAGGAGCTCGCAAAGAAGAAGGGGATCTACCCGAAGCATGTGCTCGCGACGACGGACGAGCACGGAGAGGAGTTCCTTGCCGAAGTGAGGGAGCTAGGGTGGACGATGATCGATCATGATGCAGAGGAAACGGTCGAGAAGAACGGGCTCTGGTACCCGACCTTGATCGACTCGGTCATCCTCTCGATGGGGACTGGGTTCGTCGGAACTTCGGGATCGACTAGTACGTCTCCACGCTCATTCCTCCTCTCAACCGCCTTCCTTTGACTGACACGATCTCGCTTTCTGCTTCGCAGTGTCCATCCTTGCCCGTCGTCGAGTCGAGGAGTGGAACCACGGGATCGGAAAGCAGGTCTCGAGAGAGTACGGAGTACGTCCCATCCCTTTCTCTCCCTCGTTGCTGCTTTCTTTTTGCTGTGGCTGATCATCGTGTTTCCCTTTCGCCTCGCAGGGTCTCCCGGGAGATGACTAGACGTCCCTGATTGCTCAGGATCAGGTCAGGTCAGGTCTCGGTTTTCTCCACTGTCTGTACTACTACTCCTGCCGTCCCGATCAGACTATGGTGGCGCGAACGGCTCTTTCTGCCCAGGCTGTCCAGCCCTTCCGCTCGGGTTTCTGTTCCTTCTCAGTCTCGTCATCTTACATTCGGCTCCCCCTTTTGGGCTCGCGTCTTTCCATTTGCTGCTTTTCCTTGGGGGTCGTGTCGGATAGAAATCATCATGTCCGCTTGGTTAGGTGGGGCAAAGCTGGCGAGTCGACTCAGTCCGTCAAAGACACTCGATCCCCTACATATCCCCGAAATCCATCCCTCCCCCACCCGCACCCTCTTCCCCACTCCCCTCGCTCCCCTCACCCTCCCCATCCCCACCCGCAAGCACCTTTCCACCCCCTCCCATCCCTCCCTTCCCCCCACCCCTCCCCTCCTTCCGGCGCCTCTTCCCCTCCCTCACCAACTCCATCCAGTCCTCCTCCTCGCTCTCACTCGCCGCCTCTACCTCGACCCCCCCACCCTCCGCAAGTTTCAACGCCTTCTCCGCAGCCTTCTCCCACCCTCGCTTCGCAACCTTCTTTTCTTTGCGAAGGGACGCCTCGGCTTTGACCTCGGCCTTTTTGGACCAGGCAGGCGCGGTGGTGGTTGGTTTGGGTTTCGAGTCTGATTTGCGTGGACGGGGGACGGAAGAGGCGAGGTCGGAGAGACGTTGGGTCTCGCGGGGTTTGGAGGCGTAGGGGTAGGTGGACCACTATGTCGAGAAATAAAGACAGGAGCAAGGGTCAGCATGGAGATGCGTGAGGGCAAGGGGCGCGCCGAGGCAGAAGGAGACGTACGTTGACTTCTGCGTCGGTCCAGACTCGTTCGAGCTCAGGAGCGGGTAGATCTTCGTCTACGTCCTCTTCGTCGTCGACTGCCGGTTTGGGCACGACAACGACAGTGTCCTGCTCGCCGTCCATGACAGCGTCTGCTGTCTCGGCAGGTTCAGGTGCCGACGCGACTCTCGAGTCCGCATCCGCCGCTGTGCTCGACTGCACGTCTCCGCCGGCTCCCTCATCCTCCTCAGCGGGAGCGACTTCGACGGCTTCCTCCCTCCCCTTGCCCTTCCACTCGATCCCGTTCCTCTTCCTCCAGTCCTTAACTTCCGGTCCACCAGGCATGCGCAACAGCCCAAACGACTCTGCCACGCCCCCGAGATCGAGGTCCTTGACCCGGAAGATGTAAGACGCCTCGTGTTTAGAGTAGGCACGAAGGAAGGAGACGAACGCCTTGAGCGAGCGGTCGTGCAGGTCGCGGTCGGTGAGGAGGATCTCGCGCAGATGAGGGAGGAGAGGGGTAGAAGTGGAAGGGAGAGGAGGAAGGAGCCCATGTGGACGGAGGGGGATCTTGCGGACGGCGAGGAAGTCTGCAGAGATGGTGAAAGAGGACTGGTGTCAGACGCACACAACATAAATCCAAGGGTGACGCGAGAGCGGGACTGACCGACATACTCCTCCTCTCTTCCCTTCTCGAGCAAGATGACTGCTCGGCCCTTTCGACCGGCTCGCGCTGTACGTCCGGCTCGATGACTGAAGTTCTTGGGGTCGACAGGAGCGTCGTACTGGACGACCATGTCCACGTCGGGTAGGTCGAGTCCTCGAGCGGCGACATCCGTGCAGAGTAGGAGGGAAGGGGAGATGGTGGTGGAGGGGTGAGTCGAGAAAGCTTTGAGGACAGAGGTTCGGTGGGTCGGAGGAAGGTGGCCGTGCAGGGAGGAGATGGTGTAGTCGGAGAGGAGTGGGAGCTTGGATAGGATCTGGAGATGATGCCATGACGCAGTGGAGATCGAATCAGCCAGACGCGATCAATGAGCCAGATGAGAAATGAGATGAGACTTACCCTGAAGAAGTAGTCGACGGCCGCGCACGTTGCCATGTAGACGATGAACTTGCTGCCTCCAACGAGCACGCCGTCGGCGTCCTCCCTCGCGCGCTCTGCCTCGAGCACACGGATGAGGCTCTCGAGCTTCTCTCCCTTATTGCAGACAAGACTCGTGTTGGTGAGCGTCGCCGGTGTCCTCCGCTCGACAGTCTTGCTGCTCGAAGGGGCGTTTGGATCCTCGTGCATCGGTCGCTTGGACTTTGACTCGACCTTGACGACGATCCGGACCGGGTTGCGCAGACCGACTCGGACGAGCTCGGTGAGACCGTCGGTCATGGTGGCGGAGAAGAGACCCGTCCGACGCTGCTTGGGCAGATGGTTCAGCAGGCGGGTAAGGGTAGGCGAGAAACCGAGGTCGAGCAGGCTGCAGGAACGTGAGTTGTTCGTCAACTGAGGATACGGATTGGAGGGACGGACGTTGTGACTTACCGGTCTGCCTCGTCTAGAACGAGGACCTCCATTTCCTTGACCCTGACGATGCCCTTTCCTCGTCCGAGCAGGAACTCGTCCACCCGACCGGGCGTGGCGACGACGATCGAGGCCTCGGTGTCGAGGAAGCGAGCCAGGTCCTGGGCGGGCGTCGACTCTGACGACGAGATGAGCAGCAGAGGAGGGGCGAGCGACTCGTGAGTGAACATCTGGAAGATCGAGTGGATCTGCGTGGCGAGCTCTCTGTGGCACGAACAGGCCAAGGTGGGGTCTGGGTGAGCTCGAGCGAGAATGGGCTGAGGGTGAGCTCGACTGACCTGGTGGGTGAGATGATGAGAGCGCCAATCTCGTCCCTCTTGAGCGGCACAGGTCGTCTGAGGATCTTCTCGATGATGGGAATCACGAATGCGAGCGTCTTGCCTGACCCGGTGACGGCCTGGCAGCAGGAGCGAGGGCAAGGTCAGCTCCGTCTGTGAGTGAGCTCACCTCTGAAGTCTGGACGGACCTCTACGACAACGTCCCTGTTGCCCATAAACATTGGGATCACGCTCGCCTGGACGGGTGTCATCTGATCAAACTTCATGTCCCGGATCCGCTCAGCACTGAACAGGAAAGAACAGCAACGGCGGCAGGTGAGCTCGGGTGTGAGCTCGGTCGGCGACGAGCGGGAAAGACTGCAGCGAGCGTACGACGAGCGACACTCACACCCAGGGAGTAAGAGGCTGCTTGAGCGACGACCATGGTCCAGCGTACGACGGAGCAGAAGCGAGCACCATCCTGTGCGTTCAAGGTCGGGGTTGGGAGCTCACCTCCGGGTACGGGAGGCCAATCGAGAAATTCAAGGTCAACGCCGAGCTCACCGAGGCCCTCCCTTTCTGCGAGCCTGCAACCACCACCACGTTTTTCGGGCAGCATGTCTGTCGCCGTCCTCATCCCGACTCAGAGGATTCACGAGCAACCGCCCTCGTCCCCGCATCGGAACGCACACGCGTCCTCGTCTCGGACGACGCTCTCGGCTACCTCGACCTACCCGACCCCGTCCTCCTCCCCTCCACCTCCCCTCCCCTCTCTCCTATCCGTCTGTCGAGCGGCCTCAAAACGCGTTGATGTCTGTGACCAACGTTGGCCCCTTCGGATGGAGCAGAGAGCGCTCCAGCTGGTCGATGGGAGGACCTAGGCAGCTGGGCGACGTCGACCTTCGCTTCCCCCCCCCCATCGACACCGCCCCGGGTCGCTCGCATGCGTCCGACCTGCTACAGTCGCTCGCACGCGCTTAGCAGGTGTGTATCGCTTTCTGCGTGCACGTCAAGTGACGGAACTCTCTTCTTCATCGTTCTCCTACCCGTTCCAACCACGTCACTGCCAGCACCTCGACCTCCTTCCCTCCTCCCTCTCTCCTCCCTCACCTTCCCTCCCCCCTCCCTCCTCCCTCCCCCTCTCCCTCTCCATCTCCCTCACCCTCACTCTCGCCCGCTTCCTTCTTTGCTGCTTTCACTCTCTTTCTCGGTTCCACCTTCTTCGGAACGCCCCACCCCAACTTCTTCGAACACGCCGTCCCGTGCTCCCTCGAGGCTTGGAAGTGCTTTCTCAGCGTAGCCGGCAGCTTGGTACGGAACCGACAGCCGGTGTTGTCAGTGTCCGGGCAGGCGTGTGGCTTGAGGAGCACCTCGGCCTCGTCCCACGAGATCCCGAGCTTCTCGGCGTGCTTTGCAACCTCGTCGTCGCATTTTGTCTCGCCGCTCTTGACGGTGCGGCGGTGGGCGGCGAGAAGTCGGACGGTGCCGAACGTCTTGGAGCACTGGACGTTGGGGCAGTCGTGCTCGCCTTCCTTCTTCGGGAGGGGGCCATCACCATCGCCCCTTGCTCGCTTCGTCGGTGCCCAGGGCAGCTCGTCCGCCTTCCGCTTCTTTTCGGCCTTTGCCTCGAGCATAAGCGCCAACACGTCTCCCAAGCCGGCGGCGAGCTTGGTCTTTGTAGCCTTTGCGAAACCCTTCTTGAACGCGTCCGGATCAGCGGCGAGCTTTGTCTCCATGCCCTTTGCGGCTCCCTTCTTGAGCGCATCCGGATCAGCGGCGAGCTTCGTCTTGACGCCTTTCGCAGTACCCTTCTTGAGCGCATCCGGATCGGCGGCGAGCTTCCTCTCCATGCCCTTTGCGGCTCCCTTCTTGAGCGCATCCGGATCAGCGGCGAGTCGGGTCTGGATGGCTTTTGTAGAGTTCTTCTTGAGAGCGTCTGGATCGGCGGCGAGTTGGGTCTGGATGGCTTTTGTAGAGTTCTTCTTGAGAGCGTCTGGATCGGCGGCGAGCTTGGTCTCGATGCCTTTCTTGGCCTGTTGAGACATGCCAAACTGGAGGTGTGTCTTGTTTGGGTCGAGCTCGGACCTCGTCGACGTGGGATCGCTCGGCGCCCATCCTCGGACCGTGTAGTAGTTCTGGACCGCGAGCGGAAGACGATTGAATGCCGTCTCTGCTGGGAAGTTCTTGATCTCGTCTCCTCGCAGCCAGCCTAGCTCTTGCTTCTTGACCTTTCGGTTCTCGGACTCCTTCCTCGGCGCGGCGAAGCGGACGAACGACGTGTTCTCGTTCTGGACGGCGCGTCGATTGGCGAGCGCCATGACGAGCGCGACGATCGCGTCCTGCCACGTTCCTCGGCCGACGTGCCATCCTCTTCTCGGCGACTTGTTGCACATGAGCGCGCAGAGATGGAGGATGTTGATGTCGATGTTTCCGAAGTCCGACATGCCTTCCGTCTCGAAGCTGGTGAGGATCTGCCAGTGGACGTACGACACTCCGGCAGGGATCGAGCCGTGCTCGTTCTCGAGCGCGGGGTAGGCGAGCGGGGCGTAGCAGTCGACGACGTCCCAGAACTCGTTCTCCTCGAGCCACGGTGCTCGTGCATCCTCTCTGAGAGCCTGTGCTGGTGCTCCCATGTTGATGTGGATCTCGTGCTCCTCCATGTTCTCAAAGAACTGCTGCATCTTGCGGTTGGTGACAAACTCGTAGTACTTGGGATGGAGGTCTTCTCCTGTCGTCTTTGAGATCTGGGTCTTGTCTCCGATGCCGTTTGGTCGAGGGTCGGGCTGTCTCTTGTAGTCGATCGCCGTGCGGACAGAGTAGATATCGGAGCCGTGAACCTGAATCAAACAGCGGGTGTGAGCCGCGCGCGTAAGGTCAAGCCGCGTTGAGCCGACTCACCATCGACGGCTTGAATCCCTGACTGAAAAGCACGTTCATGATCTTTGATCCCTCACTGATCATCTCGGATCCTGGCAGGGCCGCCTCGGGAGGAAAATGTGCGTTGAGCTTGAGGACGTGGTCGACGTTCCCGCTATCCCTGACTCATACGACGCGAGTCAGCTTGACCCGGTTCGATCGGATTTGACACGAAAGCGAAAGCGAACGCACGAGGTGAGTTGACTCTTGTCCATCACCTTCTCCAAACCCCCATTCTCGGCAAAGAACTTCTGCGTCACCTCCCACAACTCGTCCCTCTCTGCCTCGTTCTCGGCACGCGTCTCGTCCTGCCCGCACTCGGCCGCCTGCGAGAACAGCGAGAGTACGTGTAGCTGAGCGTAGAACCTCCAGTGCTCGATCTGCTCGTCCGACAGTCCTCTCGCCTTTGCCTTTTTGTAGGCCGACTCGCTGTTAAGCAGCGACAGCAGGAGCATTCGGACGATCTCTAACGGATCAGGGCCTGGACGGACGAGAGCGGGCTCGTGTGAGGCAGAGGCAGAGCTCAGCTCGACTTATGGGACGAGAGACGGCGTACTGTGAGTCTCATCCGCCCCTCTGGGCTTCACTCCTTCGCACTCGCTGGGCAGACGGGCGCAGAAGTTGGCCTTGGAGAGCAGCTTAGCTCGGGGTCCAGGCTCGGATGGGTCGACGGCAGGGATCTCGGCAGGGTGAGCCTCGACGGGCGCCTCGTCGCCCTCGTCGAGGTCGGACTGGCCGTCGGCATCCTCGTCCGGGTCGATGTTGAGGTCCTGGTACTCGTCAGGCTCCATGAGGTCGGGCTAGGTGGGTGTGGGAGGGACGTCTGGAAGCGAGCTCTGTCGAGCTCAAGCTCACCATCCTGCTCGCCTCCCCTCCACCTCGCGGCCGACCCAGCAGACCGTCATCGACCAACCTCACATATGCTGGTGACGAGGACAGTGACGAAGACGGCTCTTTAGTCGCAGATCCTGCCGCGCTGGACGCGAGCCGAGCTGCAAAGGGCAAAGGACGAGCTCGCTCTACGCCGTCGACGCCAACCGCCTCGTCCCGAGTGGGCCGGTTCGTCTGCTCGTACGCACCCGACCAGTGCTCCAAGGCGTTCACAAAGAGGGCCAAACTAGACGAACACATTCTCACTCACACTGGAGAGGTAAGCACCATCACTCCCTTTGCTATGTCGAGCGGACCTGCTCCGAAGCTCACGCTCTCGCCGACTTCTGCTCGTTAGCGTCCCCATCCGTGTCCGCACTGTCCAATGTCCTTTGCTCGTCCAACCCACCTACAAGCTCACGTCCGAACTCATCTCTCCGAGGAGGACAAGCCGTTCGTTTGCTCAAAGCAGGACTGCAACAAGCGGTTCTGGACCGCCCAGCACCTCAGGAGGCACGAGGACGGATGCGGAGAGGGACGATACCAGGTCAGTAGCACATCACTCGAGACTCGTGCATGAGTATCGTTGCTCATTTGGGATCCCTGACGACCTTTTCCGCTCGTTTAGTGCACCCTCTGTCCTGCGTCGTTCTCTCTCTCCCATCAACTTCGATCCCATCACGCACTCGATCATTCCCCACCCGGCACCAAACCGTTTCCCTGTACTGAGCCCGACTGCGACAAGTCGTTCGCAACCTCGCAAAAGTTGCGACAGCACGCAAAGATGCACGACGGTCCGTCGCCCCAATCCCTGTGGCGCAAACCCAATCATCTCCTCGCTTACCTCGCCTTTTTTCTCCACTCTTCTCCAGACTCGCGCTACCTCTGTACCCACTCTTCCCACCCGCCTGAAGGCATCTCGTTCTCGACCTGGACGGCCCTGCGAGCGCACGTCTCGACCGCCCATCCTCCCGAGTGTCCGTACGACGAGTGCAAGGGTCGCCCACCGTTCAAGACCAAGAAGGGGCTGAAGGCGCATCTCAAAGTACACAAGGAGCGAGAAGAAGACGATAGACTGCTCGGCGAGGAGGAGCCGGCTCGAGGGCGAGGGAGGAAGCGAACGAGAGGAGCGAGCAGCGACGAGGACGACAGCGATGCGAGCGGGGAGAACGAGCAGATACAGAGGAAGAAGCGACGGAGGAGCGTCAGCGTGGCTGGAAAGGACTTTGTCTGCGAAGTGGAGGGATGCGGCAAGGCCTTCAAGTCGGTCAGTCGGCTTCCCAGTCTTGGCTCCAGTCGTTTCCAGCCCGGCCAGAGACTGACGGCCTCCTTCCTTCGACCCACAGAAAAAGGCTCGCAAGACACACAACCAGACTTCGCACCTTCAGCTCCGCCCTTTCATCTGTCCACATCGCGACACGACCGGCTGCACGATGGCCTACGGACACAACCACCTCCTCCAGCGACACTTGCACAAGGCGCATCCCGCTCTCCGTCTGCCCACACCACCGCTGGCCATCAACACCGCCTCACCTGCTACTACCACCGCTCCCAGCCGCGCTTCCTCGTCCACTGTCCCTCGTCGTCCATCAGCCGACGAAGTGATCGGCTTCCTCACCGGATCTACCTATGTCTCCTCTCGCCAGATCGCCTGCCCCTTCCATGGTCGGTCCGGCACGCTCGTCCCTGCCGTGGGCGCCGATGAAGGGTGTGGGTTCCGCTTCTCACGGGCGTACGACCTGAGGCGACATCTCGGAAAGGTGCATGGGGTCGTCGTCGATGAGGAGGAGAGTCGAGGGATGGCGGAGCGGTTGAGGGGCGAGGCGTGAGAGATGGACGTCGTAGACGGCTAAGTTGTGTCGGGCTTGCGAGTTTCTTGGATAGTGTAGCGGCGCATGGATCTGCATGATATCGCAGGTTTCTCACTCGTCTGCGTCGCGTATACGCCCCACCCATTCCCTCACCTTCCCCTCCAACCGTCCCAACGCCTCTCGGCCCCGCCAGAAATGATCCACGCCCTCCACTATCTCCGGTTTTGCCTCGCCACCCAGACCTCTCACCCATCCCTCCGTCCCCTCCGCGCCTGAGGCGAACTGATCCTCCGTCCCAAGCAACGCCAGCACTTTGGCGTCCGGCGGAAAACGTGGTGCCCGAGTGAGGGGAAAGAAGAACGGGAGGAAACGCGGGACCTGATCTCCCATGACGGTCGTCAGTGATCGTCTTCAGCGGAGAGATGCAGATTAGAGGAGAGACGTACGCACCGGCGAGACCAAAACATAGTGCCACTTGCCCTCCCCCCACCCTGGCGGTACAGTCTGATATCCCGCCAAGAAACTCCCATAGCTATACCCAGCACACCATACCTCCTCCACCTTCCTTCCACCACCCTCTTCAACAGCCTTCTTCGCAGCAGCCAGGACAGCCCCGTAGTCTGCTATGGCGCGCGCACCGGTCCATCCTCCCCAGGAGCGAGCTCGATAGATCGCTGTGGGGATGTCGAGCGCGAGGAAGGTGAAGAGGAGGGATTGTACGACGCTTTGGATGGTGTGAGATTGGACGAGGAGGAAGGGAGAAGGGGGTCAGCTGGACTGGGGTCAGGGGGTTGAGGACGATGGGAGGAGATGAACGGGTCGGAGATGGAGCCGCCTAGATGGGAGTACGGGTGGGCGATGATGGCGAGGCTTGGGGTCTTGGTCGGTGATGAGGTCGACAGAGATGGGGTCGAGGGTGTGTAAAGCAGGGCTTGGGAAATGTGCGGGACAATGAGGGTCGTGACGATGGGAGCCGGGGCGGAGGAAGAGGTCATGGTGAGCTCACTGCGCCGAGGCGGAAGCTGTGAGGGTCGAAACGAGGATGAAGAGGTCGTGGTGCGACCGAGTGGTAGATTGTCGGATGAAGGTGTGGGCTCGAGGCCGGCGTGTTCCCGA
>BTPH01000185.1:0-17443 GCA_036245725.1 Mrakia hoshinonis
CAACGACAACCTTCCTCCTCCTCCGTCGAGGAAGAAGAGGGTCTCTACTCTCAAAAAGAAGGTCTCTGTTCTCCCTCCTCCCGATTTCGACGACGATTTCGACGACGATCTCGACTCCCATGATCTCGCTCCCCATCGTCTCTCCTCGATCGGCCCCGACAAAGGTCTCTCTGTCGATCTTCCCTCGGATGACAACGACGCCGCGCCTGCGTCCCCGAGGCTGTCGAGCAAGGCCAAGGGCAAGGGCCGCGCTGCAGTGGACGAGGAGCCGATCAAGAAGGAGGAGGACGTCAAGGGAGACGAGGACGGGAGATTGAGTTCCGAGGGGGAAATGATGGATGAGGATGGGGAGGACGATGATTGGGAGAGTGTAAGTCATGTTCTACGCTGTCTCATCTTGATGAGCATGTACTGACTCCATATTGGATGATTCAGGACTGGGACGAGGACGAAGACAATCCAGTGGGAGTACTAGGAGAACTCGATGACAACGACGAGAGCGACTGGAGCGAAAGCGGCGACCAGAGCGAAAGCGAGTCTGACGAGAGCGCGTTCGAGTACGAGGATGAATCACCTCCGCAGCAGCCAACCGGCAGCTCAGCCAGACCCACTCGCAGCCCTGCAGCGACCGACAACAAACCCGCACCCCCTCTCGTCAACGTCGACGCACCCCCTCCCGTCAACGTCCACGACGCACCCACACCCGAGTGGCTCAAGCGCGACTACTTTGCGACGCTCAAGGCCCAGGTGGGGAACGATCAAGAAGCTCTCGCCGAGATTGAGGAGATCCATCGTTTGTGCTCGGTCGAGAACGCCCGGGAGAGAGCGGCCAACATGCGAAAGTACGCACCCAAGCTCGTCGAGGAGGGCTTTCGGGAGCAACAGCTCTACCTCGAGACTCTGGACGCTGCGAGAAAGAGGAACCCGGGGAGGTTCAAGGGGACAGTCAACCCGTGAGTCCCTCTGCTTGCTGCAGCATCGTCTCGCTTCCAAAGCTCACCATCTGCTGCTCTTCTCCTTTTCTTGCCACTACAGCCTTCCCGCCGACTACGACCCTGATGTCAACCTCCCTCTCCCGCTCCTGCCCATCTGGAACGTCCTGCACTGGGCCCCGAACGACCATGCCGACGAGACGGGAGACTTCCCTCGCTTCGCAGACCCGTCGATGAGGACCGCCTACCCGACACTCGAGCGCGCCGACACAACGCCCGTCATCGACTCGACCATCAACTCAAATCACGACGCTCGCAGCTGGACAGACGACTGGCACAAGGAGACATGGTCTTCAGGTCGGCGGGCAAAGAAGGCCAAGCAGCAGCCGAGCCTCTCTGCTGACCGAGACGCCTTCCCAAAGGGCGAGTACGCCAAGGACGAGGAGATGGACCAGGCCGCCCAGCGCATCCGAAGATGGGCGCTGAGGCACAACCCAAGTCTCGTCATCGTCGCCACCGGCTGTTCTCTCCCTCGCCAGTTCGAGGCCCTCGCAAAGGAAGCAGACCTCCCGTACGAGAAGACGACGTTCGTCTTCCCTCGTCCCGCCCACACAAGCCGTCTGCTGCCCAACTACCTGCCCGAGAAGGTCGCTCTCACCGGACCCAACCGAAACGTGGTCTGTCACTTCCTCGCCCACTTTGCGGACAGCTCGTTCAAGTCTCGCAACCGTGGCTACGAAGCAATGCTCATCCGAGGACTTGTCCTCGAGTGGGTCATCCAGCGCGTCCTCGCGATCACGGGCATCCGGATCCAGCCGGGAGACGAGACGTGGCTCTCACGCGACATCACGATCCGCCTCACCGGACCCAAACTCGAGTTCCACGTCGCCCAAAAGATCTACAAGTCCTCGGGAGCGGACGCCCGAGCTAGGTGGCGGGAGATGACGCCGACCGAGAGGACGGACCTGGTCAACCTACAGCTGAAGCTGCGCGGTCAGGAGCAACTGACTGCTGAGGAGACGCTCCAGGCTCTGGCACCCGGCACCGCCAAGATCAAGAGGAAGAGGAGGCTGACCGAGGGCGTGTGCTTCAACTGCTGGGCGACCGAGTCAACGCGATGGTACGGGAGGTCAGTCGAGACCCGGGCCTGCCACGCGTGCTACTTGTACACCCAGAGGACTGGAAAGCCGCGGCCGAGGAGGCTCTGGGACCCCGAGCTCGCGTACGACGACGTGTGCTTCAACTGTGGGACGACCGAGACGGCATCGCAATGGAACGGATCATCAGTCGAGACCCGAACCTGCAACGCGTGCTACTCGTACGCCCAGAGGAAGGGAACGTCGCGGCCGAAGGAACTCTACGCCCCTGAGCCGTCCGAGCCGTACGACGACGTGTGCGTCAACTGTGGGACGACCGAGTCGGCATCGCAGTGGTACGGGACCTCAGCCGAGACGCGAACCTGCAACAAGTGCTACCAGTACGCCTACGCACATGGAAAGCCTCGACCGAGGGAAGCCTGGGACGAGGTCTTTGCCGAGCAACAGCCACACGTCTGCGGCAATCCCGCGTGCGGTACAACGGAGGCTTCGCAGTGGGAACGAGGTAGGGGTGGGACGCTGCTGCTCTGCATCAGGTGCTCCATGCACCAGAAGCGGAACTCGGGGAAGATGTGGCCAGAGGAGAAAAAGAAGATGAAGGGGAGGGCAGGGAAGAGAAAGAGGTAGTTGTTGGGAAAACTTTCGAGCCTTTCCATTTTATGAATCATGATATTGTGAACGCCTCAACTCTTGTAAAGTGACTTTGCCCGAGTCTGACCATCAGCGGACCCATCATGTCGATCGACATGGAGTCCATCACGTCCTTGAGCTCGTGTTCGTCAACGGGGTCCGACTCGAGCAAGGGATATCCTGATGCCGGCGTGCCCTCGCGCACGTCTGCCCATGCCCTACAGATGTATTTGTGGGTTCCAAAGTCGATCCTCTGGCAGACTGAGTTGCAGTAGCGGACCCTTGAGCAGCGCGTGCACGAGACCAGATGAGGGTGGACCGCACCGCACGCGAAGCAGGCCCGCCTCGCGTACTGGTCGATGCTGTGGTACCGGTCTTCGAGCCGAGACATATCGGGCGTAGCCTATCCAGATTGTGCTGGTCGGGTAGACGAGATCGTGACAAGGCGGTGTCTGGCGAGTCGGTCGTGGTGAAGAAGGGAGGAGGGGATTGAGGTGAGCTTCGACCGTTTCCTTCTCGCCTGCCTCCGAACCACCACGACCCCCCGTTCCCGCCTAAACAGTCTCGCCCCTTTCCGATCGCTTTCTTTACAGCCATGGACGACATCTGGACCCGTTCGTTCAGGACTGAAGTCGAGCCCGACTCTGACTCTGACCAGGACGCGGACGGTGTCGAGGCCGGGGAGGAGAGTGAGGTCGACGAGCTCGGAGCAGCCGTCCTTGCATCCAGAGAGGACGAGAACAACATCGTCGTCAAGCACAATCCATGGTACGTCGACAGTATCGGTGCACTGAGCGAGACGGTGCTTGGCTGCTACTGGCAGCAGTCGCGGGTGGACGAGCTGACCTCGGTTGCTTTGCGCGTGTCGCCACGCCTAATGTTTCTATCCCTTAGGACGATGGTCCGCCTGCGACACATCAAGATCAATCAGCTTACACGCATTAGCCAGTCATAAAGTGACGCATGTACCGACCCGATCTCCAGGTCCGCTGGGTCCCAACGAGATGGTCCTGACCAGCCTACGCGTCTCCATGTCGGCTTGCTCGAGGAACGTGGCGACCTCGAGGCCCGCGTCCGTCAGGGGGACCCAGACGTTGTACCATACGAGGTTAGGGTTAGGACGCGTCTCTCGCATATAGTCATAGTAGTTGGAAAGGTTTCATAACGCATCTAGAGCAGCCGGGCAACGTTCTCAGCGACCCTTCATGCAGAGGAGCCCCCGTTCGACTTCCTCTGCCCCTGCTTCCCTGGCGTCACACCTGCCTTGACCTTCTGCCCAAATTTCGCCTTCCTCTCCTCCTTGGCAGTTTTCCTCTGCTGGTCCTTCTGTTTCTGCGCCTGCGGACTGGTCGCCTCGACAGCTGCGGGTTCCTCTCCGGCGTCCGTCTCCTCGTCTGGCAGCGTAGAGTACAGCGCCTCGATCGCCGGCTGGTAGTACTTCATCTTCCACATCTCCCCAATCCTGAGGCGGACGAGGTCGAGTCCGAGGGCGAGCACCTGGTTGTCGTAGAATGCCTTGGAGATGGGCGACGCGGACGGCGACACGGGCTGCAGGGTGAGGGAGACCGCCTTGGGATAGCGTTGCGAGAAGTGGGTCAGAAGGACGTTCGTGGCCCTCATCCTGACACGGAAAGAAGAGAAGAAGCAGATGGGAAAAGTCAGCAGAGTGGAAGCGCGATGAATCGACGGCTGTGGCCCAGGACCTACCTCCGTCCGACGTCGATCGCCTGCGCGAACGTGCTGTGTCCCTTGTCCCTTGCCATCTCTGACAGCAGCTTGGTAGCAGGCGGAGGGAGGTCGTTCTCGGCAGCAAACTGGCGAAGCTTTTCCACCTCAGCAATCTGTTCGGCCGTGTCGTCGCCGATCGTCGCCTCGTGGATGAGAAGGGTCGCGTCCCGGCCGACCTCGATCAGCTTGGTAGATGGCATCGTGTCCCCTGAGTAGCTGCACGCGCCGAGATGGAAGCTGGTCAGCAGCTGAGAACAGGCTCAGTATGAGATGTTTCTCTGCTTACACGAGCTTCCATCCGTCCTTGTGCACGAGGATGGAGCCAAAGCATTGATGCCCGCGATGAGGTACGAGGCAGGTCTCGAAAGTCGAGAGACCGGTGGCCGCGTACATCTCGGTGAGCACAGCCAGATATTGATCGCTGCACAGTGTCGGTGTCAGAAGACGGCGGTCAGCGGCTTGAACCGAGACAGGGCGACAGGCGACAGGCGAGACTCACGAGAGGGTCGACTCTGGCAAGAGGGCGATGGTGTCGATGAACCGGACCTGGCTCTCGGACGGTCGGGAGCGGAAGCCGAGGTCCTGGAACTCTTGGCTCTCCGAGATCAACGTTCGGATCCGAGACGGACCGATCACGTAGATTGGGTCCGAGTGCTCGACCACCTGGGAGGCATGGCGAGCAGGACGAGGGCGAGTCAGCTATGGGTAGGATGCGGAGAGACAAACCTAGGATGGCGAGAAGACGGACCTGTCGCCTCTTTGCGAGCAGGCGGGTGATCCCAGAGTGGTGATCCGCGTGCAGGTGAGAGATAAAGATGACCTTGAGGTCGCGCAAGAGCTGGTCGAGATTGGCCGTGCCAACGGACCGGGCGAGCTGGCCAAACGTGCCCTCGCCACAGTCGAGGAGGATGCCACCGTAGCCGGGTACGTCCAGATGGGTCGCGCTCACTGCAAGAGCAGTCAGGCAAGCGAAAAGGCGTCAGCATGGTCGAACAGACTGGCAAGCGACGGACTCACCGTTCCTGTACTTTGACGGAAGAGAGCTGCCGGTTCCGAGGGTCGTCACGAGCACGTCGTCTCCAGGTTGGGTAGGTCGGTCGCCCAGAGCCTCCAACCTAGCGACCGTACCCCGCGCTTTGCGGACCTCGTCAACGAACAGAGGGACCGTCTTGGTCAGGTCGGCCTCGAGCTCAGCCGGGGAGAGCGCGGTCAGTCGGTCGATCGCCGCCGCGGGGAAGGTTCGCTCGCTCGAGATCATGAAGCCCGAGGAGGGCTGGTCGATCGGGTGGGGAGTACCCCGAGGGAGGATCGACACATTCTGGGTCGGCACGAGAGCGTGGACGTGAGGAGGGACTGGATGGGTTCAAACGGAAGATCGAAGCAGTCAGACAGTGAAGGTAGAGCAGGCGTCCAAGAAGACGAATGAAGACGTACGTGGCGAATCTGTGGTAGGGGGCGATGTGTCCTGTCGACGGAAGATGGTGGGGTCGAGGAGAGAAAGTTTGACAGACATGGCAGCAGCTGAATTAAACGTCGTTGGGTTGCCGAGGATCGTTTGGTCCCCAGAGAGATGCTGTGTGGCGCATCACGGACGCAGAGGGTCAGCATCGTCATGGAAGGACAGCGAGACCGATACTGGGCTTTACCTCGACGTCCGGTCCGAACGAGGCCATCCAAGCTTGGTACCGTTCGTCGTCCGACCAGATGCCCCAGCGATGCCAGACGACATGAACAGGGTAGATACCTTCCGCGTTTGGCGTCCGGTACTGGTCCCAGATCGGATTCGCGACGAGGCGCTCGACGTGAGCGCGCGTCGGACAGTCAATCACAAGCGTCACCTGCGAAAAAAACAACTCGTCAGCTAGAAGCCAAAAGGGTGGATGGGTCGACCAGCCTCATACTGGACTCACGGATGCTTCAATCTCCTTGTCCAGACACATGGCCGGCGTCACCTCCCTCTTGCCACCCTCAACAGACGCGTCATCGACCCAAACGCTCTCCCCACCCCCTGCGAGCTTGCCCCTCGACCACTTTGGCACTCCCAGCGAGTCGGCCACGCTGACGAGAAACTTTCCCCGCTTTGATGGACCGACGACAACGTAACAGAGCCGGGCGTCGAGCGGCACATGTCCCGTCGGCCGAGGCAGATGGCCATGGTTCGAGATGTTTGGGGACGCGGGCCTGTCTGTGCTGCGTGGGACGGGAGCGAAGACCGGGTCGAGCGGGTTGAACAAGCGGGGGTCGGCCGGCCGAGGGTCCTTTGTCGGCTTGGACGCCGTGGACGGAGCGAAAGGTGCGGTCGTCCTGGACACTCGGGACAGTGACTCCCGCCTGAAGTGTCGGACTTCGCGTTCGCTGGCCGAGAGTCCATCGTCAACGTTGAGCGGCATCCGAGTTCGATTCCCGCCCACTGCTTCCGCCCCGCCGAGTGACGGTGACGACGATCGTTTGCGTTTGAGACGAGAGTCCTGCGAGTCAGACGCCTCGCGCGTCGATTCAGTGCTTGGGTTTACGAGCACGGCATAGACGGTGATCAGATGGTCCCGAAACACGGGCGAGGCGTCGGGGAAGGGAGTCGTCACCGGCCGCTCGATGATGTTCAGATACAGGTCCGTCCTGGAAACACGGCGAGAACAGTGCTGGAAATGTCAGCGTGCGGATCTCGGGAACAGTGTCCAAAGTAGAAGAGGAGGGAGCAGCAGGGCGCACCGGTTGCAGTACGACCGCATGGTCGAGACGAGATGGGACAGGTTCTCAGGTCCGATCAGATTCAGGTGAGGCACCTTCTCTGCCATGGTAAAGATCATGCCTAAGGGGGAAGCGAGATGCGAGCTCTAGTCAGCGAGAAGGTTGGCCTGAACCGAGACGACCGAGTTGACGGTTTGAGCATGACTCACCCGACAGTCCTCCTGCCTCGTCCGTCGAGAGTCCCGTGAGGAAGATGCTGTCGAGCGCCCTTGTGGACGAGACAGTCTCTCCGAACGCTCTCTGTGTTCCCTCTGCTGCGTTGAAGAGGTACTGTCCTGTCGAGAACCGGAGGAGCAGCGACGGCTCCGAGTCTGCCGTCCTCGCGGTGAGCGTCTTTGCAAAGTACTCCATCGCCTGCTCCTGTAACTTTGGAAGACGGACGACTGGACCGGACGCCTGATGGTGATGGCTCTGACGAGTGGCCGATGAACAGGTGCGGCTGGCTGCGAGGAGGGGAGCGGTCCTCGAGAGAGTCGAGAGCGGAGCGAGCCTCGGTCTCGCGAAGGTCCACACACTGACAGTCCGCTGTCAATCAGACGAGCGGAGGGTGGGTCTCGGACAGTGGGAGGAGCGAAGGGCGTGAGAGCTGCTCAGGCGGTCGGGGTCGATGGACGTCAGGCGGACGGGGAGGGGATCATGGTCAGCTCGAGCTCATCCTCTCTTCTCCCCCCTCCTGTCGACGTTCGCGTCTTTTGGCGAGCGACACTGTGACCGTCGGTCGTGCGGGATCAGTGGAGTGACTTACGATGCTGGCGGTCGTGTTGGATCTCTGGTGTGTGTGTGTGTGAGCTCTCGAGGTGAGCTTGGCCCGAATTTCGCTGCGGTGGACAAGGTCGGGGAGAGCTCGAGCTCACCAACCGATCCGACTCAGTCACCCACCGCCCTCCCATCTTGAACTCTTCTCATCTTCTCTCCTACAGGTGAGCACACTGGTCTCACAAGCAGAGCATGATTTGACGCTGACGAGCCCGCCGGCTGCCTTTCAGATCGACCTTTCCTCCGCTCGACACGTCCCTCGCTCGGCTCCCTTCCCTCTGCCTGGCCGGATTCCGCTCCCTGCTCGCCCAAACGGTTCCCCCCCACTCCCTCGTCGCCTAGAATGGCCATCTCTTCGGATCCGACAGGTACGCCGTCCACATCGATTATTATGCCCTGCTCTGGCGAGGTGCTGACTGAGCTTTGGGCTGTTGTGTTTGGCTCGTAGATGTCTCGCTGTACGGAGGAGCCGACACGCCCTCGCCTCCCTCGACCGCACCCTCGGACGGGACAGACTCATCAGAGGACGACGTCCAGCTCCTCACCCCAGGACCGACCTCGCTCCGTCAGCGACAGACCGCGTCCTCGACGGTCACAAAGGACAGCCCAGACGAGAGGGAGCACGCCCGCGTGTACGGCCTCGACAGGACAGACTTCCTCTGGACAATGACAGAGGAGCCGCACAGGTCACGAAGACTGCAGATCCTCAAGGACCACCCAGAGGTAAGCACACGCATCCTCATCAGAGGGCTCGTACGAGTGGCGGTGTTGCCGGTCGTTCCCATCGCTTCGCGCTCCCTCGAGCTCAAGCTCACGCGTCGCTCTCCCCCTCCTCTCGCTCGTCCCAGATCACCAAGCTCATGGGCCACACCTCTCTCACAAAGTACCTCGTCTTCCTCGTCGTCGCCGTCCAGGTGACGACCGCCCTCCTGCTCCGAGACACGTACCCGCTGAGCTGGGGGTTCGTGCTCGCCTCGTACGTGATCGGAGGGACAGCGAATCAAAACCTCTTCCTTGCGATCCACGAGATTACTCACAACCTGGCCGCCAAGTCAATCATGGCCAACAGGCTGCTCGCCATGACGGCCAACCTCGGGATCGGGGTCCCGTACAGCGTTGTGTTCAAGGTCAGCACCGGCCGTCAAAGCGGGACGAGGCAGGGACGAGCGTCGATAGCTGACTCGATGCGTCTCATTCCGACCTTCGCTGAGCAGAAATACCACCTCGAACATCACAAGAGGATGGGCGAGGACATGGTCGACACCGACATGCCGTGCAAGTTTGAGGCAATGTGCCTCAACAACGTCGCAGGAAAGACCTTCTTCGCGTCCGTCTTCTCCACATCTGCCGCTTGTCAGAGACCATACGCTGACTCATGTTTGTTTCGTCACCATCTCCGCTGTTCCAGCATCTTTCAGATTTTATTCTATGCCCTGCGCCCGGGCTTCATCCGGTCGCAGGGCGCCTTCACTCGCTACCACGCGCTCAACTTTGCTGTCGTGCTCTCGTTCAACTTTGCGCTCGTCAAGGGGACCGGATCCTGGTCGCCGCTCGTGTACTTGCTGATGAGCAGCTTCATGGCAGGCAGCCTGCACCCGCTCGCGGGTCACTTCATCGGTCAGTCCGCGCCCAATCTTTGGACCTCTGTTCCCCTCCCGCACCGGCTGACAAGTGCTCGTCTCCTCTTCTGCAGCCGAGCACTACGTCTGGGAGGAGGGAGACGAGCAAGAGACCTACTCTTACTACGGCTGGCTCAACATCTTCGCCTACAACGTCGGCTACCATAAGTGAGTAGTCTTTTCGATCGTCTTGCTGCTTGCCTCTCGTCTCATCACGCCCCTTCTTCTTCCTCTTCTGTTCCCAGCGAGCACCATGACTTTCCCAACATCCCCTGGACTCGCCTCCCGGCCATCAAGACGATGGCGCCCGAGTTCTACGCTGACGGTTCGTCCCCCTCCTCTTCTGCTCTCTCTCTTTTTTAGGACTCATACTGACTCGTCTTCTTTTCCCGCCTCTTCTTACGCAGATGTTCTCAAGTCGCATGCGTCGTGGCCGTACGTGACGTACCGGTTCATCACGGACCCCAAGGTGGGCATGTTCTCTCGCGTCCGAAGGGAGAACAAGGGCGACTAGCGCTTCTCTTTATTTCGCCCGTATCATCTCCTAGAGCGAGCCGGTCTCGCTCGTGCCTCTCTTTCGCATCGGATGAAGCTTTGACGCGATTGCCTTGCCTGGCAGCGAGCGAAGCGACGTTCAGCCTCCTGAGAGAAAGCACATGACAGCTTGGCCTGTATGATGGCTGGACGCCGGCCGTTCCGAGGTCACCTGATCTCGGTTCGCGTCCTTCATGCGAAGGGGGCGCAGCAAACGCCGAAAGTGGTTGACGACTGACCTTCGCGAGGAAGACGGTTGGAGTCGAACCACCGTCTCGCCTCGTCCCGCTCTTTTCGTCTTCCCTTCCAAGAACAGATTTTGGTTCGTGGCGAGCCTCTGCTTGTCGCGCGAGGATCGCCACACCAGCCTCGTTCTCGCAGGGATCGCGAGTGGGTTGGCGGTGAGCTCTGGGGAGAGAGGGCGCAGGCGTCTCTCCGACCTCGATAAGCTTGTGCTCTGGAACATGAGCGCAGGGGAGGTCATCTTCTTCCTTCTCGAGGTAGAGGGCGTTCAAATGTGGTGTTCAAGATGGTATTCGGACGTGCTTCCTTGGTCCAATCCATCCCGTCCGAGTCACCGTGAGCTTTCATCTGTCCGCTCTTGCTTCAATCGTATCGTTCAGTCCACTTTCGTAGTCTATGAATCATGACTCTTATTTTCTTATCTCTGCCCATTCGATCACGAAGAACCAAAAAGGTAAAGAAGTGAGATCAAGGGGAGGTGGCCTCGTGCGAGACTGACTCGTGGTGAGCTCACCTCGCCTCTTCCTCCTCCCGCTCAACGTCGACTCTGCCCACGCCTTTGTGTCTGCCTTCTCGCCGGTCGAGACGTTCGCAGTCGGTTTGGTCGTGTGTGCGTTTCTCCCTCGCCCAGATCTGTTTGCTCCGCGCTATGCTCAAGGGTGAGTGCGAGCCTCTCAGCTCATCCGACCCGCTCATCGCCGGGGTGAAGCTGACCTGTCGCTCGCCCGTCCCCTCACACGCAGACGAACTCTCCACGTACGTCTGCTCTAGTACGCGATAAACTAAGAACTCGGCTCACTGATGCTGTGTTGTTTCGTTCTGTGCAGTGACATGGACCGAATCACCCAGCTACAAGACGCCATCGAAGCCGTCCGTCGAGCTCACCTCGCCCCCCTTGCCCCTGGTCCCATCCGCAACGCTGACTCGCTTGCCTTCCATCGATCTTGGCAGCTCCTCACGATCACAACTTCGTCTCTCTCGTATCTGACGCACAAGACTGCGTTCAAGCGACTCAACTCTGATGTGCCCGTCACGTTCCGGTCGACCGAGGCAGAGACGTCCGAGGCCGTCTTTGAGGGTTCGTCCACACTCGCCACCAAAATGTCCGTGCTCGTCATTCTCGTGCTGACTCTTTCTGACTTCATCTGAACTATCATGCAGAGAACAAGAAGGAGCTCGTGCAGGATCTGACGAGGAAGGCAAAGCAGGTCGAGTACCTGATCCGCTCCCTCCCCGACAAGGAGGATCCGCACCACCAGGTCAGTCGCCCTCGTCCAGCCTCTTCTGGTGGGCTGTTGGCTCGTGCTGATCCGCTGCTTCTGCCGGTGATTGCCTTTCTTCTCGTCTCGTCTCACTTGCAGGATCTGCGGCTGGACGGTCTGCAGAGCGAGATGAAGGTTGCAAACGAGGAGTACGTCGAGGCCGTCCGAGTAGCAGGTCCGTCTCCGCCTTTCTTTCCTCTGATCGGCGCCCTTGCTAGCCGCTGAGAGAAGAATTTTCCCTGTATCTCCTCGCCTGCGACAGAGGCCCTTCTGGCGGAGATCAACTCGACCGTTCAAGCGCTGCTGGAGGCAGGCCAGTCGTCGAGCGATGTCGCCCGGGACGGGACAGATCTGAACGGCGCCGTCGAAGGACATGGATAAGCATGCAAGTAACCTCACGCTGTGCCCTTACTCATCGAAAGACGCTTCTCCTTTGCGAAGCGGCTCCAAAAGGCTTCCATCCCCTTTGGTTTGACCGCGTCCAGCTGCACCAACGATCCAGGGAACGGCCATGCAGTCAGTCAGCGTTTGCCATTTCCGCTCGAAGCGGCCACCGAGACTGACATCGAACGGCGCGGTTCTCTCCCTGGTCTTCCAACTCGCCTCCCAGCCGCCCGGGATCCCAAATCGACACCAACCGCCTGCCCACTCCGTCCGCTTCGACCTCGCTGTCCTCCTATCTCTTGCTGAAGTCGAGCAGTTATATCTCCCGGAAGATACGGCACCTTCGGCCTGACATCACAGCGACACAGCAGCGCAAACTTGCTGTCGCCGTGAGGATCCTGCTCGCGTGCATCGCGGTCAGTCGATCGGTCGCCCATCTCGTGACCTTGACTCTGGCTGACTCGACATCTCTCATTGCACTTCTGCCAGCTCGGTGCGCTCGTGTACCCGCTCATCCTGTCCTTGTCGTTCCAGGACGGTCTACTTCACCATCATCAGGTACGTCTGGCCTAGTGCGGCTTCTCTTCTTTCGGGTCGCTCTGACACGTCGGGCTAATATCTTTCGCAGCATTGAGACCATCGTTTTTGGCGACATCGTCCCTTTCACCATCGGATCCAAGATCTTCTGGTCCGTCCTTGTCGAACCCTCTATCTCTGCCCAGTCACTGCGTCTGACCAGACCTCATCTTTTTGCGCCCGTCCAGCTTCTTCTACCAAGCCCTCGGAATCGTCAACCTTGCCTTTACCGTCACCCTCGCCCAAGAGACTCTGATGGAATCCTGGGCGACCGCGTACCGCCGCCGACGCTCAACCCTCCGGCTCAAGCGGACCTCGCGTCGCTCGGCTCTCGCTCAGTCGTCCTCGCGACAGCATCTTGTGGGTGCCCGCCCCTGCCCCGCTCGGTCGAAAAGGCGCGAACCAGACGACGAGAAGGATGACGCTGAATCTGGCCGCGCTTGACGGACAAGCGGGATCGGATGGCGAAATGAGGGAGGAGGTGGAGAGGCTGAGAGGGCTGGATCCGAGGCAGACGGAAAGTAACGCGGCCGTGAGGGAGAAGGAGGGGAAACAACAGGAGGAGGAGGAAAGCTACGAGGGGCTGAAGAGACGTCTGGAGAAGGAAAAGCGCAAGGAGTGGTAGTACAAGGTCAGTCGGACGTCCATCCATCGCGTGATGTAGCGGACATCTGATCTCGTTACCCTGCTCTCTTAACATGCAGCTCTCGTTCGCCTGGGGCTTGTTTGTGACGTTCTGGCTGATTGGAGCGACGGTCTTCTCAAAGATCGAAGTGTGGAACTTCTTCGTCTCGCTGTACTGTCAGTCAGCAGATCGTTCCCTCATCTCGATCTCGCGTGCTGATAGGTCCATCTTTCGTACGCCACTCTGCCAGTTTGCTATATCGCTTTTTCGACCATCGGCTACGGAGACTACTCGCCCAAGACGCCGTTCGGCCGCGCCTTTTTCGTCAGTACGCCTAGCTATACTTCGGATACTTCCTTCTCCAGGCTTGCTGACGTACTGGACGACTCGTCGAAACCATGCAGATCATTTGGAGCCTCTTCGGAGTCGCCGCCATGGTCAGCTCGCGTCACATCCCGTTCAACGACAGATCGAACTGACCCGCATTCTGTTTGAACCCTCAGACCACATCCTCTTCTCCGTGATTGGCCACGCGTACTCGTCCCAGTACAAGAAGGGCGCCCTCAAATATCAGACGTTAAAGTTAGTCGAGCGCGGTCGGCTTGCCCTGTCCAAAATGCTGAGCCCGCCTGGCGTCTCTCGTTCCCCTCGATCCAGAACGGTGCACATGATGTGGACTCGCCGGATGTCCACCCTTTCGTCGCCGTCTTCGCACACCTTCTCCCGCACGAACACGTCCACCTCCCTCCTCTCCCTCCTCTCGCCCTCTTCGCCCGCCTTCCGTTCTGCGCCGCGGTCGACCTCGTTCACCGCACCTGAATTCACTCCCCTTGGCGGACCGGCATCTCCGACGCCTCACTTCTCACACGATCCTCGCACCTCTCTCCTCGCCCTCACCGATGCCCTTCTCGCCCAAGCGACCCTCCTCCGCTCGCATGCCACATACCTCCTCACCCATCCGACGTCAACACATCCGTTCGAGACGCTCCCGCTCTCGCTCCGCCGGACGCTCGAAGAGCGTGCCGAGCGGAAGACCGGTGGAGGCGACGAACACGCAAAGCGAGAACTGCTCGAGGATGAAGACGGGAGGCGCGAGCTGTTGGTCGGCGGGTTCGAGGAGGAATGGGAAGGGTTGAGGCGGGCGGGCGAGGAGATCAGGAGGGTGCTGGCTGCTGGAGGTGAGGGCAGGGTGCTGGAGGAGGGTGAGCAGAGGTCGGACTCGCCTGTTCAGATGGAGGTAGGGATGGAGAGCTGAGGGTGGTGTCAGCTCGGAGAGCTTGTGTTCTATCTATCTCTGCGTGCGGTGTTTGTACTCCTTCATGTCTGACTTGCGTCCATTTCGTCTCGCTCTTGTTGTTCCTAGTGAAAAGAAGGAGAAGAAGTGGGTCGTTCATGAATGCTGGATGAAAAGCTAAAAGTGTGTGGGGAAAAGTTCGGGAGACTGACAAGAAAAAGACAGGCAGATGGGTACGCGAAGGAAGAAAGAGAGAGACTAAGCACAAAGCCGGCCAGATCAGGCCGACGGGACTGGACGAGACGATGAAGGAGAAGCTGTGTTGTGTGCGAGAGGTGGCTAGGAAGATGAGGGGACAATGCGTAGAAGAGCGAGAGCGTGAAGGGGAAAGCATAGAGGTCGCGATTGGGACGAGAAGGTACGAAAATGAGAAGGACGAACCGGAGCAGCGGAAAAATACTATCGGGCGAAGAATGTACAGAAAGGGATCGACAACGAAAGGGTGGGCGATGTGACGACTAGATCAAGCGAGGACCGAGCTAGTCGTTGGCGACCGGTGGCAAGTCGGACGGCGTGATCTCGGGCGAGGGAGGCGTGGAAGTCGGAGGGTCCAATCGTTTGAAGTCTCCCCAGAAGACGGCGCGACGACCGGGGTAGCGAGGCGGAGCAGGCAGTAGCTTGAAGTCCAGCGGTGTCGACGGAGGAGGTGGATCGCCGAGTCTTGATATCATCTGGGTCAGTCTAGCCAGGGTTGCCTTGACCAGAGCACACGTGTCGAAGAGCTTCTCCCGACCCTCCTGCTCGGCCGCTGTCATCTTCGCCTCGTAAACCTCATCCTCAAAGAAACCCTCCTCCTCGATCTTCTGCGCCACCTCCGCCATCCTCTGATCGAACACGGGGTTCTGCGAGGCCATGGTCGCGGCCGGGACAAACGCAGCTGTGGCGTCACGCCAATCGGGTGGAGTCGAGTCGGTGGACGCTGGAACCGGGTCGGCCGCTGAGTCGAAGACCGAGGACGCGAGCTGGACGGTCGCACCGCGTCTATCGTGGACGTAGCGGTGCCTCACGAGTCCGAGGGCGGCGAAGGTCTTGGCCTGCTCCACCGAGGTCACCGCGGACCACTTGAGCTTGTCGAGCGCAGCGTCGACCTCCTCGAGCCTGCTCGTGTCGGAACGGGGTTCGCTGTCGTCGGTTGAGAGGACCCTGTCGATCTCCTCCTTGAGCAGGGAGTTGAGCGACTCGGTTGCTGCACGCGCTAGCCCTTCCGGCTTCTTTGGCAGATACGACTGACACATCACCATCAGGATGACCCGGTGCCTTCGATCAGGGTGTAGCCGATAGGGCGGCGCTCCCTGGTCCGTCGATGATGTCGCTGCGGGCGAAGACCCTGCTGCCGGCTGAGCCGGCGACGACGCTTCCGCTTCGTGGACGGACGATGAGGGAGACGCGAGGAGGGAGGTGGGCTGGTGCGCGTACGAGCGGAGCGGGGCTGGCGAACGAACAAAGTCCGGAAGCGGCGACAAAGGTGGCGAGTCGACGCAGTCGCTGAGGAAGAGAAGCGGCGCTGGCGGAAGGGGAGAGTCCGGCAGGGGCGACAAAGGTGGGGAGTCGACACAGTCGCTGATGAGGTCCTCGAACGCCGTGTTCCGACCGTCCGTATGGTACGCATCGTTCTTGGCTTGGGCGACGGCCGTCCTCTGTTCGGCGGCTGCGGTCTGCTCGAGGAGGTCCTCCTTCTCGGCCGCGGAGGCTGCCGTCGCAGACATTGCCTGTGCCGCACCTCCCTCGCGCTCGATCTTGGGTCGAACGTGAAGAGAGTCGTCCCCATGCTCGTCGGCAGCAAGTCGGTCCTACCACAGGTCTCCAACCGCCTGCCACATCTCGGCCAGCATCTGGTCAAACGTAGCGTTCATCTGGGCTAAGTTTTCTGCTGGGACGTTGGCCGCGGATCCGCTGGGGCGGATCGATCCGGTCGCGACTGAGGCCGACTGAGCGGTTGGGGACGAGGATGGAAGCTCGGCCTTTGTGACTGGAGCATGTGTGTCGAGGGGGAACCGGTGGCGGACAAAGCCCAGAGCGACAAACAGGCGGGCCTGCTCCTGCACGATCACCGTCGACCATTTGAGCTTCTCGAGCTCGGCATCGACCTCCGCGAGCGCTGCCTCGAGCGGGTCTGTGTCCGAGGTAGGTTTGCCGGTGAGGAGTGCAGTGACCCTGGCGACCTCCCCATCGAGCAGGGAGCCCAACAAGTCGGTCGCTCGACGGCCACGCTCCCCGGGTCTGTCCGGCAGGTGGTTCTTGAGAGCGGTTATGGCCATGAGCCTGTATCGGCCGTCGCGATCCATCTCCCTTCTCTCTCTTTGAGCGGCTCCAGGGATGGACCCGTCCTTGAGCGCCCGCACAAGCCTGTGGAGGTGTGGGTCGGGCTCGGCTCCGGAAGCGTCGTCCTCGTCGAACATTGGCTGGAGCCCGTCGACGAATGACTGGGTCGGATCCCGAGTGGGTCGGCCCTCTCGCTTCTCCTGAGCAAGCGTCCGACTGACCGCGCTCATAAGCTCGTTGACACGATCGAGGTTCGCCACCTGTCGAGCGTGCTCGTCGTCCGGTCTCGCTTCGATGACAAACTTGATGGTCTCGCCGGGAGCGAGGGGCGTGACCAGGTAGCGGATGGGCGCGACCGGTCGCTGGGCGGGCAAAGAGGCGAGTTGGATGTCTTTGATGATGTTATCGACGGCACGATCGCGGATTTCCATGAGCTCCAAGCAGATCCTCGCCTCCTCCATCGTGGTGAGCTCGGCCTCGAGTCTGATCAGGGCAGAGTCGATCGCCCTGAGCAGGTGCTCGTGTCGACTCGGAGCGGCCGAACGTTCGCGCCTTGCCATCTCCGCGTCGAGCAACGAGATCAACAGTCTGGCTGCTACGCCCGCGACGCCCGTGAGGTCGAGCGGTACTCTGAGCTTGATGATGACGAGGCTCGCGTACCTCTGCCTCGGCCGCGGGTCCGACGGGTACGCGGCGAGCTCTGCTGGGTCCATGATGGGTGTCCACAGATGTCGGGCTGAGGCTGGATGATCA